>CM022702.1:89829595-90159910 GCA_012295165.1 Asparagus setaceus | reverse complement strand
GTGTTCTACTACTTTGTTGACTTGGCGGTCTATCTGGCTTAGTTATCAACTGGCAAAGATTAAACTAGCTTAATGATTTCAAACGTCTCTTAACAAGACGAAAGGTCCCAAAAAAAAAAAAAACTTGATTTTATAACAAATAAAACTACTATTCTTTGTTACTTAATGAATGTGACACATAATGTCAACCATTTGTAGTACAACCTTCCAAAAGTCAGATTTGTACTACACTATCATGTACACTTTGTTCCTCCAAGTTATATACATATGTACACGCACACCACCTTATGTATATTCATACTTCTTTGATTTGGTCATGGCTTCCATGTTTATGAATTCCGTCATAATGGCTTGGACATTCATATTCCTCATCTTGTTACAATCCTGGCAAGTCAACGCCCATGGAGGTCATGACCATGGAGACGCATGACGGCCAGAACACCAGTCTCAGGTCAAAAGGCCTCATCGCCGTCAAATTATACTGCCTCATTATCCTCTTATTCACCACCTTCGCAGGAGGAGTCTCCCCCTACTTCTACCGGTGGAACGAGAGCTTCCTCCTCCTCGGCACCCAATTCGCTGGAGGAATTTTTCTAGGAACATCCATGATGCACTTTTTATCCGATGCAACAGAAACTTTCGGAGATTTAACGGAGAAAAGTTATCCATTCTCGTTCATGATTGCATCGATGGGGTATGTCTTGACGATGGCCGGGGATGTTGTGATTTTGGCGGTGACGAGGCGGTCGGAGAGGGGAGGGAGGGTGGAGGAGGGGAGTGTAGAAGAGAAAGAGACGGGAGATCAACAGACTCATCCAAGTCTGGTGAGGACTAGTACGTTTGGAGATGCGGTGTTGCTAATTCTTGCACTTTGTTTTCACTCGGTGTTCGAAGGGATAGCAATTGGAGTTGCAGGTATATATAGTACTGTTTGAATTTAGTTATTAATTAAGTCTTGTCTCCGTTTAGTGCTTGGTTAACTAACTTGGTTTTGTCACACTATAAATTACATGAATTATAGAGAGTAATCACAGGTTTCGTGCGTGTGCGCCTTCATATACTTAACTCTAATTAATTGGTATGTTACTAAGGTGGAACACATCAAGATCACCAATTATGATATGAAGTTTTAATGATCTACGTCGTGATAATCTATATATTTGTCTTATCACGTTAGCAACACACCAACTACGCATGTGAAGGAGCAGGCCAACACAACAAGGCTAGTTTTTGGGTGAATTTTTATTTTTATTTTTTAAAAACACACACACATACACACACAATAAGTTGGGCTCTTTTCAGTTAAACCCAAAAGGCTTGAAATTTTCACTTAAACTCATTTTGTCAGAGAACAATCAAAACTAACACGGTTATCGATCATGTGCAAAACACGTGTTGTAAAAAGACCAAAATACTCCTAGTTTTTTGGAAAAAAAATCTTAATGTCCTCTTTTATATTTTTCACCCTAAAATCATTTTCTTTCTTCTTTCTCTTTCTCTCTGCTCGTGTTGGGTCCCAGGCCATAGCTCCCAATCCCCAAAATTTTCTTTTGCTGATTTTATCATTCAAAAACTCTAAATTGATGCTATTTTCTAAAAGTCATCATGGAAGTTAAGTGGAAATTTTTAAAATGTTTCAGAGGTTTTCTGGATTTCCTAAACTTTTGAGGGTTAACTGAAAAACAACCAAACTTATTAGAGGGTTTTGTGATATTTAACCTTTCTGCAGTTAACTATAGCTAGATTAATTAGTGTAAATTTGTCCCCCCATGTTAGAAGTAATCAAGATTGGACTGTAGGCTACAATTGATACACAGTAATTAACTAGAAAAATTAATCTTCATTACCCATAATTAATTATATACACAGGCACCAAGGCTGATGCATGGAGGAACCTATGGACAATCTCCCTCCACAAAATATTCGCAGCCATAGCCATGGGCATCGCACTCCTCCGAATGCTACCGAAGCGACCGTTCTTGACCACCGTCGCCTACTCCCTCGCCTTCGCCGTCTCAAGCCCTGTCGGCATTGGCATCGGCATCGCCATCAACGCTACGACTCAAGGAAACGCCGCCGACTGGATTTATGCCATCTCAATGAGCCTCGCCTCTGGGATCTTTATTTATGTTGCTATTAATCATCTTATAGCTAAAGGGTTCAAGCCACAGAGCAAGTGTTATTTTGATACCCCCTTGTTTAGGTTTGTGGCGGTTTTTGTTGGGATTGGAGTGATGGCGGTTGTCATGATTTGGGATTGATTTTGTATGTAGTTGCAAATTGTACTAGATGTTTGTGTGTATAGTATGAATATATATGTAAAGGAGTTTCTATTATTTTGTGAAATGGAATTTCAATTTGCAACAGGTATTTGGGCCGGCTGATATTGAAATTTAGATTACTCTCGGGGTTACTTCATGTCAAAGGTCTATGCCACTCCATCAAAAATCTAGAGTTTGGCCGGTGTTATAATTCAAATTTTAATGTTGACTAATTATCTGAATTGCTCTGATACCATATTAAATATTAATATCATTGCACCAATACTACGAAGATGGTGTAATTTGACGGCTATAATTTAAATTTTAGTATTTCCGTTACATCAGAACTTTAAATTTATAATGAATATCTACATTCGAACAATGATTTGACTTAATCCTAAGAAGTTCACAATGAATTTTCTAATATTTCCTCAAACATACATGTCGCCACCGAATGACTAAAGCATCAAATTAAAAGAGGATTGTAAGAAATAGTAGAGTTCAATCAAGGTTGAGGACTTGAATCGTCTGTTGGATGTACCATTGACTAATATATAGCGAACTTAAGGTCCTTCAACATAAAGTAGCTAGTGAAGAATCATAGAGTCTTGCAATAACCAAAGTAAGACAATCCTTTCGCATATAATTTGAAGAATGAAGAATATCTAACAAGTAGTTGATCCATCAAAATCCCACGTAAGATATTAACATTCTTTTTGTACTTGGCGTAGATCCCACCCCATACGCTTTCGGTTTCGAATGCATACGGTTGTCTACTCTTAAATATACGGAGAGAAAATACGTAGTCGTCGTTGTGTACATTTGAAACAAGAGTGCCCTACAAGCAGAGAATTATTAATCCCTTGAACCTAACTGGGAGATGGTTGACCAAATAATAAAAAGGCTAATGATAGTCAATTAATTAGAAGTTGTTCGCTTGTTTGGTTTGTTGGAAGGGAGAAATTTCTAGATATGCATTAATTCTCTTGTTTCACATGTCTTTAAACAATAGACATGCACCTACTCCATGCTTGTGCATTACAAAAGAAAAAGAAAATATATCTCTCAAGTTTATTTGGATTCTAAGAGTAATAGATAATTTTTGCTTGTTAAATTAAACGTATAAAATGAAAATCAAATCGACATGCTTGATAAATGAAGTTGCTTGCTTTATTCGTCCATATTCCTATCGACGAGTCGCTGATGTAGCAAACATCCAACGTACTATAATCCATATTATTAAAACACACATGTCATAGCTAATGCTAAATACCTTCATCATACATAGTGAACGACTTAGATGTTTGTCTCATCAGCTGCATAGCCTCAATTCATATTATTAGCGTGGAGCGAAAATTTTGAAGATTGTGAGGTAAAATTAATTTTTTTACACGCCTGAAACAAAAGCACATTGCATACAAACTACTCCTCATGGTGTGAATCACATTGACGTTGCTAATCTCTTTTTAACCTACCAAGTGTTACATAGAAGAAAGGAATAGCTTAGAGTGGGAATTGCTAGTAGTAGTGATCAAGTTGGGTCAAACATCCTTCTCTTGCTTTGAACTCAAGTGGACAAGCAAACCCCATGTCACTAGCAAACCCCATGTCACTAACAAACCAAACTCGCTAGCTAGTTAATACTTCTAGACGATCTCTCTCTCATTAGAAACCTAATGAAGCGGACTTGTGCAATTGTCCATGTCTCATTATTTGTAGCTATGACCAAAACGTAGAACAAGAAAAAAAAAGTAGAATATGTCTGTTCAATTTAGGGTTTCCTTGGTTGTAAAGAATGGCAGTTCATGGTCTTGATGTAAATATTAAAATGATTACCTTTGATAACACTCAAAGCTTAGGTTGAATATCGTAGTACTGCTACATGAAAGGAGCTAGTCCTTCTCTTCTCTCTTCTAGTATATATATACACTACATTGTGACAAGCCTCACCTTATGAGTTCTCATCATAGTCACATATCCTATCTTTCTTGTAATTGATCTCATCAGTTCCTCTCTTTCTCTCTTGCTAAAAATCAAGTTAGCTAGCTAATTTGAAGGGATGGATGTATTTCTTCTTCGCTCCATATTTCTCATCGTCACTGCTAGCAGTCTAGTTCTCTTGTCCGAGCATGCAGCTAGTCAAATCACAAGATATTACCAATTTGACGTAAGTTTGTATGGTGATATATCACATAAATTTGCAAATGTAGAGGGAGTTCATTATTTCTAAATTTGCCAATGAACTATTGTGAGTGTAGATTCAAATGGCTAGTGTAAGGAGATTATGCCACACGAAGAGCATTATAACGGTGAATGGACAGTTCCCAGGGCCAAAAATCGTCGTGAGAGAAGGCGATAGAGTTGTCATTAGGGTGACTAATCACGTAAAAAATAATGTCACAATACATTGGTAAGGATTATTGCGGCATGTAATACTAAGTTTATGCATGTACACATTGTTTGTTAATAAGATACTAAACTTTCAAGAGTGATTTGAGTTTAGGCATGGAGTCAGGCAGCTTTTCAGTGGATGGGCTGATGGGCCAGCTTATATAGCCCAATGCCCGATCCAAACAGGCCAGAGCTACGTCTACAATTTTACGATCGTGGACCAGAGAGGAACTCTTTGGTGGCATGGACACATATCTTGGCTCAGGGCCACTCTTTACGGGCCCATCATTATTCTCCCTAAGCTTGGAGTCCCTTACCCTTTCGCTAAACCCTACAAAGAAGTCCCCATTGTTTTTGGTAATAATTAAAATCATTTTAGCAGATGTTTTTTCCTGGTTAAATCTTGGTTTAAGAGACTTAATTTATTTAATTGCAGGTGAGTGGTTCAATACGGAAACTGAGGCTATTATTAATCAGGCACTTCAAACTGGCGGAGGCCCAAATGTTTCTGACGCTTTCACTATTAATGGGCTCCCTGGCCCAGTTTACAATTGCTCTGCCAAAGGTATTCTGATCAATCAAGAAAACCTTTAGTCATAAGAAGCATATATCAAAAATGATATTTGTATTTAAATTGTGTCAATAAGTCATATATGATATTATGTCTACAACTCAGACACCTTCAAGCTCAAGGTGAAGCCAGGAAAGACCTACCTCCTCCGTATCATCAACGCTGCACTCAACGACGAACTCTTCTTCAGTATCGCCAACCACACTCTAACCACAGTCGACGTAGATGCAGTCTATGTCAAACCTTTCGATTCCAACATAATAATCCTTGCACCGGGGCAGACCACGAATGTCCTGCTCAAAACCGAACCCACATACCCTAACGCTACATTCCTCATGATGGCTCGTCCCTATGCCACCGGAAGTGGCACCTTTGACAACTCCACCACTGCCGGTATCCTTGAATACCGAAACCCTAGCATTGCCACGTCAGCTTCATTTAACAAAAAACTTCCCCTATTTAAACCAATTCTTCCATCATTTAATGATACAAACTTTGTCGCAAATTTCACTAGCCAGTTGCGGAGCCTCGCTAGCGCACAATTTCCCGCCAACGTGCCCCGAAATGTGGACCGGAAATTGTTTTTCACTGTGGGCCTCGGAACAAGCCCATGTCCAAAGAATCGGAGTTGTCAGGGGCCCAACGGGACTAAGTTTGCTGCCACAGTTAACAATATTTCATTTGCAATGCCCACTACTGCTTTGCTTCAAGCCCACTATTTTGGCCAATCCAAAAGAGTTTATAGCCCATATTTCCCGATAAGCCCTCTGCATTATTTTAATTACACGGGGACCCCACCAAACAATACATTTGTGAGCAGTGGGACTAAACTTATGGTTTTGGATTTTAATACCACAGTGGAGTTAGTGATGCAGGATACGAGCATTTTGGGAGCAGAGAGCCACCCTTTGCATCTTCATGGGTTTAATTTCTTTGTGGTTGGGCAAGGGTTTGGGAATTTTGACCCCAATTTGGACCCACCAAAGTTCAATTTGGTGGACCCGGTTAAGAGGAGCACCGTTGGGGTGCCTTCAGGAGGTTGGGTGGCTATAAGATTCAGAGCTGATAATCCAGGTAGAGTTTCGTGTGTACTGAATAGTTTAGTGCATCAAAAAAAATATTAGAAGCATAAGTATTTAGTTTGTTGCTTTTGACTTATTTAATTGGCTAAATTTTGGGATTATATATGTAGGTGTTTGGTTCATGCATTGTCACCTTGAGGTTCATACAAGCTGGGGTTTGAACATGGCATGGCTTGTTTTGGATGGAAAACTTCCCAATCAAAAGTTGCCTCCTCCACCGTTGGATCTTCCCAAATGTTGAGAATTTGAAGAATTTTTAAGCCCGTGGGAGATAGTTTTCAGTTGTTTATATTCTAGTGTGGATTCTAATTTATCATTATAGGTTAGGTTGAGATTGAAACAGATAATAAGCATAGGTATATATTTGGTTGACATAAATTAAGAAACAAGAGTTGAATAAAGCTTTGTATTGTAACTTCCTACTTTTGAATCTAAATCCACAAAAGTTTTTAAAATTCATTTCTTCATTTTCCATTTGTTGAAGAAGATTTCTACTTCAAGATATTTGAGGGTATAGTAGTTTCCTTTTGTTATGATTATTTATGTATGTAAGCATTATTATTAATTTATTTATTTATTTATTTATTTTCCGAAAAGCAGTCATGGGCTAACAAGTAACATGTCACAATACTTTCCGAGCACAAAATAATCATACAAATACCCTTGGTTGAGATAATACCAATTTATTAAACAAAGTGAAGAAAACAATATTAATCAGAACAATCAAGTTAAGATCATTATCAGACCTACAGCAGGTAATAACCTATTGCAAAAGGATTTGAACTTGAGCACAACTTTACCATCAAGCTGATCATGATATTGACAATAAGAAGGTCTCTAAACACAATCAAATCCCCCCAAAATAGGTGTCACTCAATAGTATAGTATATAATTGCACAATAAGACCATCGAAGACAATTATTAAGTACATAGCCCCTGCAAATATTTGATATATATTTGGATGATGAAAGAGTACAACAAGGTGCAAAAGCAACAGATAGACTGTGATATATACAACAAGCGAACAAAATTCTTATATGCTGTATAAACCATCTATATATGTAACGGGGTTAACATCCATCCTCAATAACAAGCTCCATAGTTTAACTAATAGAAACAATTACACCATAAAAGATGCGTCAGTTTCCCCATCGCCATTATCATGCCATACCGAGCTTGCTCTGTTCTTGCACACAGGGCACGTGCCTTGCTGGCGCAACCACGGATCTATGCAACTTGCGTGGAACTAGCAAAGTAATATTCAAGTGTCATAGAAATGCAAAAGTCCTCCCAAAAAAAAGTAATTTATAACGTATTGATTTCGTGTGAATGATCGAAGTGCTAATAGTAGAAGTGCATCGAAATGGCTAAATTATTAACATAAGCTTACACCAAAATCTACTTTGAGTAGAAGTTTCTTGTCCCCCCATTATTCATCTCCTTTCAACACTTTTAACAAAGTTTTATTATAAACTATTTTTGGTTCCCCGAGTTCTTAAACAAGAGAAATAGTCTCCCAAACAAAATTTTGAAAATAAGAAGGTTAGATGGATACACAATAAACGTAAGTAGGGGCGAAGAGGTAGAATAAACCGAGGACTAATTATTTGAAATAATTCAAGAGCATCTGCAAAGGAGCCACTCAATCCTCATCAAATACTGTTTACTTTTGAACTAAAGGTTACTGTGTGAAGCAGAAGGGTTCAACAAGCTGGTATATTTAAGTTTCTAAAGTTTCTAAAATTTTCAAGGAGATAGAACAGTAAAGAGTAACCACAAAGAAAAAGCAAACCCCATGAAAAAAAAAAGCAAGAAAACTTTAAAGCTAAACAGTTGAAGATATTTCATCATATTTATAACCTGATGAAGACAAGGCAAACTCCTTAGTAGTTCTCCAGCAATGACTTGCTCCAGACAAACGCTGCAGGTCAGTTCATCATCTTGACTCATATTTCCATCTGGTTTTGTGAGGTCTTGCTTTTTCTGCTTAACAAAAGTAAATGAATCCGATATATGTGACAATGTCAGCACATAAGCACGTATGGAATAAAAAAGTATGTGCTCAATTAGGAAAAAAATATTTCACAGAAATACACATATACATTGCATAACTTGATAAACAATATAAACAGGATTTCTCTAAGGGCAATCCACAGCTGACCAAATGCAACTGTCTTTGCAAAAAAAAAGAAAGAAAGAAAAAAGAAAAAAAAAGATACTAATTGCTTAGAGTAAAAAGAAAAAAAGATACTAATTGCTTAGAGTAGAAATCTGAAACTGAGCGATGTTAGGTATGAGTCATATGACAAGCATTTGCGAAATCCTGCAGCAAAACAGGCCCTAACAGGGAAGCTTTTCATTGACAATTTGAGAATCTACCTATAATTAACAAAAATGTACGAGACTATTTATAATCACAAAAGTAAGTACAATCAAAATCCATTTTTGACATCCACTAAATCAAAATTGTCCTAATATGTCGCCATTAAGAACCTACTTCCCACATCTATTCCCTAGTAGAAATTTAGTATAGGCCAATGACCCAGGAACCAACACAAAAATCACCAAGAAACTATAAACAAAACTTTATCTGTTCACATTTGTTTTTAATGAAGCCAAGTAGCAAAGGAAGTTTATTAAGGACACTCCTTAGCCATAACAGCTATGGAATATAAATCTACACCTTGTCATATCACAATTAATTACTGCCTTACTGGTGAAAGCATTCTTAATCAGTGGATTTAACCATCCCAAACAAATTTCTCAACTTCAGAATGTGTACCATGGAAGTAACTGAGAGGCTATTTTCAGATGCAATGTGCATAGATGTTACAATTACATTATGTCAGTGACTTAAATAGACATAAATGTAGTATGGGACAAGAGAAACTGCACCAAGACTTACATCGGTTGCAGATGAGGATGAGGATGCTTGTTGCAGCAGTGACCCACTACTGTTAACACAAAACATATCCAAATAAGAACACTCCCGTGACAGATTAAACAAAGCTCACTTTAGGGTACAATGTTCAAACGAAAATTGTGGAAATGAGTAGATTAAATATTCTAAAAAGAGAAAGCAAGGGAACAATACTTTCAAGTTCCAACATGCTTAATAAACAGCTATGGACTCTAACTTGCCTTTGCTGGCCATGTGATTGACCTTTGTATTTGTGTACAGGAAGAGCATTAATCTCCTCCTCACTCATAGAAGGAACACCATTACTATTGTCAGCATCAAGTGCTCTTAAAGCATCATAATCTAAAAACAACAAGAAAAGTTATGAAACATCAAACACATTAGGCAAAATGTTAACTTAGCAACTTGCATACCTAAATCATCAAACTCTCTATCGAGAAGGGCAAGTTGAAGCCTTAGGCTCTGCAACCGTCCTCTCGTTGCAAAGGAAATTGATGGAGGCACATGAAGCCTAAACTCAGTGTGCCCAAGCAACCCACTAGCTGCTACAGCATGGGCTTGGGCTTGGGCCTGTAGTTGCTGACATGTAGCATACATTCTAAGGCCCGTGGCAACCAAAAACACACCAAGAACTAGCCAAAGCTAAAACCAAACACAACCATAATCAATACACCCTTGAAATCACAAACTGAAAATGCTAATGCTCAAAATTGCATAGATATTACCAGAAAGTTTGGTGACATTTGGTGTGAGTTGAGAATCATAAACAGCAAAAGAACTGCCAAAGGCCACAACATGCATAAATTTAGTCAATCCCAACTAGCTTATATCCAAAATAGTTTCTTCATTAACTGAAAATATTACCCGAAAGAAGAAACGCCAATGAATTTGTATTAACTGGTCGACTACCCGCATGCGTTCTCTGTAACAATCACAGAATCAATAAGAAAAGGAAAATAAAATAAGCAAAATGAAGACTTCAATCAAAAAATTGTCACCATTGATCGTCTCTCAGGCATAAATCCAGAGAACCCACTCGCAATGTCTCCTCTGCTTCCACGAAACACAAAGCTCATAATTGCAGTCCCAAAATTTCCCCTTTTGGCTATAGAACATAGAGAACAAAGTACAAATTTCAACAAATATATTAAATTTCAACCCAAGTTCATTCAGGAATACAATAATCTTCTTAATAAATTACAAAAATTTCCACCTTTAGAAACCCTAGAAGCAGAAATTGGTAATAATAAAAGGGGCTCTTTTTTAATAGAGAATTAGGGCTTACATGAGACAGAATCTGAGGTTCAGAAATAACAGATCGATCGATGAATGGAGGCTTCTTCTCCTTGTAATGGTTATGATGACGTGGCGTCCTTCTTCTTCCTGCAGGGACACGTTAAGGTTTGAGAATGAGAGAGAGAGAGAGACGACACGAGACTGAAGTTGAAGAGGAGAAGACGGTGCAGTGTCCCGCGGAGCAGTTATAGGAGGGAGAAGACTCTGGTCGGATTGGATGCAATCTGGGCCCAGCCCAAGTTGCTCCCATGATGGACCACCTTACCCATTGTTGGAAAGTGAACATATTTGTTGGCCCATTAAGTCAGTGGCACAGAACCACCCGCGATGCGCGGTCGTTAACTCACACAGCAATAAAACTTTGTTGCTTCTCTTGAGAATGATAAATTGATGTCTTCGTACTTTTTGGATGTCCAGAAATACAAAAACGCATGATCATACAAATTAATTATGTGTATCATACATTTTATATTTTGTAAATTTTAGTAACTATTATTTATCTCGGGTGTGCTCCCTGATATTTTCTCTGTCATTGAAGTTTATCAAATTCAAGAATGATCCAGTTTTTCCCCCCATTTTCTCAAATATATTAGGTGGATGTGGAAAATAATTTTTGAAATGTTAGAGGAAACAAAACATAAATTCTTGTTTAAATGAGCAAAAGCATTGGAGGATAAAAAAGACAATTTATTTATTGCCCGTGATAAACATGATTAATGGAAACTATATCTCAAAAAACACAGCTAGTATCCAAAAAAAAATTTAAAGATATTTTCATCCAAGTTCCAACGGTAATAAGTTTTCTATTTGCATTTTCACAACTATTTAGCCTGGGCGTGATGCCGAATTTTTTCCAAACAATGGGAAATATTCTGTTTACATTATCATAATTAATAACCTTCGATCTGTCGCTTGTATCTTCTTCAAAAGGAATTTTTTGAATTCATATTTATTTGAGCCAGGACTATTTGTATTAACATTTACCATTTATTCTTTTTGTGCTATCAATCCATATTTAGTAGAAATTTGAATTGTGTATGCTTCATGAAAATATATAATAGATCAAAGAATTCATGTTAAATTACTGTTATATCGGCATAAACCTATTAACACCATATGTTTCATGTAAGTTTCTCGTTGGTTCAAGGAACTCAAAATTTTAGGTATTATTAATTGTTTTTTTCATTTCTCATTTTACAATCAAATTTTTTTCTGTAACCATCACTGTATTTGCATGACATAAGATGGACTTAGATGAGTTGAGACAATGAGATACGGTAAAAAATAAACTTTTAAAGACAAATATGATCCGTAGAGAGATAAGCTCCTGCGGTTTCCATGAGTGTAATGAGTATTTATAGTTAGAGTCATGATAACTACACTACACTCATACACTACATTTTACACTACACTCACACAAGGATGGTGTCATAATGACTCATCACTGCAACTTTCAAGGTGGTGAGTCATCATGACCCCACTGAAAGTGTAAGGGAAGCCAGTGATACAAGTGTAGTGTGAGCTACTCATTTTCCATAATTAATAGCGAGGAGTTTCTTATGGATAATTGTTAGAAAAATAACTCCAAACTCTTTGGAGCATAAAAGGGACAAAACTCCTCTGAGTACGAGAGACAAACAAAAGAGAACGTACGCTACACATTGAACTGAAGGATTTAGGATTTTCTTTATTATCACAAAGCAGAAAAAAGATATCACTGGTTTATAATCGTAAAATATTCCACTATCTAGTTGACGATAAGGATAAATCTAAACCATTCGCTTAACATTTAACAAGTGGTTATGATTAAAAGCCCGATATATGGGCCCAATTTTCATGCACTGCGAACACACTTTTTCTGGCCCATTAAGTCAGCTTTCATTGAGAAAATAATTTCATGCTTTTTCTTGGCGGTCAGGTATTCACAGATGCATGCTCATGAAAATCATGCTCTATCATACATTTTGTGACTGATTTATCTTTACAACGTTGCATAACTTTTCCTCTCTGATCAAAATTTTTCCCAGTATTTGAGTAGCTCAATTATTATAATTATTGTTTTATGTTATTTTTGAAATGTTGGAGGCAATCAAAAATATTTTTATTTAAAAGAATAAAGATAAAGGATAAGCACCAAGCAACATAGATGCAACAAGTATTGAGTATTATGGACTCTTTACACTTCTTTTTACAGATGTAATCTGTGTTGCTACATTCCCAAATATGGAATTATGGGACATGAAGAGACTCCATATAAAATATGTACACGTAAATAAAAATTAACACCATGTTAATCACAGGACCCAAATTTAATAGATGGGATTTTATTGGTTAAGCCCTGTTAATATGAAGTGTTTAGAATATCAAATTATACATTTGGTTCAACCACACAAGTGATTTTTTCCTCTTTTCAATATATGTATTTGATTGAGTCTGGTGAGACTCGATAGCAAATAAATCTACATTCTAGACTCAATGATAATTTAGTTAAATTTAAAATAAAAACTTTTTACTTGTTTTGATTTAAAAATGTTATAAAAATCAAGTATTGTAATTCTTATAATAACAAATTAAGTATTTTAACTCTTACAAGACAATTTATTTCATTTTTATAGATTCTAAAATGTACTAACTCGTGTAAGATAAAAGTAATTATGTAGGCCCAATGTCCAGTCCATTGTTCTTTTTTTTTACTAAGAGCTGCCTATTTATTTATCAATATTAACTCTCTAAATCCAATTGCATGCTTAGAAAGGTCGTCAGACTCTTTTCAAGTCACACTGCTTGCTAAATTAGTAGATAAATTAGTAAATAAATTTTACCTTATAAAGAGTAAACGACTATCAATCACACACCTTTTTTCATTATTTTGATTAAAGTGAAAACACAATAAAGAGAAAATTTTCATATCAATGGATTCTTTAAAATGGAATTATTGAAAGGGCACAACTCACCTGCTGCAACTCAAATTTTTGAACAAATATATAAATTTTTTCAATCCAAAATTGTTCAAAGTACAATTGTTGATGTATATAATCACATCACTAACCTCGGATGAGTTTAGTTCTTAAGAGGCAGTCCCTTTCTCTCCTAAAGGCTGACTGACTCGAAAAGGGTTAGCCTACAACAAAGAAGGACTGCGGAAGAGGCGGAGTTGGGATCTCCGATAGTTCCTCAAGTTAGTAGTGTCGATAATCTGGTGGGCGGGGAATTCACTCAGAAGATTGCTTACCTTGTTACTGTTCCGTTCTCTTTATAGGTAGGGTTAAGGGGTATTTCGTCTTTCCATTAGTTTGGGAACCAGGTGAGTCCTCCCCTCCACGTGAAGGATTGGCAACATCCCTCCGCTGCTAGAGTGGCCATCATGTCAAATTGGGCAATCGAGGGTTGGTGTGGTCTATTCGCCATTAATGGGATGGGATTCTGTAGCAATGGGTCAGGTGTCTTAAATCTGTGAAGATGGGAATTATTCATGCATTTAATGTGATGTTGATGGGTTCGTCTTGTGTGGCCGTCGTTTGAGTGGAGAGACACAGGGTGAAGAAGGGAGCCGTTGGACGGCCGACTCTGCATAGGCTCCCATGATTCGAGGGCGAATTGGGAGCTCATGCGTCGCTCTAGAGGATGAGTGGCCGAGAAGGGTAGGCTGGATTCGTTCCACATTGTTTGGAGGGTCAACTTGTAGGAAGGGTCGTAAGGGGCGACGTTGGAAGGACGACTAACACCGCTTGCGTCGTCGAACACTGCGGTTGGAGGGTGATAGCTAGTCCTATGTCGTCCGGGGACGGCGGCGTGGAATAGTTACAGGTGGTCAATTGGCACGATTACTTCGCCGTCTGAGAGGGTTGTCGATGGGCTCAGCCTCTCGCGTCGGCTATGGCGATAGCCGTCTAGGGATCATGGCAGGTGGTAAATGCAGGCGGTCGATGGGTTGGGTGTGGAGGTTCGTGTCGGTTCTCATTGGTAAACAAGCGTCAGATCGGTCGGCGTTGGCTTCTCTCGCGATCGGTTAGTGGTTATGACCATAACAACAATGAAGATACAAGCATTTCATCCATATTCACCTGTTGCAACCTTTGAATTAAGAAATGAATTAAGAAATCGAATTATTGAAAGGGCTAAGATGGGTTTTGCTTTTGCTAAATTGTGTAGAGAGAATGGGTACATAATCATCTGTGGATTAGGCCAATTGTTAAGGCCCAGCCCAACATGTAGCATTTTCCAAATCATGAGAACAAATAGTTTGGTAACTGACCCAATATTTCCGTATTTAATATAATAATTAAATAAAAAATATATAATGATTAAATAAACGTATAAAAGGAAATCAATACACATCCACAAAATGCAAACATTGAGAAAGCTGTTTTACCCATCAGCCGTGCCGTTACTTGTATTTGTAATAGAACCAAAGTATAATTGATTTGCACTTGTAGCATTCAAATTATATATCACATATCATTGTTTAGTTTCAATTCTTCATTCAAATTCATTTCACTAAACAACTAAAAGGCAAAAAAAAAAAAATTCCTTCAAGGAAACACAGCATCAGAGAATAAAATGCAACCCCAAGCTCCCTCTATCAATTTCACTACAAAGAATTAGCTCTTAAATACAAATACGACCTAAAATACATATAATACAAGCGACAAAAAAGCTTTTCCCTATATACACAACTCAATATCACACAAATCTTACCAGAACACCACGCATGCATACACGTCGTTTCTCTAAAAAAAAAACTCCAAACCGCTTCTTATAATTCAAATCACCAAACCACGCTCGCATGCAAGCAGACTATTCTGATAGAATCCGCTCATAGCCGGACCCCAAGCTTCTCGCTAGCCTGATCACACTGAGCCGGACCAAACCCGACCCTACCCTTCTCCAAATCATACTCCACCCACACATTCGTCTGGTGATGGTGCCCTATCACATACGCCTCCATCGGCACCAAGTCGCTGTTCCCAAACGTCAGGCACCAAATCCCGCCCCCCACCCGGTAGAGTAACCGCTCCTTGCCCACCCTCACCTCCGCACCGCGAAACACCAGATCCACGCTGGGCACGCCCAACCCCATCACGCCAACCCCGTCCCGAATCTTAAAGCACGTATCGAACGCCCCTTGGAACACGAAGTCGGGGTCGTTCAGTGGGGCCAGGACCCCTCTCGTCTGCTTCAAGAACTCGGCTTTCAGAACGTCGTAAGCGGGGCCCAGTAGAAATGTGAACTGGGTCCCGGAGTCGACCATGGTCTGACCCGCGCCGGTGTGGTCCGGTTCGAGCACGGATTTCGGTATCGGCAGCAGGACGCTGCCGACCCGGATGCCCTCCAGCTGGACGGAGTAAGCGACCCGGTCGAAGTACGGCAGCGGGAGCGATATCTGGATTAACGGCGTGTAGTTTAACGGGACGGAGAACGTCTGGTTCTGCTCGCCGATGAGCAGCAGCCCGGAGCTGTCCCGGTCCGATATGCAGTAGGAGAACCGGCGCGTGTCGGTCTGGGTGATGAAGGAGAGGGCCCCGCGGTTCATGCCGAGGAGACCGGCGGTGACCGTATCCGGGTTTGAGGAGTAGGAGGTGGCCGGATCCATGCAGCCGAAGACCGTGCGGACGGAGGGGGAGTTGCCCACGACGAAGTTGTCGGCGGCGAGGACGCCGTCGGAGGAGGAGGCGTCGGCGTAGGAGAGGGACACGTGGCAGCGGCTGGACGAGGGCTCGCACGTGGCGGGGATGGGGAGGTCGCGGGTCTTGGACAGGCACGTTGGGGAGGAGCAGGGGACAGGGGAGTAGGAGGCGGAGGAGCGCGGGTGGAAGTACGGGGCGGTGACGGGAGTCGAGCGGCTACTGTTGCTGCAGAGGAGCCAGGAGAGCTCGCTGCCGGTGTCGAGAACCATGGTGACGTTCTGCGGCGGTGAGCCGACCGCGAGGGTGACGGTAAGGGTGACGTTGTGGTGGAACTTGAGCTTGTTGGGCTGCTGCCTTGGGAGGGACATGGACGGTATTTTCTGAATTTGTAAGGGTACGATTAGGGACTTTGATTCTGAGCTCAGAAATTGATGACAGAAGCTGAACAAGAGCAAGACAAAACGACTGATAGAAGAAGAAGAAGAAGAAGAAGAAGCCATTTTTTATGAGCGAGAGAAGCCAGCGAATGAATTTATATGTGATATGAAAAAGTTAGTGAAAATCTTGATATCTTAAAAATTCCTGGCGATGGGCTGGGTGGTGTTGGATTGTAGTGGAAAGATTTTGATTTTGGGGGGGATTTCTAGATTGCGGTCCTGCTCTTTTAAAGAAGCGCGTGGACTCGAGAAAAAGATGTTATGCTAGCATAGGAAGTAGAAAGGTGCCCATTTTTTTTACTTTTTAAGGAGAATCATGAATGGAAGAGGTTTACACGTGTAAATCATATATAGAGGGCCCTCGATATATATAAAATAATAATAATGAGAAAACACCGTGTTTGTTCAGCTATCAATCTAAAAAGTTAATTGTTGCTGCTAGTTATCAAACAGATAATTAGGTGTGAGTGGTTGAGTTGTTAAGGGTCCGCTAACTTCTCCGAATATTCAGTTCTGGAACCAGCTGTTCTACACATGAAAGAGCTCGTAAGAGGGCGGAGTTGGGTTCTCCGGTTGTTCCTCTGACGATCAAGTCAGTAAATTGCTTGAGTGGAGAAGAAACTGAACTGAAAAAGTTCTCCGTGAGCTGGAGGAAATTGCTTACCCTGCGCTGGAAACAATCCCCCTATTTATAGCAATTATAAGGGGGTAATTTGGTAATCTCGGCCGAGTCTAGCTGGTAGCCCAGTCAACATCTGCTTTACAAGTGTCGGCTGCAGAGATGGGTGAGTCATTTCCAACGTTAAATGTGATGGTGACGGGGGTGTGCGTGGCGCTGACGTGGTCCGATGTGTCATGAAGACTGTTGGGGTTGGAGAAATGATGATTCTGATCATGTATTTAATGTGATGGCGACCGACTGTCAGCGAGGGGCTCGAGGTAACCATCGTGTCTCTACTCGTCTGGTCGAGGGCCGAGAGGCACCGCCTTTTGGCTCGGTTACGCGAGATGCCGACCGAAGGGTAGGTCGAGTAGGCCGCCAGAGGAGTCGGCTTGGCGAGGAGACAGGTAGGTACGCCTTTTGACTCGGTTACGCTAGATGTCGGTTCATCGAGTCGTCCATGCCAGGGTTTTAGCCGTCTTGTATTTGAATCGACCTTGATCAAGCATAATTGTGCGGGGCACGTGTCGGCTACTTATGCGGGGATCACTATTTAATTAAGGGAAGCACTAAAACATTAATGATTTTATAAATTCATAAATTTTATTACTATATACTAAAAGAATTGTTTTTTTTATAATTCAATCCAGAATAGAACAAAAAACCGTGGGGACCATATTGCAATTATTCAACCGTCCAGATCACCTATATTGAGTTGAGTTGTTCTTTGTTATTAATGTACAAGAATAAGTTTTTTAGTCTTTATTTTTGTAAATGATATTTATCTTCACTCCAAATATACTTGGCTTTTCAGCTTTCATATATTATGCATCATTATCTGTATGTCAATCATATTAAAATTTGACAATTATCTCATTAATATCTCACTCCTCATCTTTTTCTCTCTCACCCATTGTCATCGGCCATCTCCCTTTTCCTTCTCTCTCTAACTGTCATGCACTACATAGATAGCAAACATGTGTAGCCACTTGCTCCTTCATGAATCAATTTCTATATGTGCTAACTGCTAATGCTAGATAAGATATTTTTTCTCCCAAAATATTGGGTTGGGGCTAAAATGTTTGGTACATGAAAGGAATTATTAAACTAGGAGTCTTGTAGAGGTCAGCATCACTGTCAGTAGACTGACTTACAGATCTCTCAACACTCACGTGGCTCCACCAAACCCCGGTGGCGGTGAGAGATCAAAAAGAGTCTGCTGAGCACAGCTGTGATTGGGTTCTGGACTTGGGTTCGGGCCATTCTCGCACTTGGGCCCGAGTAATTAATGTGACTTGACCCGGACGAACCGGACCAGCACACATTTATTTGGACGTGTTACCTCCTTAGGAGACCTACCATCAAAATGTCAATGGGTGTGTCTTTTTGAACCAGCAAAGGAGAGGTGATGAATTCGTTTATATGACTTTTGCTTGATTTTATTTGGTTACAACTTAAGGTGTTGTCTAGTTCCTTGTGAAGGAATTGCAAACTATAAGTATTTTGGAGTAAATGTAATCTGTTTGTTTCATTGTGACTAATAAATATAGTTGCAACTGAATTTGCAAAAAGACCTCTAGTTACAAAATAGACCCTCAGTTTACAAGGATGAATTATGTGATACGAACGTAAGTGTAGTAGCAACTTTTGATGTAAAATTTTAACTGTGGTTACAACCAAGTCCTAATAGAACTTGCAAAAAAAAAAAAATCTTAGCACTCATCAATAAACACATGTAACAACAAATACAATTATACATTATGACATTTTAAAACAGAATCACCCCAAATGCAGCCAAACCACATATCACGACAATCACAACAATTGCAGTTGCATGTAAACAGGTATTTGCAATGCAATTACAGTCACCATGAACCAAACAATCTATAAATAAAAGTTAAAAGAAAATGCAAATACACTAAAGAAGAGGGACAATGTTGTTGCTCTTCATTTGTAATTGGTTAGAACAATAAAATGTCCTTTCCAACTAAATTGAAAGTGCTATAAAAGCGCTCTCAATCTTAAACTTCTAATTTGCATAGACATTTGTTCAATTTAATAAATAAATACTAGTGAAAATAAATAAAGAATTGATCCAAATTAAAGCATCTATCAAACCAAGTAGCTTTAATTTTCAAGTTTGAAGGGTAAGATCATGGCGTCACCATAGAAGACAACTGTAAAGCCTGCATCTAATTTTTGCATGTAAAAAGGTGAACCTGGGAGTACAATACTACACTTTTAGTACACAGTGGCGGCCATTGCCCAAATTATATTATTTAAAGTGGGACCGACTGTCCGAAAACACGGGGCCATTAACAAGCTTTGTGAATAAACAAACTATAGTCAAAAACTTCGAGCTTAGTTTACATTAGATTTAGATCTCCCAAAATCTTTGAACTGCGGGAGCTTCTGTCTTCTTGTGGGCCCCATCAATAAGCTTTGCACGGCAAGGGATCAGCATGGGCCCAAGGAATTTATAATAAAAGATTGCGATTAGACTAATGTGCTATTAATCATTTCGGGCTTAAATGTAATAATATAGACATTTTAGATTTAATTAATACTACTGCTGTGGTTGAAGAGATGCGTATGCTTGCAAGCATGTTGGTTTTCGATGTTCTTATAAAAGATAAAAGATAAATGCACGTAAGTGGAAGCTTCACTGTAAAGCATTATGTTGTTTTCTTTTGCTCATAAGAGTTGATTATTCTTTAGTATGAAAAACATTATTAAATGAAGATGAACTTTTTTAGGTGGAAACCACACAGATCGGCGCATTCTTGAACCCCTATGCGAGAGAAAATAGAGATCTTATAAAGGAAAAAAAAACTTTTAAATGCATACATGAATGGTAAATTTTCAGATAAATCACATCGATCAACAAGTTCTGAAGTAAAAAGCCAAATTGAAAATATGAAATTTGTTGTATCAATAACCAAAACATATAGCTAGTCGAAGAATAAAGTTCAATGAAAATGCATGCATCAATTCCATTAACAAGGTTATAAACTTATTTGAAAGATAAACCACTAAAAGAATATGTTTCATTAATAATGAAAACTGAAGCACATGGGTGAGAAATTATTGGAGTCCTTAAGCAAGAAAAAGGAACATGGATCACAATCTCTAGGCCATGGAGGCCACACATCCACTTTCGCTCTCTCCGCCAAGTTTCCAACCGTTTCCTTAATTAACGATGTGTTGTAATAACATGAAGAATTGATTTGAGGTGGCCCTTAGAAAAGAATTTCAGGTGTGGCACCGTAGCGAAAACGTTGTTGGTAAACATATATGCATGGCTTGTGAGGGACATGGACGGTATTTTCTGAATTTGTAAGGGTAAGATTAGGGACTTTGATTCTGAGCTCAGTAATTGATGACAGAAGCTGAACAAGAGCAAGACAAAACGACTGATAGAAGAAGAAGAAGAAGAAGAAGAAGCCATTTTTTATGAGCGAGAGAAGCCAGCGAATGAATTTATATGTGATATGAAAAAGTTAGTGAAAGTCTTGATATCTTAAAAATTCCTGGCGATGGGCTGGGTGGTGTTGGATTGTAGTGGAAAGATTTTGATTTTGGGGGGGGGGGGGATTTCTAGATTGCGGTCCTGCTCTTTTAAAGAAGCGCGTGGACTCGCGAAAAAGATGTAATGCTAGCATAAAAAGTAGAAAGGTGTCCATTTTTTTTACTTTTTAAGGAGAATCATGAATGGAAGAGGTTTACATGTAAATCATATATAGAGGGCCCTCGATATATATAAAATAATAATAATGAAAAACACCGTGTTTGTTCAGCTATCAATCTAAAAGTTAATTGTTGCTGCTAGTTATAAAACAGATAATTAGGTGTGAGTGGTTGAGTTGTTAAGGGTCCGCTAACTCCTAGAATATTGATTAAGGCAAACATTACATGAAAGAGCTCGTAGAGGCGGAGTTAGGTTCTCCGGTTGTTCTCCGACGATCGTCGAGAAATTGCTTGAGTGGAGAAGAAACTGAACTGAAAAAGTTCTCCGTGAGCTGGAGGAAATTGCTTACCCTGCGCTGGAAACAATCCCCCTATTTATAGCAATTATAAGGGGGTAATTTGGTAATCTCGGCCGAGTCTAGCTGGTAGCCCAGTCAACATCTGCTTTACAAGTGTCGGCTGCAGAGATGGGTGAGTCATTTCCAACGTTAAATGTGATGGTGACGGGGGTGTGCGTGGCGCTGACGTGGTCCGATGTGTCATGAAGACTGTTGGGGTTGGAGAAATGATGATTCTGATCATGTATTTAATGTGATGGCGGCCAAATTTGTCGGCCGAGGGGCTCGAGGTAACCATCGTGTCTCTACTCGTCGGTCGGTAGAGGCACCGCCTTTGGCTCGATTCTAGCGATCGTAGAAAGGTAGGTCAGTAAGCCAGAGGAGTCGGCTTGGCGAGGAGACAGTGGAGTCAGCCTTTTGACTTCGATTCACGCTAGATGTCGGTTCATCGAGTCGTCCATGCCAGGGTTTTAGCCGTCTTGTATTTGAATCGACCTTGATCAAGCATAATTGTGCGGGGCACGTGTCGGCTACTTATGCGGGGATCACTATTTAATTAAGGGAAGCACTAAAACATTAATGATTTTATAAATTCATAAATTTTATTACTATATACTAAAAGAATTGTTTTTTTTATAATTCAATCCAGAATAGAACAAAAAACCGTGGGGACCATATTGCAATTATTCAACCGTCCAGATCACCTATATTGAGTTGAGTTGTTCTTTGTTATTAATGTACAAGAATAAGTTTTTTAGTCTTTATTTTTGTAAATGATATTTATCTTCACTCCAAATATACTTGGCTTTTCAGCTTTCATATATTATGCATCATTATCTGTATGTCAATCATATTAAAATTTGACAATTATCTCATTAATATCTCACTCCTCATCTTTTTTTCTCTCTCACCCATTGTCATCGGCCATCTCCCTTTTCCTTCTCTCTCTAACTGTCATGCACTACATAGATAGCAAACATGTGTAGCCACTTGCTCCTTCATGAATCAATTTCTATATGTGCTAACTGCTAATGCTAGATAAGATATTTTTTCTCCCAAAATATTGGGTTGGGGCTAAAATGTTTGGTACATGAAAGGAATTATTAAACTAGGAGTCTTGTAGAGGTCAGCATCACTGTCAGTAGACTGACTTACAGATCTCTCAACACTCACGTGGCTCCACCAAACCCCGGTGGCGGTGAGAGATCAAAAAGAGTCTGCTGAGCACAGCTGTGATTGGGTTCTGGACTTGGGTTCGGGCCATTCTCGCACTTGGGCCCGAGTAATTAATGTGACTTGACCCGGACGAACCGGACCAGCACACATTTATTTGGACGTGTTACCTCCTTAGGAGACCTACCATCAAAATGTCAATGGGTGTGTCTTTTTGAACCAGCAAAGGAGAGGTGATGAATTCGTTTATATGACTTTTGCTTGATTTTATTTGGTTACAACTTAAGGTGTTGTCTAGTTCCTTGTGAAGGAATTGCAAACTATAAGTATTTTGGAGTAAATGTAATCTGTTTGTTTCATTGTGACTAATAAATATAGTTGCAACTGAATTTGCAAAAAGACCTCTAGTTACAAAATAGACCCTCAGTTTACAAGGATGAATTATGTGATACGAACGTAAGTGTAGTAGCAACTTTTGATGTAAAATTTTAACTGTGGTTACAACCAAGTCCTAATAGAACTTGCAAAAAAAAATCTTAGCACTCATCAATAAACACATGTAACAACAAATACAATTATACATTATGACATTTTAAAACAGAATCACCCCAAATGCAGCCAAACCACATATCACGACAATCACAACAATTGCAGTTGCATGTAAACAGGTATTTGCAATGCAATTACAGTCACCATGAACCAAACAATCTATAAATAAAAGTTAAAAGAAAATGCAAATACACTAAAGAAGAGGGACAATGTTGTTGCTCTTCATTTGTAATTGGTTAGAACAATAAAATGTCCTTTCCAACTAAATTGAAAGTGCTATAAAAGCGCTCTCAATCTTAAACTTCTAATTTGCATAGACATTTGTTCAATTTAATAAATAAATACTAGTGAAAATAAATAAAGAATTGATCCAAATTAAAGCATCTATCAAACCAAGTAGCTTTAATTTTCAAGTTTGAAGGGTAAGATCATGGCGTCACCATAGAAGACAACTGTAAAGCCTGCATCTAATTTTTGCATGTAAAAAGGTGAACCTGGGAGTACAATACTACACTTTTAGTACACAGTGGCGGCCATTGCCCAAATTATATTATTTAAAGTGGGACCGACTGTCCGAAAACACGGGGCCATTAACAAGCTTTGTGAATAAACAAACTATAGTCAAAAACTTCGAGCTTAGTTTACATTAGATTTAGATCTCCCAAAATCTTTGAACTGCGGGAGCTTCTGTCTTCTTGTGGGCCCCATCAATAAGCTTTGCACGGCAAGGGATCAGCATGGGCCCAAGGAATTTATAATAAAAGATTGCGATTAGACTAATGTGCTATTAATCATTTCGGGCTTAAATGTAATAATATAGACATTTTAGATTTAATTAATACTACTGCTGTGGTTGAAGAGATGCGTATGCTTGCAAGCATGTTGGTTTTCGATGTTCTTATAAAAGATAAAAGATAAATGCACGTAAGTGGAAGCTTCACTGTAAAGCATTATGTTGTTTTCTTTTGCTCATAAGAGTTGATTATTCTTTAGTATGAAAAACATTATTAAATGAAGATGAACTTTTTTAGGTGGAAACCACACAGATCGGCGCATTCTTGAACCCCTATGCGAGAGAAAATAGAGATCTTATAAAGGAAAAAAAAACTTTTAAATGCATACATGAATGGTAAATTTTCAGATAAATCACATCGATCAACAAGTTCTGAAGTAAAAAAGCCAAATTGAAAATATGAAATTTGTTGTATCAATAACCAAAACATATAGCTAGTCGAAGAATAAAGTTCAATGAAAATGCATGCATCAATTCCATTAACAAGGTTATAAACTTATTTGAAAGATAAACCACTAAAAAGAATATGTTTCATTAATAATGAAAACTGAAGCACATGGGTGAGAAATTATTGGAGTCCTTAAGCAAGAAAAAGGAACATGGATCACAATCTCTAGGCCATGGAGGCCACACATCCACTTTCGCTCTCTCCGCCAAGTTTCCAACCGTTTCCTTAATTAAGGATGTGTTGTAATAACATGAAGAATTGATTTGAGGTGGCCCTTAGAAAAAGAATTTCAGGTGTGGCACCGTAGCGAAAACGTTGTTGGTAAACATATATGCATGGCTTGTGAAAATCATTATGAAAAAGAAATTAGATTCTAGTCGGTTCAGCTTGGTAGTAGGAAAAATCACTTCTCATCAGATGGTTATGATTCATTCTAAACTATGTGTTGAACTACACTCGTTTGAAATTCTCATTCAAAGGTAATAGCAACCTTCCGTTAAATGATCG
This sequence comes from Asparagus setaceus, assembly GCA_012295165.1. Classification (NCBI taxonomy): domain Eukaryota; kingdom Viridiplantae; phylum Streptophyta; class Magnoliopsida; order Asparagales; family Asparagaceae; genus Asparagus; species Asparagus setaceus. Next base: position 90,135,169 of record CM022702.1, on the reverse strand, counting down.
ACGAATTTGATTGAGCAAGTAATCACTTTGCTCCCCAATCAGTAAGAGTTTAAAAAATGCCATTTCAGGCAGATGATTAACATGTAAAAACATAATTTCTATGAATTTAACATAGCAGGGATTGTTAGCTGTTACTATACAGCTTACCTTGAACATGCAATCACTTCCAGTAATCTTGGTCTCCAGTAATTCCACAAGATTGTGCACCTGGTTCACATTGCTAGAACCTCCGAAGCAAAGGTAATTATTAGGCGTAATTTTAAAATGTTACTCAAAAAATTGAAATAGAGAAAATACTATGTTGTATTAGTCTAAGCAAACATCTAATTTGTACGTGTCATTGAAACTGAAAGGTTTGAGCATGTGCAAGTGGGAAGAGGGATGCCATAATACTCACAACAATAGTACATATGAATCTAATAAGAGAGCTAAATGCTGCCCCACATCTCAATAGCTTTAGAGACTAGATCATTGCAATATGCAAATAATGTAATCAATCATGTGATTCCTAATGGATTAAAGAACTCTAAATAAATATTTCATCATAAATCAAAATAAGAAAATTTTTCGACCTAATTCAAGCATGTGTAACAAGAGTAATAAATCTAGTAAACAGTTGATCTCCAAAGTTTCCAGCCGTTTCCTTAATTAAGGATGTGTTGTAATAACATGAAGAATTGATTTGAGGTGGCCCTTAGAAAAGAATTTCAGGTGTGGCACCGTAGCGAAAACGTTGTTGGTAAACATATATGCATGGCTTGTGAAAATCATTATGAAAAGAAATTAGATTCTAGTCGGTTCAGCTTGGTAGTAGGAAAAATCACTTCTCATCGATGGTTATGATTCATTCTAAACTATGTGTTGAACTACACTCGTTTGAAATTCTCATTCAAAGGTAATAGCAACCTTCCGTTAAATGATCGACGAATTTGATTGAGCAAGTAATCACTTTGCTCCCCAATCAGTAAGAGTTTAAAAATGCCATTTCAGGCAGATGATTAACATGTAAAACATAATTTCTATGAATTTAACATAGCAGGGATTGTTAGCTGTTACTATACAGCTTACCTTGAACATGCAATCACTTCCAGTAATCTTGGTCTCCAGTAATTCCACAAGATTGTGCACCTGGTTCACATTGCTAGAACCTCCGAAGCAAAGGTAATTATTAGGCGTAATTTTAAAATGTTTTAGGCAAATCTATAAAGAGAAAGATGTGTCTGATTGGAGTTAGATTATGCATAAGTTTTAAAAGGAAAGTCACTGAAATGGACTACCTAGCTACTGGAATTATTATGAGAAACGAAGCCACCAATTCTGAGTCAAATTAGGATGATTGGAGACAAATCGCAGGCCAAATGCTAGCAATCATAAGAGATCAAAAATGCCATTTCAGGCAGATGATTAACATGTAAAACATAATTTCTATGAATTTAACATAGCAGGGATTGTTAGCTGTTACTATACAGCTTACCTTGAACATGCAATCACTTCCAGTAATCTTGGTCTCCAGTAATTCCACAAGATTGTGCACCTGGTTCACATTGCTAGAACCTCCGAAGCAAAGGTAATTATTAGGCGTAATTTTAAAATGTTACTCAAAAAATTGAAATAGAGAAAATACTATGTTGTATTAGTCTAAGCAAACATCTAATTTGTACGTGTCATTGAAACTGAAAGGTTTGAGCATGTGCAAGTGGGAAGAGGGATGCCATAATACTCACAACAATAGTACATATGAATCTAATAAGAGAGCTAAATGCTGCCCCACATCTCAATAGCTTTAGAGACTAGATCATTGCAATATGCAAATAATGTAATCAATCATGTGATTCCTAATGGATTAAAGAACTCTAAATAAATATTTCATCATAAATCAAAATAAGAAAATTTTCCGACCTAATTCAAGCATGTGTAACAAGAGTAATAAATCTAGTAAACAGTTGATCTCCAAAGTTTCCAGCTCAAGATGCAGAAATGTGACACTGTGAACACATACATAGATTAAAGTGGCATCATAGAGTTTCTAAAGGGACCATGACTTCAAATCAATGCAATAGTTTTATCAACAATGTGCTTTATATATATAAACCAAGCTACATCCTAATCCAATCCCGCACAGTAACTAATTAACGGATAAGGTTGAATTATGAGGTCACTTTCCATCAAATTCAAAAGGTCCTAATCTTATACTCTCGCTGAAATCATTGCAGGTTCTGATCCCTTGCTAAATAATCATGGCTCCTAAAAGCGAACATTAACAACTATAAAGAAAGGAAAAGGGATGGCAGCCCATGACGAATTGCATTATGGTACACACAAGACTCTCACATGAAAGGTTTGGAGCTTCTACAAAAGTAAAGTTTTTAAAGTTTGAACTCATGAGACTTTACACTAAACTATCACATTAAAGTTCCTTACCCTTGTTAGATGAAACAAGAATACGGCTTGCTTTGTACCAAAAGGTGACACTGGAACATTCTGAAAGAGGAGAATGTGTAGAAAAAGTAATGAACTTTTTAACGCAAAAAAAAAATTATCAGCGTAAGAAAATCAACACGTATGGCAAACTTCTACAATAAACTTAAAAAGTTCTAAATTAAAGCAATCTCATCAATATGCAAGAACATTCTAATAGCAGCACCCTTGGCGTTCACTTTCAGAAATCAAAACTACAGTTGCATACAAGACAACACTATTGGGAGGCCCAGAGTGAGACTATCTCAATACAAGACAACAAAACTTTTAAGTCGAAGACCTACTTGCACTCTACCACATATATGTGGGCATGCAGGATGATTGCAAACTTAATCTAATGATTGGGGGAAATTAATTGTATAATGTTTTAGGCAAATCTATAAAGAGAAAGATGTGTCTGATTGGAGTTAGATTATGCATAAGTTTTAAAAAGGAAAGTCACTGAAATGGACTACCTAGCTACTGGAATTATTATGAGAAACGAAGCCACCAATTCTGAGTCAAATTAGGATGATTGGAGACAAATCGCAGGCCAAATGCTAGCAATCATAAGAGATCAGAAGAAGTTCAAGGTCCAGTAAATGTAAATGTAAAACAACTATGATAAAGGATGATAATTGAATAAATAAAAGCATGTAAAAGAAAGTGAAATTCTTGATAAACTTGCAAACTAGGTAGAGCAGTTGATGAGCGCGTCAGAGAATCATTCAGAATCAACATTATATGGTCCCTAGCATTCTGCAGCATTAAACAGGATACGTCCCTAGCATTAAACAGAATCTAATAAATGAGGTCTCCATGCAGGAAGGATAGCACTGTGCTTATGATATCACTAGATAATAAAGTGAATCTAGTTTAATTATGCGGTATACATACGTCACTAATGGATTCTCATTATTGTACTATCATCCAATGGTGAGATGATTTCCTCAAAAGTAATATATTTCCGGGTTCAATTCAGAAGTTTGGTTAAAGACTTCGATTTCTGATAGATCAATGCAGAAGTTTTTCCCCTGAAAAGGAGGAGCAAGAATTCTTCTTTCTGGAGATGCTGAGTGCAGGACATATAATTTGGATGTGTGATAACAGCTAAAAAGCATATGCTGTACATCCTGACTCAAGTTGGAAAATGTCACGTCTAAAGCCATCATAGAAAAATACATCATATTTTACCCAACACGAGCTATCAAGAAATAAACGTTCAGCGTTTATCAGGAACAGTTTCAACACCAAATAACAAAGTCAAGGAATAGTTGCATGATGCATATGTTTAGCTAAATCCTAATCCATCCCATACTGCAAGTTGGAGGAAGGCTGGAGTTAGGATGTCAATATCCAATGGCTATTCATCTAAAAAGTCGACATCTAATTAACTCCATCATTGCAGGTCCTAATCCTTTGTAAATAAAACATGATGCATTATAAGCGCACGTATCAGATTTCATGTATCAATTTAGACCAATATTCATGAAAGAACCGTGTTACGAAAAGAGAAAGCAAGAGATGAAAGGCTCAATCATGTGGACATCCCAACAATGTTCATTAACTGATTTAAATGAGTAATGAACTGACAGAACACAATTAGATGAACAGTTGTATTATTAGCGAGGATTATGCAGATAATTTAAAGGTTTCTCAACTAGTAATGAATTAATTGCTGAACCAGCCATTCCTCTGTAGATTTTGATCAAACTCAAGAACCTGACACCAGATACAGACAAACAAACCAATCTTAGCCATAAGACTCCTAACTTAATCATTAATGAATTAGCATAAAAGTGGCCAGTGTGGAAATATTCAATATAAGGCAGATTCTCAATACCTATTTGCTCACTTAATGCCAATAGCATATAATGGTAATGGCATACAGGCATTGACTAGGTTGATCTAATGATTGGGGAGAAGAATATTTTTAAGTGGTCAGACAAGGTGGCTCTATATCCTCATACAAAGGCACCAATACCTTTCTCTTTACGACCAGTTAGGTGTATGTGTATCTTTGACTATTGGACATCAGTAGCATGTATTTCTTGACCCTTGACTATTTTCTTAAAGTAAGATGCTTAGAAAATACATGTGTTATCATTCAGTAAAAAGATGCCCAGAAAGATAACTGCTTCTTGGCTACTGATTCTTTTGATTCACTAGCATGGCTAATTAACTACTGGATTGCATATTTTATTGCAGAGGTCAAGCTAATAACCTTGAGATTTTTAATATACAAAACATGGTGGAGGTTGAATCACATCGATCAAATTCCAATCCAAACCTCAACCTAGAGTGAGCAAATTGCCGATCTTGGATTTTCATAACAGTATCAATAATTGATATTTCCAGATAAGATAAGTTATAAGGAACTTTACTTTAAATCAAAATAAATTTTCATTAGAATGCTCAACCTCATGAGAAAGAAACATTGTGTCTGATTTAGTACTCAAAATGAAGAAAATAGAAATCTACTTGTCTCACGCAGAAGATTAAACATGAAATGTGACATTAAAAACTACAGATAAAATTACTATATCTGATGAATTTAAAGGTACCTCTTCCAGTAGTGCCACATACATTATATTCCTAAACATACATTTGCCTCACTGATATTCTAGCAGACTGCTCTTGTCAGATCTGTGAAGAAGTCTTGCAAGTTAGTATTACATCCTGTAGTAAACAATCAGAAAGAGAAAAACTAATGATTCTGACTGTGAATATAAGCGTACAATGTAAGGAACCTAGTTATAAATTCATGGTTAACAGTTAGCTGGATGTATTCTCGAAGTTGTTCGTCAAGAAATTCTTTGGGTTCTTGTGATTTAGGGCCGGAAATTAGATTATGCATACATTATTAAAATTTTGTACAAATTAAGACGGATATCTCAAAACCGTGTGACAACATGCTATAAGATAGTATATCTAAAAAAAATGGAAGTGACCAACCTGAAAAGGCAAAATATAAGATTGTGAAGTTAGCCTTCTTCAACTGCAATGGTCAGAGGAAGTAACAAGTGATAAAAACTAGAAAGATATGACTTTAAATGGATCGACCAGAATAAATCTCAGTTTGCTTTGAAATTCAAGCACCATGAAAGTAAAGTATTCAAGGTCCTTGCACCATATTCAGGTTCTTATCAGAGGACAAACTGCTACTTAAAAGCACGCAAAAACTCATTCTAGTTACTGTACATTGAAACCTTAATCTTTGAGAATGGCATACTATTGTTACAAAACAGGTAAAAAATGAATGTGCAGTTTCCATCTAGACATTTCTAAAACTTTGGTGCTTGGTATTAAGTTGATCCTAATCTGATAGTATCCATCCACTTTCCATCCAACATATTGATATTTCATATGCACTACTTTAAATTTTCCTTGTGCATCGCAGTGTCAAGTCATCTCAAATCAGCATAGCTGTCCCTGCTTCTTACACCAATTCATTACACATTATAAATTTGGGAACTATCAAGCTGAAGAAAAACATCTGCTATAGCGTAGGAAAGATGGCAAGATGAGTCAGCTTGTTAAATAAAATCTACAAAGAGTGCTTAAAACTCGTAACTGTATTGGTGAGAAACAAACTAGATAGTGTTGAAAATTTAATAAAATTAGTTGTTTCTGTGACAAGTACAAACTACGACAACAAAGACCATTTAAAAAATTTCGGCCCGTTACATTAATCCCTAACTTTTGTAGCTCCGTTTAGTCCATCTTCTCTGATAAATTAGCTTGTCTTGTTCTAAACAAAAGGATGTATGCAAGAATCCTTAATTTGGTGTATTTTTAGTCTTCAGGCTACTTTACCCCAAAAAATAAAAAAATAAAAAAATAAATATAAAAAGGGTAAGCAAGACTCCTTAAGGCCTATAGTGACACCACATATGTTAAGTATTGTCGTTAGGATTTTTTTCAAGGGGCCAAAACATTTAGCTAAAAATCTTCAGGTCCATTTTCGCAACAGATCCCTTAAATCTGCCTTCCTTTTTGCCTTTTTTGTATTTTTATTGTCTTTCATTTCTTTTTGTTTTCTGTGTGGTGATGGTGGTGGTTGGGGGGCATTGGGGGTGGGGGAGAGAGGATGGAGAAGCCAATAACTACTACAATGTTTTGTGGAAGAATAGCGTAGTTATCTAGCTAAACAGTCTGATAATCAAAACTTAATGGGAAATTTTACAAGGATGTCTGAAGAATTTCATTAGACAATCTTACAATGGGAGCAGAGAGAGTTAAATCCCATTCAGGCTCAAGTATCAACATGAAGGTTTATTATTTTTATTTTTTGAACCTCTCAGCAACATGTTTAAGGGTGTAGATACTAGAAGTACATGTAGCTACGTTCTATTAATAAAACATACATGATTCAACATAGCAGTATGCTAACAAAAGCATTCAGGATCTTCCAAAAAGAGAGCATTCAACCACATTGATTAAACAAAATGAATGTAATAGGAACAAACAATGGGAACCACACCTTAGGGGACTCATGGGAGCCCATGCTCAATTAACCAAATGAGTCCTCATACTGCCATTTATTGGTATTACTGTAGAAAGATATTATCATTGTGAAGAAAGAAGTACCATCAAGGAATACTGGATTTACATTTAACTATATTGAGGAAAACAGGCGTAAGAAAAACATGCTTATCTAGACTAAATGTTTAGGCATGGCAACTGGTTAAATCATTAAAGAATTCTTAAGCCACGTAAAGGTAAAGGCTTTTGAAGTATTAACCAATGTGGGTGGGCTGAATATGCCATATATTCCTGTACTTTTTTCTTATAAGCTGTATATATGTTGGCATTGTAGCACACATGTATGTGCAATTGTAACCACAAAGCAGGTTTAAACCATCTTGACCCTCGCAATTGTAACCACAAAGCAGGTTTAAACCATCTTTACCCCTAGTTTGACCTAGCGGCAAAAAGGAGCTAAGGTGTACACTAAGGAATGTGCTAAGACTAAAAACCATCATCATTTACTTAATGACAGGAGAATAAGTCTTATTATTTTGAATTACCAAATCAAAAGTTACTTGCAAAAGTCCAAAGATGATAAGAACAAACCTCCAGGATCTTTCGTTGGAGCCTGAAGCAGCAGAGTCTGTGAAAGAGTGCATAGGTGTTTGACTCCCCACGCCGTATCAAGGTGTTTCCCTGATAGAGATAGAACATGTTCAGCCATGAATCAAACTCTTTGGAAAAAAATGAAGGAAAAAAAATCCCACAGAATTATATGCTAGCGGAATGGAGTTGCAGGAACAGTACCATCAGCAATATTATTCTTATTAACTACAGAACCACAGAAAGTTTAGTGTATAATATCAAACTGAAATTTTCCCTTATTTTTGTTTAGGTTTTGTGGCATCGAAGCTTACCTCTAACAATCTTCATCTGTGAATCCAATTCAACACGCACCAATACACCTGTAACTTCTTTCAACGACCATGATATCCTTTCAAGGGACCTGATTGAATTTTAATAATTCTACTCACTAAAGGATTATGCCCTCTGTCACATCCAAATCTTCCAACAGGTCTGCAGAATTTATCTGAGCACTTGTCAGAAAAATTCATTCCAAGTTAAAGAGCAGAAAGCTATCAAATTAAAATATTCAATCCAAGTTACCGAGTAGGAAGCTATCAAGTCAATTTGGCACATAACATATCATTAAATATGGCCAAACAAGATACTCAATGCAAAATACACAAGCATACTTTCTGCGGCAGATCCTGTAGTTGGTCCTTCAGAAGAATGAAGAAATGAATATCTCAAATTAGCCAAGGAGTTTAAACCCTGCATATTTCCAAATATAACAAGCACTAGTTTTCAATGCAACACAGCAAAAAAACACACCAAATATTTTAAACTGTACTCTGAGTTGAAGAGAACTAGAGCCATACGCTTCTTTGATGGTTCCCTTGCGATCCACCAACGACCATATGCACAAATAAAACCAGCATGCTTTGGGTGATGGCGATCATAGATGAACAAGATCCCTTAATGCATGCATTCGACAGAGCCTTGCTTTCCCTAGTTAAGGAACTCATCAGTAATTTAATTATGTAAACAATAAAAGCATAATTGCTAATCTCACCTTACCATTCCTCCAGAACCCTCACGATATCTTTTGCGGAAATATGTTCCTTGAGCGATTTGACGAGCATGACCTCAGGTCCAGTCGGACCCCTTTGAGCACCTACATACACATGAATATTGCTGCAAGAAATTTCAGTAAATCATAAGAGACAAACAATAGGAAGCTTTGATCTGTTATCCATAAACAACAGTCACAAAGTTTTAAACAAAATAAAACAAAAGGAAAAGTACCTATAAAATAAATTGAAACTGATAATAAATGCTTGAATAAGTAATTACCGGTAGCCCTTCCATCTTCAGTCTGATGGATGTTCTCTTCCTCCACTCTTTCAACCCAACCCACCAGATTTTTTAGATCACCTCAAATAACCATAACATCGTCACCCCTTATAAATTTACCTTTTTTTCTGTTTACAAATGAAATAGACGAGCTTTTCATATCACCATCAGGATCATCACCCAGCTTCCAAAATTTCTCCAGTTCATCAAAAGTTGGTTGTTGGAAACTGACTGATTTCATGGATACTTTTATATAAAAACCCTCCTTTGAACATAATAATATCCACAGCTTCAAAATAATCACCAGCCTCTGTCCCCCCTACTCTCTGAAAACAATGACACAAATAAATGTATCAGTTCTTGTTCCTTAAATACCAAAGTTCACAGCCAACAAAAGAGTGATGAAAGTATCGTCCTTCATCAATGTTGAAGAAATGTGGTAGAGGTACAAATGTCTTCTTTCTTCTGATTTACCTACCTTCCTGATAAACTTGAGGATAAACTACTTTGATCATAAAGGAAAGGAAACTAACTAGCAAGCAACAAAAAATATGTTTTACTGCCAAATTTACAATGCAATGAGTGCATAAGCATACTTGAAGACAGAGCATAACCACCTAATGACTAAACGGGCAACAGAAAGACCAAAAGTTCCTAATGAGATATCTAATTGATCAGTCAAAAGAGAAATGACATATGCTACGAATGAGTGGAACTGAAGTCACACAAACCAGCTTAGCAGCAATGTTTTGTAAATCAATCTTTCGGATGAGCTTAACTGTTACCTTCTGCCCTACATTATCAACAACAACAACCTTAAAAATAGAAAGTTCTTCAAAAAGTAGTGATTTAAATGAAACTATACAACATACATAAAAGTTACAAGAGTATAACTGAAAAGATACTATACCCAGATACATTCTTCTGCAAGATCTCCTTTATAGATCTGAAGTTTCATGTGAACCCATATGCCCCTTGCAGGATCCACAGTTTTGCTTTCAGCTGAAAGTAGTCATTCCTTTTATCAGAACTAGCATCACTTTAGCCGAACTGAATATGTTCTGCAAACCTTTGCAAGCATGCAAAATGAGGACTGACTCCTTGGATAGAATAAAGAGTAAAAAATTCCGGCAATACTAGTCATGGAAAGGGAATAAATGGATCACATACATACCTTTTTAAAATGGGATTTGACAGCTTCAACATAGATGCAATTTTTAAGATGATCTGATGCAATTGGTGATCGGATCCGAAGCTCAGGCCTGAAGAATCTGACAAACATTAATAAAACTATTTGAAATAACCAAACAAAAGAACAAATGTCCTACAGCACATTTCACCCTCCACAACTTTAGAGTGAAACTTTGATCTAAATAGACTAAACAAATTTAGCGTCATGTACCTCCATTATCCTGGCTAGAAATAGCATAATTTGACAGCATAAAGAGATACAGAAATTCTGCTAAGTTAACTAACAGCTCCAGGGATTTTTCTTTTTTTTTTTCTTTTTTTATATGTCAATAGACTATGGTATATGTGGAAATATACAAGAACTAAGTATTGTCATCATGAGAATATTTGAGCTAACAATCAATTAACGCTTCCCAGCTCATTTTCCCTTTGCCTCTCAATTCTAGTCATTTTTGCAAAAACCTCATAAATGTGTGCGCGCACATGCGCTTGTGTGAGTCAAGGATCAAATCTGAAGCAATATTACAAATGGAATTCTCTGAATTGAGGATTTACAAAAAAGATTTAACTAATTATAGATGGAGAACAAAAATAAAAAAGAACGTTTACGATTATCTTTTCAACATCTCACTTCTATCCTGTTTGATATTCACATAACAGCATGGAAGCAGGTTACACATAAGCATAATCTTGTAAAACTCTAAGTGATGTTCAAACAATGCAATTCTAAGTTCCATTCTCAATTTACCTCAAGCTTCTCAGATAGAAATCTAACTTTCAATTTCCAATTGCTACATTGAAATCATGAGAATCAACTTTGGTTCTCTCTTTTATATAAACCCTAATTCAATCTCCCGCTACAAGTACAGAAAAGGAAAAGCAATTCAATTTCCAAAGTCAAAAAAGATACCATAATCATCATTTTCAATAAACAAGGGCGAGATTAGAGCAGAAAACCTAAATTAATTTACAATTGGAAAGAATCGAAACCCTAACTTACAACTTACAAAACCCTAAATCACTAAATTTCCCAAATTGAAGAAATACGTCAAAAATATTCGAGTAAAAACGACTGATTCAAGATACAAAATTCCTATGAAGCAATAAAACTTACCGTCATCCCCCTCCTCATCATCGTGAACTCCGCCCTCTATTTTCCTTCTTCCTCCTCCGATCCTCTTCAAGAGCTTCTTCCTCCTCCTCGTCGAACTCGTCGTCGTAGCCTCTTTTGCGGCGAGCCATTGCTACTGAAAGATAACCCTGGAAAAGCTGGAGATTTGGAGAGGAGAAAGGGAACAAGAACAAAACCCTAGAAAATTTCCTCGAAGAGTAATTTCTCGATTCTGGTTCAATTTTGGTTCGCGCTCAAATTATTCATTGCTTCAATCTCTCGCTGTATTTATAAGCAGACCTGTAGCTTTATTTTTACGCGTAATCTTTAGCTTTATTTTGACGCCGTTACTCTGTAGCTTTATTTTCACGCGTAAAAAAAAAAGGGGTTAATTGCATATTAATCCCTTACAGCATTCTTAATTGCCAATGTGACCCTCAAATCTCGGTATTTGCTCATTAGTCTCCCAAATCTTGGTTCCAACATCTAGAATTACCTAATTTATCCCCATGTATACGTCACACTCTCGATTAACCCAAAGTTCATGTCTTTCCATCTTTTTTCCCGCTCTATGAACGAGTAAAAATAGAACTATGGATCATGTTTGGCAAAGTTTCGGACCGTTGGAGGAGAAGGAGTTGGCAGGTTTGGATTTTAGTTTGAGTGGATTGTGAGTATAAACATTATGAAATAGGTTGGTGAGGTTTTAAATGATAGAGTTAATTATGGGTGGGGTATAATGGGATAATCATTAATTTATGTTAAATTTGACAAAATTTCACACTCATAAATAACGTTACCTAACAATAGAGATAAAACTGCAATAAAATGAAGATTTGATGAACTAATAAGCAAATACTCTAATTTGAGGAACTAATTAGCAATTAAAGATGATTATAAAGGACTAATATGTAATTAAACCCAAATAAAAAGAATAAAATTCAGAAAACCACATGTAGGTTGATTCGCACAAAAAAAATTTTGGATTCTCTCTACCATCAAAAAAATATTGGAGGGACCACTACGTTATCACAATCATTGATTCTCTAGTGCATGGTTAAGTTTTTTCATTTAAGCTCAAACTAGGAACGAGTGCAAATCATAGGGGGTAGGTGAGTGTTAAATTTAGAATGAATCACAGTAAGCACTAGATAATCATTAATAATTGTGATTAAAAGTAGTGGTCTCTCTACTATCTTTTTTATAGTGGAGAAGATCCAAATTCTACACAAAAAGATCATAAACTTTACACATTAGAAAACCCCCAAATTAATGAGTTGGTTCACAACTTATCCTAAACTTTCGAACACTTCAAGGTACATAAATACCATTTAAAAAAAAATATCCTACATATTCTGGTCAATGGTTAAAAATGTCTTCCTTTTTTTTTTTTTCTTCATATTTTCATTCCTTAATATCTGATTTTACAAATTGTTTTGACGCCGAAAAGGATGAAACAAAAATGGACTCAAAGCCTGTAAAAAATTTCTACCTTTTTCAAATGGACCATGAAAATCTATGGAAAAAAAGATCATCGCGAGCTTACCTTACTTGATTTTACAACTTTTTGTTTTTCATTGGATATTTTCCATTACAAATAACAAAGGAGAGTAATTTTAGAAGCAAGGGCTATCCTCAAGGGACAGACTCATCATCCTATAGAATAAACGCACAATTCACAAGGATTGATAAATTATATTTCGAAAAATTCAATTTTAGCATCCTATCGAATCAATATTTATTATTCTTAAAAACAAAATTCATCGTATAGAATAAACACACACAATTCACAAGGGTTGATAACAATTATATTTGAAAAAGTCAAATTCAACACTCCATCGAATCAATATTTATTATTCTTATAAACAAAAAGTAAATATGGCCCAAACAATTTAGTTTATGTTTTTCCTGTTCAAAGTACGGAGAAATTATTATTCAAAATGCAAACATAGGTTAACTCAATTTACAACTAAACTTCTTAGGTTTTCATTTTTGAAGTAAAATCAACTATACTTTCTCATTACTTTCTTCGTTGAAATAGTATATAATTTTTATTATATTTTTCCCATTTTCCACACAAAAACACCAAATTGTAAAAAGGAAAAGAAATACCCTTTCACATTTTCTATTATTAGGAGGAAAAAAAAAACTTTTTTTCAAGATAAAAGAAGTATAATCCCCCCTTTTTTTTCCCTCTATATTTTCTCTTCAATGTCCAGTCTTCCAAAACCCCGATCCTCTCTAAACAAATCCTTCCCTCTCTTAAACCCCCGCCCTCTCCTCAATCCTCCGCCGTCAACTGTTGCCGTCACCGTCTCCGACCAACCTCAGCGGCCGTCAAACGCCGCCGTGCAAACTAACGGCACGCTCGGACGGCGAATCGTCGCTGAAGAAATGAGCTCGTCGTCCCTAAAGGAGCCCGAAAACCCTAACGGCGACGGAGAAGGCGGCGGCGCCGACACGTCATACTTTGATATCTACGGTCCTGATGTGCGTGCCTCTTTCTCTTCTCTAACTTTTGAAATTAGGGTTCCATGTTCGTTTGAAGTAAATTAAATTAGGGTTTTATCTTAATAATTCGTCAATTAGTTTACTTTTGTTCTATATGCGTTTCTGTAGCTCTGATTAGTGTTAAATGCTCAGCTTTTGACGATTTGTAGGATGAGAAAGTATTTAAATTAATTTGTGTTTGTGCATGAAGTAATTTATTTGCATTCAGGTTTAAATTAGGATGGACTGTAGTAATTTATTTTAATTTTATGTCATATGCATTATCTAGCTCTGATTAGTGTAAAATGCTCCGTTTTGGCTGTTTTTAGGATGGAATGTAGTAAGTTTACTTTGTATCGGTGCATGATTTTAATTTTGTGTCGCCTGCATTGAGGTATTGGCTTTTGTTTATTCTATGCAGGCTAAGGCAGATGTTATCTTCAAAACTCCAACAGCGAATTCAACGCTAAACCTGCAGGTGTTTTTCTTTAAATTTCAGCTTTTGCAAACTACTTGACTGTGCTTAATCATTCTAAGAGTATTTTTACTGTTAAAACAGGACATTCAAGGACTTATCACCTGGGTAATTGGTGAGGGTATGATGCCGTCGTGGGTTTTTGTCAAAGTAAGGTTGCTCCTTCCTTGTTTTCTCTTGATTATATACTTCTTGTTTTTTTTAAAAAGAAAGTGCTACTTCTAGGATAATACAATGTGCATTTATGTCAGCAACTTATGTAGTAGTGTTGTCTTTTTGTGAACTAAAAACTGTCTTTCATCAATTAGTGTCGTTTATCGTCTTTCTAAGGCACTGGGGCATAACTATTAAAATGAAAATTGAGATACATATATATGGTAACCTTGGAATGCAAGGATTAATTACCTTGTAGCCATACAGGTAGTGAAATACTAGCGAGTCAACATTAGATCCTTACTTCATCCTGAGTTTCTTTTTCTACTTTGATTTCTTAACTGTTTTTCATTTGATTAAAATAGTTGCATGCGAAAGATTCATCAGCCCGCTTATCCTTTGAACCGATTGCTTGTAATAAGTCGAGGTCAGAAAAGAACAATTTGAAAATCTGGAGAAGTTATTAGTTAGAACTTAGAAGAAGAACAGAAAGGGGACACAGAAATAAATAGTTACAAGATGTGCTGTTTGCAGTTGAAAAGTATTTGGAATATCTTGCGGAGTGGGTGTTTGATCAACTATAATTAACTTTTAAAAAATGAATTAGTGAATCAAAAATCAATCCAGATGCTAGCTGGTAATCCAGTCGATTTGTTAACAATCTTTATCAGACATGTATGACTCTGCAATGCCCTGAAGATTTTATTAATCTACAATACAGACTTTTAACTATGATCAATTCATTTGGAGGATATACGGTTCTTAAAAAAGAAAGCTGAAGCGATTTCGTCAAACTTTGTACCTCTAGCACACGAATGTCCAAAGGGTAGATTAATTATTTAATTGTATGATCTAAGAATTTTGTAGAAGCCCCTTTTCAGTTGACATAACATGTCTTTCCTTTTGGTGTAGACCTGAAGTAGTGATGTTCAATCCTTATGAATCTTGGAGCATCCTTAATATCATGGATCTTAACTAACTTCAGAGAAAATTGACTATTTGTATCATGATTCGAGCCAAAGGTTTCAATTTTTTTAGCACCTTGACGTGGCTGGCACATATTATCTTGCTCTGCTTGTAAAATTGCTTCTACATTTTTACTTTTCACTATTATCCGAACCATCAGTCACTGCTTCATTCATTTTCGCTCTGCATCCTTCCTATTCTTCCATTTGTATGAAAGCGTGTCTATCATCTTAATATGCGTATTTAATTTATAATCTGTCTCCTTTGGCTTAGACTTGTATTTCTAGATTGAATTTTGCGTTCTACCTTTTTATTTGGTTTTTCCTTTTGCATGATTGGCTGCCTCATGGTGCTATATGTGTTCTTTTAATCATTTAGTAATTCTGAGCCATGATGCTCATATACATGGATGGTAATAGCATCTTTGTGTTTTGTAGAACAAACCGCTTATACAGAAAGTCATTCTTCTCCATGTTCCTGGCCTGGACGCTGCACTTTACATGTCAAATTCCAGCATACTATCAAGTCTAAGAAAACGTTGTGGTAATCCAATGCCAGTTTTAGCTCTTAGGTTTGTGAGAGAAGTTTCAGTTAGATATTGCTAGTTTGAATCATTTTTAAGCTGTATTTTTCATCTGAATATATTGTTCAGTACTTCAGTTACATTTTAGTTTGTACAGATAGATTTGCTTATAGGTGTATGTATAATATTCCAGCTGCGTGTCAGATGAAATGCAAACAATCGATGCGCTTCTAACATGCAAAATGAAGAGAAAGCGTGAGGAAGTTGATTTGAATTCTCAGGTTCCCAGTCAAACTTCTAAACAAGGTGAGTCACTAGGCACTGAAGCAATTTTCATCAGTTCATGAGTAAATATTGTTTGTAGTTAATTGTACAAGGTTAGCGATCTCGAAAGTCATTATGGACTTTGAGTTCTTCATTGTAAAGTGTAAAATACACATATCATTCTGAAACTTTGTCATGATAGCAAATATTACCTCCCCAATAGTTTTGTTCAACACTTTGTTCCCCAAGGTGTCATGAGACAGTCCAAGAGCATCATAATGCAAAATATACTAATGCTAAAATGCTCAAATTTCTAAACTTTTGCATTTTCATTAGCATTTCCCTGAAGTGCATATGAGACTTGATATTTATTTAATCAAGTGTTGCCACTTATTTTGCTAACATGTCTTAAGTATTATTTAAAGACCTATGGTTCTTTTTTTCAGAAAAGCAATTCTCCTTTGGTAATCGGAAGGATTTACCTTTTCCTGTTATATACTATACGCTTTCAAGGAAGGAACTAGAAGATAATGGCTATTGCTTTAGTCAAGCAGGTAACTCGCATCCAATCTTTCATTTGTGCTCTTTTTTTATTCTTTGGATTTTCATTCTTACCATTCTCTGCAGGTTTTGTTTCCACCGTTCCTGCACCTGCGGGGTCTTCGCCCTATGAAATGCTTGCACTTGATTGTGAGATGGTAAGAAAAATGTAGCTAATATATTAGCATTTCTTTGCATCAAATGTTTTTGAAGAGAGAATTTGGATGCAAAGTTACCTCAGCATCAGATGCTGTGCAGTGCTCCCGGAAAGGAGTTCAGAATTCAATATTTGATTTGTCTAACATTATCACCTAATCCAATATATTAGTTTTTGTAAATTGCTTTATCTAACATTATCACTTTATCTGAGAGATATACTATATTAGCACAATGGCATTTACTGGGCTAGAAGATACTGAATTAAAACAAGTATAAGGCAGTGCCTTTAACTCTAGCCAAAGTGAGAATGGACAGAGCAAAAAATGAGAAATAAGACGCTTTAAAAATTAAATTTGTAAACCCAAATGCTGCCTCAAGAAAGAAATAAGTATGAGTAAATCATGCCCCCAGGGAGGCAAAGATGTGCTGCGTTGCCTCAGCGGCTCCTCAGTTTCTAGCAAATACACAGATCCGCAACTATACTTTTTGTTTTATTTAGCAGAACTATATTAGAGTTTAACCTATTCATAAGAACATGTACAATTGCATTTTTGGGGCTTAATACAATGTAAAGTTTCAATTTTTCTGTATTAGTTTATTGCCAAGATCTACAATGTGGGAAAGGAACTGGAAGGTTACCTTATTAGGTAGGGGTTAAACCTTTTTGTCTCCTTGCTTTCATCTCTGGATATGGTTTGCTGTAATAACAAACTAGAGACATGTACAAACTGCTCGTTTATATTTTCGTGGCAATCCCATTTATACTATAATTCAGATTTTCAATTTGTTTGTCCTGCTTCTAAATACTTGTTGAAAATAGTGTTCTGATCCAAGTGGACAATCGTGGATTGGATAACTCATCTTCGTATCTTTTCTTGCCAGTGCGTGACAGCAAATGGATTTGAACTGACAAGGTTGACTTTGGTGGATGTTGCAGGTGAGGTAAGAGTCAAGACATTTTCACCTTAAATTTGTAAGCTAAATAAAGCATGCTGAAAACAGTATGCTATATTATTGCTCATACATTTTATATCATGTATTTGTGGTGACTGATGAGTGGTTGAAGATTGGTGAATCATTTCCACAAATACCAAGTACCGCTAGATTAGACCATATTCAGGATGATTCTTTTTTTACTTGAAACATATATGTGATAACTCTTCGTATCTTCCATTGTCAGCAATTATGGTTCCACTTAACAAGAGAAATGGCCACTCTACTTGAAACAACTTCCTGGATTTTTCTTGAAAGTAGCCGTGGGCATGAGTTACTTCGGAGCTTTCCTCTTACTATATGAAGTTCAGAACATGCCATGTCATCTCAATATCACCATTGAAGCAGTGCTCGTCTTGAACTATTTCTTTCAAAAAATTAATGTGAGCTATTGACATTCGTTAGATTATTTATTACCTTGAATCGAAGGAACACAAGGCCAATATCTCATCTATCCTCATGGTGAAGAGGATAATATAAGGGGTGCAAATATAAGGGTCTACAAACAGAAATATCCAGAAGCTGTTGAGGAGAATGCTCACCAGTTGTGGGATTACTGCATAGCTGCATAGAATTATGCCGAACTTGGTATTTTTGGAGGCAAGAAATTTGGCTGTGACTTATGTCTCTAATGTATTTGTTAATTTATTGGACATTTGGTCCTCAAGTTATTTCATATATATAAAAATGGAAAATCCTTCCAAATCCTTAACAACCATGGTTGACCTTCCAGATCTCTATTGTCTGGATCCTGCACTACCTATGAAATTAAAGGATTTGTAATGCATCCCCCCCTTAGTTTCCAGACAGTTCAAATGCCACATTTTCCCCCTTAAATATTGTCGACATATTTCTTATTCATTTTTTTAAACTTGTTTTTTTTATAAATTTTCTATTCTGCTTATCATGCATCTTTTGTTTTATTTTCTCTCAGGTGGTGTTAGACAAGCTGGTTAAACCTTCCAACCCTATAATTGACTACAACACAAGGTGAATATTATATATAACTTTACAAAGGTTTTTTCTAGCTTGGAAATGAGACTTAATTTAGCTTCCTATCTAAGGGATCATTCTGGTATAGTAAATGGACAGTCACAGTTACATTCACATATGTCATCGATCTTGCCATTTGGTTACCAAATGAAGGTGACTACTGGTTTTACATGCATTATGGATGTAGAACTCGCACTTGGCAGTAAAGCTTATGATTTTTCCTTTATGAACATACAGTAAAGCTTATGATTTTTCCTTTATGAACATATAATGTGGATATGAATGTAGGTCTCTTGGTTTCTCGAACTTCGGCCGTTATAACTCTTCTGCGTTTATCTTCTAAAATCTGGTTATTTTCATTCATGTATAAGCTGTTTCATTCTTCAGCTGTAAGACAACTTTATATAATCGATTCTCTCTGTAAGAGAAAATTAAGGAAACAATATTGCACATAGAAATTTAATAGGTTAATAATTCTTCCTCTGTGGCCATAGCTTGCCCAAAGGAAAATTTGTAGAATCTGCAAGATATAATTTTATTTGAATGTTGCAGTATTGGCCTATTGGTCTTTTTTCTACTATAGAATAGAATTACTATATAGAATCTTAGCTACCACTTCAGTTTTAGAAACCTTTATTCTAGAGTTAATCGTCCATACTCCATTTTATGCAGGTATAGTGGTATAACATGTGAGATGCTTAGTGATGTGACAACCTCACTCCAGGATATTCAGGTGCATGATTATTTCCTTCATCATTTTTCTAGTTATATATATATTTCTTCAATTTTCCCTGAATATATTGGCAAACTATAATTTTCCTATATCGATATGGTCATTAACGTTCCCATGGTGTTTGACATTGATTCCAGGAAGAGTTTCTTAAAATTGTCTATAAAGAGACTATTCTTGTGGGACACTCTCTAGAGAATGACCTTTTAGCATTGAAGATATCTCATGGCTTGGTGATCGATACTGCTATCTTGTACCAACATCCCCGTGGTTTGAATTACAAATCGGCTTTGCGAGTTCTGTCAAGGAGATTTCTTTCCCGACTAATCCAGGTCTCAGGAAGTGGACATGACAGCGTTGAAGATGCTAGAGCTGCAATGGAACTAGCACTTTTGAAAATTAAGAATGGTAAACTTTTGAGATGGTTCAGTAAATATTTTTTTGCGGAAACAAATCAATGATAATAGGAGTTATTTTTAGCTGTTACTCTAGGATTTACTTACTGTGCTATTTATTTTTACCAGGGCCAGATTTTGGTTCTCCTTCATTCACACGAAGCAAATTGGTTTCGATCTTGCGTGAAAAAGGGAAAACCTGCTCTCTTGTGGATGATATACATATAGTGAAGAGATATTCCGATGGATCATGCAATTCTGTTCCAGTTTTTTCAGATGAAGAGGCTCTTTCGAAAACCATAAAAGAGGTTGGTGATACCCTTGAAGAATCCTTGCCATTCGACTAATTTCTACAGGTTCTAAATATATTTAATTTGTTAATATGTAGGCAAAAAACGAAAATACAAATTTCATTTGGACCCGATTTTCAGCATTGA
Organism: Asparagus setaceus; assembly: GCA_012295165.1. NCBI lineage: Eukaryota > Viridiplantae > Streptophyta > Magnoliopsida > Asparagales > Asparagaceae > Asparagus > Asparagus setaceus. The sequence continues at coordinate 90,114,905 of CM022702.1, read as the reverse complement.
GTGCATACTACAATGCCCAAGCCCAAGATGAGGAGAAGTTGAGATGCCATCTTTCACAGATTATTTCGCTGCTGACATGTAATGGTCGATCCAAAAACCAAGATGAAAAACTGGGCGTCACAAGCCCTGAATTGAAGGACATTCTAAAATGCATTGATGGTAGAATTAAAAAGCTTTACAAAGAGTTACCGGTGAATGCTTTGCTCATAGTTTCGACTGGTCACGGCGATACCGCTGTTGTTCAAAGGTTTGCAGTCTTGCTCTGGTGTCACTTCGATTAGCAGCATATCTTTTGAATAACTTACACCTAGAATGGCCTAAGAGGTATAATTGGTTGTGAGGAGCTCTAGTGACACTCGCTGTCACTTTATGTCCCATAAACTAAACTAAACCCCACTTTAACCCTTTATTTTTGAGCGGGTGGCCACTGTCCTTGGACTTGCTTAACTGGTTATACCCTCATTCAGCACATCCACATATTCAATTTAATCTGATTCGGTGTACTTGTGCAATTTTTTTTTGTGCAGAGTAAGGAAGATGCTGAATGAGAATAAGACAACAATCAGTCGTGAAAACACTGTAAAAGCTCTGGAAGAGCTCCAGGCCCAAGCTGAAGTCGGTCTTTGTTTTGCCAGCGTCAAACATTGACTGCTTTGCTTTATTACCGTACAGGCTGCATTTTTCTCTGGCTGCGGCAAAAATCAAGGAGCTTGTGATTTGACTATGCAATCTTTACTCACTCCATTGCTGATATCCAAGCTTCACGGAGGAAATTATTATTCAAAAGAATGATGTGTCACACCGTGCTGAATGCAAATTGTGCTCTTTTGTGAAGAGGATGGACCCATTGACGCACCTGCACGCTGAGATTTTTTGTAGAATGATTAATTACACTTCTCAGTGAGAACATTATTACAAATTTTAAGTTAGATGGTTATATCTGCTCGTTTAATAGATTTGTAATGCGATGTGGAGCACGAAATTGGGTAATGTTCATTTTTTCACTTCCCAGATTTAGAAACCCATATCTCCATTCTTGATTCGATGGATCATCAACAGATTTTATGAAATCCTGCAAGTTCTTTCTACATTTTTTTTTTAATATTTACACCAACAATTACAAGAAACAAATTTAACAAAAATCAAGAACAAAAAAAAACAGACCTTACAGTTTCCTCAAGGGAACAACCTAGAATTAATTGCATTGCACAGAGATCTCTATGGAGTCTCTCCTCCACCTCCATGAATCCTCAAAACCCTAGAAGAGGAGCTCCTCCTCCTCGAAGAACCCGAACTCTCCGAGCTCGATCTCCTCCTCCAAAACGAAACCAAGAAACTCCTAAGAGCCCTTCCAATCCCCCCAACTCCTCTCCTCGACCCTGACCTCCCTCCTCCTCCTCTCTCATTCCATGAAACCCTTCTCGGGTTCCCTCCGGAACCCGAACCCGACCCGAATCCACCATCCATCTCCGTGTACACCACGGGCAACTCCCGCTCACCCGCCCTCCGGCCACCCGTAAACCTGCCCACCGCAAACCCTCCCCCCGGCAACCTCCATATAGTCAACCCCACCGTCTCCTCCTCCTCCGCCGCCTCTCCTCCGCCGAATTCTCCGGCGATCTCCGACGGCAGCTCGTACCGGCACACCGGACACGAGTTTCGAAGCGAGAGCCACGGCAAGATGCAATCTTGGTGGTAGAGATGCTTGCAGGGCATCTCTCTGGCCTCGATCCCGATCTCGAACGGATCCTTGCAGACCGCGCAGTGAGATTGGGAGTCTGTGCTGACGTGGCAGTCGGAGATCGAGATCGTCGGCATGGATTCGACCGCGGCCTTGGACGCCGGCGGGTGATCGCACATCCGGCCGCCGCCGATCCCGCTGATCTCGATCTGCGACAGATGATCGAGCAGTCTCTCGAATCCAGATCCCATTAGAAACTCCGACATACTCGCAGGCAACGGACGGAGTCCAGATCCAGCTCCATCGTCGTAATAAAGCTCAAAACTGCTCGTAACCGCGGTGCGATCGGTTTCAGTTGGACCGCGGAGCACGATAACGGGGTTGAAAGGGAACCGATCGCCGGAGCCTCGGTTCCGGCGACGTAATCTGAGATCAGAACCGTGCTGGTGGTGGTGATACCGGCGGTGGCTGGCGGGAAACGGCGGCGGCGGTGACTCGATCTCCTCGAGGAATCCGCCGTCGCAGCTGGGGCAGACGATGGAACCTTCGGGCCAAACCCTAACGAATCGGCTGCAGCGGTAACACCAATAGGAGGCCGACGTCGCCATTATCGAATCTCGAAACGGTCCAAAAATTTGAAATTTTTGTCTTTGGGGGAGGTGAGTTTGAAGTTTAACCGGGCGGTGACCCGATTCCAGAGGAGACGGAGAGAAATGAGGAGAGGAGATGGAGAGCGAGGAGGTTATAAAGGAGGGAGGAAGCTTCTACGGCGGAGCGCGTTAGCGTGTTGCTAACGCCTGTCGTCAGAAATGTAACGGTGACGGTTCTTCACGCGTGGCGGTTTTTCATTGGTGAGCGCCTAACGGCGTTAATGGTCTTTGAACCGCGTTGTTGGAACACAATTCGGCGGGTTCTCGACCCCGTTGAAGTCTTCGGTCTCGTTTTACGAAAACACCCTTAAAAGAATCCCATGGATGGTCGGAACTCGAGGGGTAGATTGGTCTTTTCTGTGTCCCGTCTTTTTCGCTTGTCTTGTAGCACGTTGGGTCGGGATCCGGACAGCCTGGCGCTAGGTTTTGAACACTCTGACTCGGACGGCTCACTTTAGCGATACGCGCATCTGTGGATTTATCGGGTTCGGGCAGAATGGGTCCAAAGGGTATCCACCTGTTTTGTCTTGGGGTGCAAACGGCAGGATACAAACCGTATATATGATACATCTCGTATACGTATTAGCTACTGAGTCTGTGGCAAAATTTATAATATGATTTATATATATAACTATTTATAAAAAATTCAGCTATGATTTTTTACTGTTATTTATAGAGTGAAATTTCAAACCAGTTAACAAAATAATGCACCAATTAGTAAGTTTTATCAATTTTATATTATAATAAAGCAAGGAAAAATTATATTTGTGAAATATCTAATAAAGGTTAAATTCATAATTTGCAAGAAGATAAAAAGATATGACCAATGTTTTCAAGGTTAAAAATACCGCTTCAACTTGAATAGCGGTAAAGGCTAAAAATTCAATGAAACATATAGAGCATGCTTAAGAATCAAAATTTATAATATGATTTATATATATAACTATTTATAAAAATTCAGCTATGATTTTTACTGTTATTTATAGAGTGAAATTTCAAACCAGTTAACAAAATAATGCACCAATTAGTAAGTTTTATCAATTTTATATTATAATAAAGCAAGGAAAAATTATATTTGTGAAATATCTAATAAAAGTTAAATTCATAATTTGCAAGAAGATAAAAAGATATGACCAATGTTTTCAAGGTTAAAAATACCGCTTCAACTTGAATAGCGGTAAAGGCTAAAAATTCAATGAAACATATAGAGCATGCTTAAGAATCAAAATTTATAATATGATTTATATATATAACTATTTATAAAAATTCAGCTATGATTTTTACTGTTATTTATAGAGTGAAATTTCAAACCAGTTAACAAAATAATGCACCAATTAGTAAGTTTTATCAATTTTATATTATAATAAAGCAAGGAAAAATTATATTTGTGAAATATCTAATAAAGGTTAAATTCATAATTTGCAAGAAGATAAAAAGATATGACCAATGTTTTCAAGGTTAAAAATACCGCTTCAACTTGAATAGCGGTAAAGGCTAAAAATTCAATGAAACATATAGAGCATGCTTAAGAATCAAAATTTATAATATGATTTATATATATAACTATTTATAAAAATTCAGCTATGATTTTTACTGTTATTTATAGAGTGAAATTTCAAACCAGTTAACAAAATAATGCACCAATTAGTAAGTTTTATCAATTTTATATTATAATAAAGCAAGGAAAAATTATATTTGTGAAATATCTAATAAAGGTTAAATTCATAATTTGCAAGAAGATAAAAAGATATGACCAATGTTTTCAAGGTTAAAAATACCGCTTCAACTTGAATAGCGGTAAAGGCTAAAAATTCAATGAAACATATAGAGCATGCTTAAGAATCAAAATTTATAATATGATTTATATATATAACTATTTATAAAAATTCAGCTATGATTTTTACTGTTATTTATAGAGTGAAATTTCAAACCAGTTAACAAAATAATGCACCAATTAGTAAGTTTTATCAATTTTATATTATAATAAAGCAAGGAAAAATTATATTTGTGAAATATCTAATAAAGGTTAAATTCATAATTTGCAAGAAGATAAAAAGATATGACCAATGTTTTCAAGGTTAAAAAATACCGCTTCAACTTGAATAGCGGTAAAGGGCTAAAAAATTCAATGAAACATATAGAGCATGCTTAAGAATCAAAATTTATATCGTAGCATAAATAGTGTTCATTTCCTCCGCAACCGGTGTAAGCTAAGGTAGCATGAACAGCAAGTTAAATATTCTGAATAGTCCTGTAGAAAGAATAATATTTACTGTAGCACAAATAGTTATTTGAGGTTTCACTTTTTTAGTTAGATAGAAGAAGCAGCAGAGATTTAGCATCGATATTCATTTCCTGAGCTTATTGGGTTCGGGCACAGTGGACGCAAAGGATTTGACCCGTATTTGTCAACGTCAGCCTCGTGTAAAAGCGTTGACGTACGGTCATCGAAGCGCCCTTTGTATACACAATATTCGCACGCGCGTTTTGGGGCTAACAGCAAATAAGCACTAACCAGGGGGACATACGGAAAGTAAGTTGCCAAGAGATTTCTTTTAGTTATTGCGGGGTTCCATATCAACCGTTGATTTAATTTGCGGTTGATTTCACCGGCTGATATTGTAGGAGACACGTTTGCTTAGATTCAGTTCTAAAACGGCACAAAAAAAAAACGAGAATAAATCTTTTTTTTTTCTTTCTTTCTTTTTATTTTTTTCTTGCTTTTGTTTTATGTCTTTTTTAGTTTCTTTTTAGCTCTTGTTTTTTGTTGGTGGGGGATGATGGGCCCTTCTTCTCTTTCAAGACAAAGGATGGTTGACTGCACGTGAGAGCAGGACGTTGACACGTGTGGAGATGCTCTTTCATAAAGAAATGGAATAAGAGATAAGAGGATGCTTGATTTTGCTCTATTAGTATATTATTATATATATTCTCAAGCTTTGTTATATTCTTTCTCCTCCTCCTTCCATTGCTAATTCTCCAAAGACTAAGAATAGAATCTATGAAGAACTAAACTACATAAAGGTTAATCAATTTTATACCCAAAGTAATGAACAAGATTTGCAATGTACAAGAGGTTTCGAAACATACACATTATGGTCTAGTTTATGATTTCTATACAAGATTTATGATTTCTATACAAGACTTTAAAAAAATGAATATATACACAAGACTCCTAAAAGTTTTAAATAAGGGTTAGTAGTTTTATTAGGTCTACTTTTATGGTTTAAATAGGAATAGAGGTTTTGAGAAGCATGTACATAAATAAGTCCAAATGCTAGCAGTTTAAAATGTCTTCCTCTGGTCTTAGTTGGCTGTGTTGCTAATATAAATTCAAACTGTTACAAACTGGACTATTAACAGCTCAGATTATCGACAACGATCTAGATACATGTCACGTCAACAACAAAACATAATAGAAGTAGGTGTTGCGATTACTTTTGAGGAAATGTGTGCTATATATATTTCAAGGCAAAGGTGTTAAGGAAAGCATCTAATAATTCTAAGTGAAAAGTAGGTTTACCATCATCCCCCTTTGACCTTCTTCACATATATGTACAATCTTTCTTCTCCTTCTCCTTCTTCTTCTTCTTCTTCTTCTTCCTCTCTCTTTACTTTATTCTCATCTTTGGGAGAAAACTTTCTTCTTTTGGTCTTTTTTCCCTTTAACAAGATACACTTTTTTCTCATGAAAATGTATAGATTTAGTAGTGGAGTCCAATGTTGGCTCTCCCTAATCAAGCACCATAATACGATAATAAGTGGGTGCAAGTTCTTTAGGGTACTTTATACGCAATAATACCAAGCTTTACAATATTGATCAGACCCTTACGTGTGAGCTTTCGGTCAAGGGGATTAGATTAATGAGAATTAATCTTTTTGGTGGAACCCCATGAGACATAATGGAATCAAAAGCATAAAAGCACAAGATTCTAGAGATGAACTTGTGGGTAACAAATAATTGAAATAAGGGTGAATTGCAAATAATTCCTTTCGTGTATACATTGAGTGGTACCTATGAATATTTATTGTCATGGGGTTATTCACATTTGATCATATTGAAATAAAATTGACACATAGGTGATCCGAGCAAAACGTCAATAAATAGGTTAAAGAATGAAATCCTAGTCAAAATATGTAAATAGTAGTTGGGTATTAGTTACCAACGCAGTTAGGTAGGACTCATGTTTCTCATATTACCTAGCTTTTATCTATATTAATCTATATTAAAAGGAGCATGTTCTTATTGAAGAGGATTAAATCTTCACACGAATTTTGTTGCCTATAATATGATTCTTGAAGAAATTATGAATAAATCTCGAAAAGTCATGGCGAACCGTCTAATAGAAGAACATTGTAGGAATTGCTACAATTCTTTAGGGCTGCAAATGAAAAATAAATTTTAAAAATAAATTGTTTCATTTCTCTCTATGCACATCAAACACAATATCCAATCATCTAGCGCCATTTTCTCGTCGTTGACTTCTTGATAATTTCCAATAAAGTCTCCCGAGTCAAAAACCAAGCAATTCAAACTTTGTCCAATAAATCTCTAACTAACGCTTGCTAATCTAATCAGTGACGTGAACCACAGTATTCCGTCTCTAACCAGTGACTTCGGTGATCGGTCAAGTTGCAAATTAGAGAGCTGACTTTGACATTTGGCTACCTGCACTAAATATTAATTTGACATTCAAACCCAATCCTTAGTTTAGAGGCTTTCTAATCTTGGAGGCTAAGTAATCATTTTTCTTCTCTTATTATTATTAGTTTATTTCCTAAGTTTGGTGGTCAGACCCTTTCTTCTTAATTTGGTTTGACCCTTCTAGAAGGAAAGACACACTTAACTAGTCCCATAGTCAAATTATATCTTCTAAATCATTTTATGAATACTTGCACTCTTTCAAGTTAAGAAAAATATTATATTTAAATTGGAGCCAAAATAGTAATTTCGAGCAAGATTTGAGAGTGTGAGTGCTAATAAAAGTTTAAAGATATAGATGGATACATAATCGATAATTGTCTCATCGAAGATTCCTATGCAATTAAATCTTGTTATGTTGTATTGTTTATCAAGTTTTATTATCCATAATTTGACACCAACGCTATCAAAAAGTATGTTCTTCATCAACTTTAGTCTAATCATTTAGGCTGTCTACAGCTTGAGGTTCAGAGAATGAGATCATGGAAATATATTCAAGTGGCACTTCGCTTTATTTTATTCCAAACCATTTGATCAAGAGCAAAGACAAATATGGTCATTGTCTACCTCAAACTCTAAGCAAGATCATAACATGACAAACACTTAATACTAGTCCCGCATACAAATCAGCCAATGGTAACAAATTATAAAAGGGTTGAAAGACCTAAATTTTGAAAAATAATCATTGTCTCGTGGCTTAATTACTATCAATTTCTAAATCAAAATGCAATATGAGTGTTTGGGATATTTACTATCAATACTAGGATATATAATCGCAATAGCTATCAAACTTTAAAATTTGTGTTTGGGATATTTAAAATCACCGAATAATTCCTTTCTATGTGACTTGTTTGGGAATTACATTCCAAAAAGCTAATATTTTTACTAAATTAGCACGTGTTTTGAGCTACTTGGAGGTTTGAGTACTCAAGTTCCAGGTCATTGCTCAAGCCACAGTTTACTCATTCAGCACATGCTTAAACTTGCTCTACATTAATACTATCCGTTATTTCACCGTCTAAAGTGGGCAATATTGTCATCAAATGTGCATTAAAAAACACTTATTTCAATTTTAAGTAGGTGTGCAACTAATCATTGTGCAAACCTACAAGCTTTCAACTAAACGTTAGTCACTAATTGGTTTGATTAGATATAAATTAGATGTAGAACATGGATCAATTAATTTGAGGAATCTCAAATTGGATTGATGTCACCTACATTTTGGTGAGGCAGTGGGGATCATTTTCTCAATCATCTGAAATTTGTTGATATAAATATAACTTATGAATTACTTATGATTCTTGAGCAGATGCACGTATTAAAGTTAGTCTCTGTTTACAAAGAGCTCCCTATCTGTTTATTTGTTTTATTTTTGGTGAGAATAATCTTGGATGGGATTATCAGGTTTCAGAGAGGATCTCGAGTTCGACCCTTCAACTAAGCCAGGGCCAAGTGGGAGCTCACGGATAATGCTCCCTGGCCAAACCTGCATAACGGGTGACCTGTGGGTAGGGGTGCAAAACGGTCCGGATATAATATATCCGGACCGACCGTTACCGTATCCGTTTACAAAGCGGATATTGTAGAGAAAAATTGAAACCGGTCGGATACGTTTTCGGATACGGTTATGGTTTTGATTTTTTATCTGGATACGGTTTCGGATACGGTTATCGGGTCAAAATTCGGATACGGTTCGGATGTCCGGATATTTAAAATGTGCTAAAAAACTAAGTTTCTAATACTTATATTGGGTCGGGTCTATAACATATACTCATGTTATTCTCAACCAGACCCGAATTCAATTCAACAAAAAAAGTCCAGAGACTATCACGATCTCAAACTCGGTCTTTCCTAGGCGCTGCTCCTCCAAGCGCCGCCTCTGACTCCAAGCTCCGCCTCCGAGCTCCTCCTCCGCCTCCAAGCTCCTTCTCTGCCTCCGGCTCTGGGTCCGACTACCCTCCGGCTCCCCTCTGCCTCCGGCTCCGCCTCCGCCTCGTCCTCATCTCTACTCGATTGCCACGAAGTCCACCTCGTCCTCTTCTTCATCGACGACCATCAACACCGACCTCTTCTTCTTCTCCGAAGATTCTCCTTCTCAATTTCGAATATCGCTAAGGTGAACTCAAAACCCTAATTTTTTGATGCCCTAATTTTTTTGTTTGATAAAGCCCTAATTTCTAGCCCTTTGTTGACTGAAATGAAAAGCCCTAATTTGTTTGATAAAAATCCCTATTTTATTAGCCCTAATTATTTTCAGTTACATCTTTTTTTTATGATTGTAATTTGTATCATTATATTTTTTTGTTTGATTAAGTTTGTAATTTGTATCATTATATTTATTTGCATGTTTTTTTGCTTAGGGAACTACATTATGGAACTTGTGGGTTTTTAATTTGTTGTATGTGACTTTGCTCATGTTAAGTTTGTATGTGACTTCATTTTCGGATTTGTGACTTGTTGTTTCTGGATTTGTGACTATTATTTTCGGATTAACATAGAGTGGATTCTCAAACTCAATGAAACTTTTATTGCTTTGTCAATTCTTCCCTCCACAGCATGATTCAAGTGATCACATCGAGGCAGTTATCAACCAATTCAGCATCACAAATGTGATGCTCATAAAAACTCTGAGTGGTGAATGCCGATATCTGGCAATAGCTTGCTACTATTGCAAGGGAGCATGTGTTAAAATACACATGACTGGAAAGCATCAGGCAACTTATTAGAGAATTTGTCAATGCCTTGATTTAAAACCCCACATGATGAAATAATTTAGTATGAGAGTATTATTCTTCTGATATTTTATTTGCGAGTTATTAAAATCATATGTATTTTTTGTCATATTCTATTCATATTCATTTCCCAAGTATCCGATTAATATCCGTATCATATCCGTATCCGATTCTCTAATATCCGAACCATATCCGTTTCCGTTTAGTGCGGATATGGTAATGCTTTTTTCTTACCGATGAATATCCGAACCGTATCCGTATCCGTTTTTAGAAAGTGGTTATGGATATGGTAAGTGTCATATCCGAACCGTATCCGAACCGAATGCACCCCTACCTGTGGGAGTTTATGAGGAGGGGTCCAAACTCAAGCATTATAGTATCAGCCAAGTAAATCTCAGACCATGTGGCCCATTTAACATTACAGGCACAAACGAATAGGACAATTATTGCAATGCTTAATAATTGAAAAGTGTGGATAGACTTGTCATAGACACAAAACGATCATTAATCTTACAAGCCAATGTCCCAAGCTTCAACTACTAGGCCACTTGCAAGGACTTATTACTTCTAATACATCATATGTTCAAATTGATGTTTAAGAGCTATAGTTTGTGCATTTCATTTTCCATGGATCTTTGATCGAATATTTTTGCTGGCAAAGGATTTTAGCAAAGACGCATGTTTCTTCCATCCAATTTAGACTAAATTCCCAAAGAAATTTCGAGGTGAAGTTCCGCTCTTGACTAAATTCCAGTGCATGAAGGACATTTTCCAAGATTAGCAATTGAAATTTTGATAACAAGTACAACAAATACAATTTCCTGTGTCCTCACAGCACTCGCTATACCTGTTCTTGTTTGCTATTTTAGTAAAGAATTCCTACACTTGTCCGTTGCCTAAAAAATACAATGAATAACGCAAAGCCTATCCAAAAATAAAACTATGGGCATTCTATTTGCTACCAACTATACGTTAAACAAAGATCATTATATGGTTTTCAACTTTTAGAATAAGCATACGCTTTGTTTTGAGTTGACTAATAACTAGGGGTGCTAAAACGTATCCGTATCCGAGAAAATATTTGTAACCGTATAATATGGATATGGTTACTCAAATCTATAACCAATAGGATATGATTTTATAATGAAATATCTGGATCCGTATCCGAAATATCCGAAAACTTATTAGTCATATTGTTATGATAGTTTTAATCCTTTGGATTATGGATTTGACATTAATTTTGATGATCAAGATGTCTAATCTTAACTTTTCAAATATAATGAACATATTAATGAACTCTTTTGTATTACATGAACTATATTTTTCAATACTATCTAGTTTTCTCATATCCGTTTTGTATTCACATGCGTATCTGCTTATATATACGCATGTATATCTGTATTCCTATTCGATTTTAGCGGATATGGATATAAAATTTTCTTACCAATGTATATCCATATCCGAGATGGGTAAGCGGATATGAATATGATAAGTATCATATTTGAGCCTTATCCGGACCGAATACACCCCTATGGCCCTACTAATAACAGTAGAGGAGGCATGTTCTTATATTAAGCATCAAATTACTAAAAAAATTGGGGGTTGGGCGGGCTTACATTAGCTCGAGCTTCTTGGGCCTAAAGGGTAGCTTTACATTGTCAATAAACCCGAGCGGGCCTGTATTGTGAAAGTCCACAGCCAAATCATTTTATTCCAACCAATTGTTTGTCTTTCTCCTAAGTGCATCAAATGATCTTTTGCTTTCCAACTACTAAAATCAACCTATTACTAAGTAATGACCGTATATTGCACTAACCTAAAATACGTGCACAAACAGTTGCGTATGGGGTGCAAACAGTTCCGATACGGTCGGATATAATACTTACAATGTCCTTATATGCGTACCGATCTCAGATAATCGATATAGATATAAGTATGCCTCGATAAAAAAAAGTTATATCTGTATATACTAAATGAATAAATATACAGATAGACATACTGATATCCATGTGCATACGAAATAGATTTGAGAAAACAGGATAATATTGAGAAACATATAATTCTTGCCAATTGAATGAGTATGAGTTATGGATGAAGATACAAAAGTTTATTTCCAGTGTTAATCTGTAATACAAGAGAGTTCATTAATATGTTCGTTACATCTAAAAGCTAAGATTAGATTTCTTGGTCATCAAAATTAACCTCAAATCCATTAACACAAGGATTAAAACTATTACAAATGTTCAAGATGTTCAAGATGATAAATCCTCAACCAGCTTCACTAAAAATATTGAAGATGATAAGAAGAATGCCCTTTGTCAATAATCAGGACTGAAAGAAGGAGATATGACACTAACTTGGGAATGCTACTAACTATGGGGAGGTCAAAAAAGGGTATTTCAGTTACATCAAGGAAAGAGCTGAGAAGAAAATTTATAGGTGGAAATCAAAGTTGCTATTTAATGCTGAGAAGAAAATTCAAATAAAGGTTATTGCTCGAGCTATTCCTACTTCTATTATGAGTTGTTTTAAGCTCCCTTCACCTCATTGCGATGAGGTTAACTCCTTGGTAAGCAAGTATTTCTGGATCATGCTTCTAAAATCATCTTGCCACTTCCACCATTGGATAATAGCATGAAAGTAAGCGTGGAAATTGACCAAGCAAAGGCTAAATGGAAAATAAGTTTGGTTAATGAACTCTTTCACCCTCGTGAAGCCAAAATCATATATCAAATCCCGCTAACCTATGGGCTCCCTAATGATGCAATTTATTGGCAATTCTAAAAGGATGAGATTTTCAGTGTGAAGTCCGCATATTATGTAGTGAACAGGATGTGTAGCGTTCGAGAAGGATGAGTTGCTCTCGAAAAAGAATCTATTGATTCTTTCCCAATTAGTTGGATCATAGATGCCATGATTTACTTCACGAGGAATTTGCACAGTGAGTGTTGAATCATCATTGTAAAATTTGGACAATGAAATCTCGAGCCAAGTGCGAAAACTTTCCGTTCCAAATAAGGTGAGACATTTTTGTTAAAAGATGATGAAAAGAATTTTGCCAACGAGATTAGGACTTCATCACAGAGGGATACATGTGGATAAGGTGTCCATTATGTGGAGGAAAAGATAACACTATAATGCACATACTTTGAGACTGTATTTTTGTGTTTTTTAAATTGTTGAGCCGTAGGCAGTTCAAATGGGATTATGATTAGGATAGATTGAGATTTAAATTAAATATTCAAAATAGTGTTTTAAATTGTTGAGCTGTAGGCAGTTCAAATGGGATTAGGATAGGGTATAGTTATGATTAGGATAGATTAAGATTTAGATTAAATAGTGAATGATAATATTGACCATGGAAAGCTTTTAGTAAACTCGTGCTTTTAAATGGAGTAATAGTTTTTATGCATGTGCAATGCCGTGGTTAAATATCAAAATAATTTATTTTTATTTATTTCATTACTATAATTTAGTCAAATTTATTTTGAATTTAAATCTTTAAAATTGGATCATTAGATTTGCTATAATTTTTATTTAAACATTATAAAAAATCAATGTAATGAATTTTTGTGCTAAACCGATCAATATACTTAAGCGGGATATCTTAATTGATTCCCTAAGAAAAAGATTGACATAATAATATCTTCAAGCGAGAATATTAAAAGAAAATAAGTTAAATTGATACTACATTTCATATTCTAAACTCTACTAATCCCAAGCTATAATATGGAGTCAAGCATGAATAACAATATCATTATGAACTATAGTTCTAGCAATAAAGGAACCACATTTCTTATTGTATTGAAAAAGAATTGCCTGACACTCTTGGAAATTATAAGCTCATGTTTTATAATAAACAATCTCAAAAGCAAACATTAAAAAAGAAGTAAGACAATATATATATATATATATATATATATATATATATATATATATATAAAAGCAATCACATAAGCATATAAAAATACTAAAAATTTTGCATGAAAATCCACGCTAAAATTCCTAATTTTACTCAAAAATTAAGTTATAATATAAAATGTTCAAACAATATTATCCTTTATTCTTTTTGTTTCATATTTTAATTGGTAGAGATCAATATTTCTCCATCTTTATCTTTTTCTTGGGCAATTCTAGAGTAATGTCATCATCATCTAAGTCAATTGTGATATCGGGCTAGAGTTGGATTTCTTGTACTATTATATTTCCTTAGCCTCGTTCATCTTTTATCTGCTCATCTAACTTCACGAGAATTTAAATGTCTTTCGATATTCAACACAAACTTCTAGAAATATGGACTCTTATTATTTTTTGTTTTAATGAGAACAAATGTTAATTTCATATATATAATTTTTTTTCGATTTTCTAATTTATTACTTGAATAGAGTTAGGAATTACATCTTTCTCTGCAATGAATTTTTCTATTGTGCATCCAATAAAAGTTTCTGCTGCATCAAGCAATGTTACTTTTGCATTGTCCATGCCATTTTCCACGAGAATCTTAACTACATGCTTGTAGTTTTCATTGTTGATTTCTAGATATATGTTAATATTGTATTTTGATATGTTCATGTCATAAAAAAAGTTATATTACTTAACCTTAGTGCTGAGTTATCAACGATTACGCAACATTTATCATTCATACACTCTTTATTAACATCTTTATCTATCTTCTTGTTGCGTCTTTGCAAGCATAGAACCATGACTCAAGTCTATTTAAAATGGTAGTTAACTTTGCCTTAAATGTGCAATAGCGTGTCTGTATATTGGCAAAATTTGGTTAGGTTTAATTGTGTTAATAAGAATAGGTTTCTATATTGTACCTGTATCGAATTTTGTGATGTCTGCATAATATCACTAATTTGAATTTCTTTTGCATTCATAAAGAGCGTTGATGGAGATCCTTTTATTTTTGCAACTTCTTCTAAATGAAATCTGCATATTAGATTAAAATATTTTGATTGTGTTTTCAAGAATTGATCCTTCATTTATAACCAAATCCCTAAATAAAGTTGCGTGCAGAGTCATTCCACTGTATATGAAAAAAGAAAGAATATCAATCTTTTTTTCTACTTACAATATTGAAAATAAGTATCATGAATATACTTTTTATCAATTATTGTGATTTCCCTTCAATTGTCTGGTTTGTTATGTCTCGTAACATAGCTGATCACCGGCTTCACGTTAGTTGTTATTGCAAGAACATCTGCAAGTAATTTTATAATAAGCTTATGATTCTATAAATTAATGTCTCATTTCGTATTGAAAATTAAAATATGAAATTTATAAGTACTTACTAATTTTTGTTGCATCTTCCTTGAAAAATGCTTCTTCAATTGGGACAAAGTTCTTCAATATGTTCTCCAAGTGGAAATCGGTTGGTACTTCTTTGATAGATATGTCTTTTGTTAAAATTAATTCAAGTGACTTGTGGACACTTGTAAAAGCTGGGTTTATTCCTTTCACTTCTTCCATTTGAAATGAAAATAATTTGATTCTTTCGAGGCATATCTCTAACCTTTTTGATAGTCTCTCCGTACATAACTCCCTGTATTTTATTACCACCGCAAATGTTATTAACATCGAGAGATCAATGGTTGTAAAATATAATTAATTAATATTAAGCTATATATTATATTTTAATTAATGCTACTTATGTATTTTTGCTACTCAAAATTATGAATTAAATTATATTACCTTATTTTAATTTATATAGTAAGCCTAATTTTTAATCTATTAATATATATTTTAATTTTATATCTTAAGGGGATGTTTTAATCTAATATGTTATTGCTTTTTACCGGCATTAACTTAGCTTATTTTAAGATGTTGAAAATGTCTAGTAAAATCTTAAATTGAAAGTTAAATTTAAATATCTTAATAAAATAATATAAAATAATTTCTTTATTTGTAAAGTTCTTAAAATTTGGGGGTCTATATGTGAATTCGAGGGTGAATGTGACCCAAGACACAAGGGACAAAATGATGATTATTGCGGTCCAATCTGGTTGTTTTGTTCAATATAACTACAATGGTCATGCTTACAAGAATATAAGTTATCAATAGCATAGGATAAAGAATATTATCTATATATCTATAGATAAAAATCTAGATATATAAGGGTAAATTACACAAAACCTTCGATAACTTTCAACATTTTGCAAGAAATCAGAATAACTTTCAAAATCTCCAAATCTCTAAAAAACTTCTTCAATAATTTTTAGAATTGCAAAAACCCCAATAAATTTTAGCATTTTTAGATAAACCCTATAAATTAGAAAAGAAAAACTACACAAAAGGCATTCTAAAAGTTATTGGAGTTTTAGTGTAATTTACCCAATAAATATTGAGGTTTCTTGCAAAAGTTATTGGGGGTTTATTGTGATTTTGAAGGTTATTGAAGGTTTACTACAAAATACGGAAAGTGCTTGAGGGTTTAGAGTAATTACCATACATTTCAATTTAAACTATATCCTTATCTTCATACTATGTATATCTAATAAGAATTCATCAATTTATCAACTTACTATTACTTAATGGAGTATTATTTGAATCCTTATCTTCATACTATGTATATCCAATAAGAATTCATCAATTTATCAACTTACTCTTACTTAATGGATTAGTATTTGAACTTCAAGGGTATTTTTGTCTACCGAAATATTTTTCCGAACTCGTGCTTTTAAAGGGAGTATGATGATATGATATAATATGATATGATTATGATATGATAAGATATAATGATAAAATACAATATGATTTTGGTTAAATTTTAAGGAAAGAAAAGAAAAAGGGAAGGACTTGATAACCGGATGAGCTGGTCATGAAACCACTCACGGAAGAGCTAGGGTTTTCCTAAAGGATGTAGGGTTTAAAAGAAGGGTAATCCTGTATTTACAGTAATACTGTATGAATTTTCAAAATCGTAAATAACTTTTGCAGAAAACTCCTATATCTTCAGGTAAATTAGGCTCGACACCCAATAAATTTTAAAATGTCTTTTTGTGTTGTTTTCTGGTTCTAATTTATGGGGGCTATGTGCAATAATTTATTGGGGATTTTTTGCTAAATAGAAAAGTTATTGAGGGTTTAGCGTGATTTTAAAAGTTCATTGGGATTAGTACAATTTACCTTTAAAAGAATTTAGGGTTCAAATCAATGAAAGATTTTCGCTCACTTTTTTCATCAGTTGATCGACTTCGATATGGAAACGAGCAACCGCCGCAATCTAGTCAAGATGGACCCGCCGGAACTCAGATTTCCCTGTAAATTCCGTTTTCCCTTCATCAATTCGTTCAAGTAATCAATTTTTAGGTTTTTTTTCCTCGTTTAATTTTCCTTTTTTTTGGGTTTCGTCAGTCGAATCAAATCTTCACATCTCGTGTTCTGTCGAGATATCCAACATTACCGATGATCACATCGCCTTTCAAGTACTTCTCATTGAAATTTTTAGTTAGAAAAAATTATAAACAAAATGATTTTTTTTATTAAATTTTTTTTTGTTGGGATTGATTTAGTTTCAGTGTCCGAGAACGAAAAAATTCTCCTTTCTTCCCAAGCAAGGGATGCTCTTGCCCCGATCCACGATCGAAGTCGTAGGTAATTTCTTTTTTTTTTGGGTAATTTTTTAAGGTTTTTTCCTTCGGTGTAGTTGGATTATTTATTTATTTTGGTTATAGGTACAATGCTAGCGCAAAGCAAAGCACCACCTGACTTGCTGTGTACAGAGTTAATTTTTCTTGCGGCCGCTGTCGCCTTCCCAGGAGCAACTGAGGAGGAGATTACAACTCTAATGGTAATTTGAAGATATTATCCGCTTGATTCGTGCAATTGGGTGTGTTTGTTTATTTTGAATTTAAAGATTGCGGTCCTGTGTGCGCGCATTTGGTTTTGTTTTGTTTGTTCAAGATGAATTTTACGTTCTTTGGTTATTTTGAACTAGGGGTGTAAATCAGACTGTCTAGGTTATTCGCTAAAGCCGGGGTTTGATGCAAAATTTTGTTTCAGTTGTTTTACTAATGCAATCATTCCATGCCTGTCTCACAATCTTAACCAGGATTTATGCGTGAAACTTGATTGTCTTTTGCATCATGGAAGATGTCATGTTTGTAGGTATGTAGATAGGTTAGTGTCGGTTGAAATTGGGTTTTGTATATAGTTTACTAAAATTCACATACCATGGAGCATAAGAACTTGTTAACGGAGTTAAGGAGGTCACATACTCTTTCTTCATGCAGTAAGATTTGGTATCCTTTCGTGAATAAAATATGTTTAGTTTGATTAATTGGCTTGTCAGCTTTTATCGAATCTAATGTTTAATGGTATGATGCATGCAATTAAATTATCTTCAGTCTACTAGCGGTAAAAATGGAACAGGGAAGGCGACCAAAGTGCGAGCTGTTTACATCTCACCTCTGGAACTTCGATCTTCGTTTCCTAAGAGATCTAACAAGGAATTTGATGAAGGATCTCTGTGCTGGGCTTCCACTACTTCACGGGAATTTGACAGTGTTAGTATACTTTTTGCTACAATAATTTTTTAACATTATTTCTTTAAAATTTTGATTGCTACAATAATTGCGAGATCAATTTTGATCCGAGTTCATAGTTTTAGTTTGCCAACTTCACTGCTTGGACGGTTGGATCTAATCTAGTTTAAACAAGGTTTGATATACACATATGTATGTGTATTGTATATTGTACATTTACATTCACATGTCTTGAGAATCAAAATTCTGTGACATTTTTATGTTTCCTTTATTTTGTAGTTCTTAAATTGAAAAATCACTCCTTTTGACATAGATGCCCAAATGACACTCTAAAATTATACTTCCAAACGAGTATGTGTTGAAACAAATCCAACTCTTGTCCAACAAGTTTCAGAGAGTGGTTGTGAAGTGTAGGAATTACATCCAATAAGTGCAAGGCGAGTGTTTAAAATAAAATATGTTTTATGTAATTAATGAATAAAATATATGCATATATTCTTTCAACAAGAGCTCGAGAGGTATCCCGAGTCATTAAGACCCTTGTTAGTTATTCGGATAATATTGACCCCAATGTCATTAAGTAGATCTCTAGTCGTCCATTAGAAAACCAATATTACTAATTATGTCGTCCCCTGAGAATTGGTAAATAAGTCACCTACATCATAAATGGTTTTCTTATATATTTTCTTCTAAACATTATTTTTAAATTGTCTACGGGATGAGATAATGATTCGTCACAAGTCATACATTCACACGTTAGTAGGTTCCATAGTCTTCAAAATGCATTTCTAGTTAAAACCTGAAAATTTTAGGAGATTATCCACAGACACATTCTTTCATAATAAAATAAGCAATTATGTTCTTCTAGATTTAAGAATTCTTAGTTTTTCAACTATGCAATTCTTCCTAAAGTTTTTTGGTGCTCGAACTGGCATAGTTGTTTGTAGAAACATGCATCCACAAGGATGAATAGACTGACTTAAACAACAAGTATGGTTTCTGGTTATGGTTTAATTAATGTGAATTCTTGATTTGGATGTATAACTTTTTAAACTTTCCCTCTTTTGCAACTCTCTTTGATGCCAGAAGTACGCACTTGAACTTGCCCTTGTGGATTATTTTAAGGTGTAAGGAAAGTAGTCTTAAATGTTCATGTCTTATATATCTGCATGTATATCCATGTCCCTCTTCGATTTTAGCGGATATGGATATGAATTTTCTTACCGAGGTATATCCATATCCGTATCCGTATCCGTATCCAAGATGGGTAATCAAATATGGATATGGTAAGTATCATACCCGAGACGTACCCTGACCGAATGCAACCCAACTAATAGCAGTAGATCAGGAGGCATGTTCTTATATTAAGCATCAAATTACTAAAAAGATTGTGGGTTGGGCGGGCTTACATTAGCTCGAGCTTCTTGGGCCTAAAGAGTAGCTTTACTTTGTCAATAAACCCGAGCGGGCCTGAAGTCTTGAAAATCCACGGTCAAATCATTTTATTCCAACCAAATGTTGTTTTTCTCCTAAGACCATCAAATAATCTTTTGCTAGACAACTACTATAATCAACCTATTACTAAGTAATGACCGTATATTGCACTAACCTAAAAATACGTGAACAAATAGGTGCATGTGGGGTGCAAACAGTTCCGATACGTTAGGATATGATACTTACAATGTCCATATATGCATACCGATCTCGGATACGGATATATATATATATATATATAAATATGCCTTGATAAAAAAGGTTACATCTGTATGTACTAAATGAATAAATATACAGATAGATATATTGATATACATGTGGATAAAAAACAGATTTGAGAAAATCGGATAATATTGAGAAACATATAATTCCTACCTATTGAATGAGTATGAGTAAATGAGTTATGGATGAAGATACAAAAGTTTACTTCCACTGGTAATCTGTAATACATGAGAGTTCATTAATATGTTTGTTTTATCTAAAACTAAAAAGCTACGATTAAAAGAATTTAGGGTTCAAATCAATGAAAGATTTTCGCTCACTTTTTTCATCAGTTGATCGACTTCGATATGGAAATTAGCAAACGCCGCAATCTAGTCAAGATGGACCCGCCAGAACTCAGATTTCCCTGTAAATTCCGTTTTCCTTTATCAATTTGTTCAATTAATCAATTTTTAGGTTTTTTTCTCGTTTAATTTCCTCTTTTTTTGGGTTTCGTCAGTCGAATCAAATCTTCAAATCTCGTGTTCTGTCGAGGTATCCAACATTACCGATGATCACATCGCCTTTCAAGTAATTCTCATTGAAATTTTTAGTTAGAAAAAATTATAAACAAAATGATCTTTTTTTTATTAAATTTTTTTGGGATTGATTTAGTTTCAGTGTCCGAGAACGAAAAAATTCTCCTTTCGTCCCAACCAAGGGATGCTCTTGCCCCGATCCACGATCGAAGTCATAGGTAATTTCTTTTTTGCAATTTTTAAAGGTTTTTCCTTCAGTGTAGTTGGATTATTTATTTATTTTGGTTATAGGTACAATGCAAGCGCTAAGCAAAGCACCACCTGACATGCTATGTACAGAGTTAATTTTTCTTGCGGCCGTTGTCACCTTCCTAGGAGCAACTGAGGAGGAGATTACAACTATAATGGTAATTTGAAGATATTATACGCTTAATTCGTGCAATTGGGTGTGTTTGTTTATTTTGAATTTAAAGATTGTGGTCCTGTGTGCGCGCATTTGGTTTTGTTTTGTTTGTTCAAGATGAATTTTAAGTTCTTTGGTTATTTTGAATTAGGAGTGTAAATCAGACTGTCTAGGTTATTCGCTAAAGCCGGGGTTTGATGCAAAATTTTGTTTCAGTTGTTTTACTAATGCAATCATTCCATGCCTGTCTCACAATCTTAACCAGGATTTATGCGTGAAACTTGATTGTCTTTTGCATCATGGAAGATGTCATGTTTGTAGGTATGTAGATAGGTTAGTGTCGGTTGAAATTGGGTTTTGTATATAGTTTACTAAAATTCACATACCATGGAGCATAAGAACTTGTTAACGGAGTTAAGGAGGTCACATACTCTTTCTTCATGCAGTAAGATTTGGGATCCTTTCATGAAAATAAAATATGTTTAGTTTGATTAATTGGCTTGTCAGCTTTTATCGAATCTAAAGTTTGATGGTCTGATGCATGCAATTAAATTATCTTCAGTCTACTAGCGGTAGAGATGGAACAGCGAAGGCGATGAAAGTGCAAGCTGTTTACATCTCACCTCTGGAACTTCGATCTTCGTTTCCTAAGAGATCTAACAAGGAATTTGATGAAGGATCTCTGTGCTGGGCTTCCACTACTTCACGGGAATTTGACAGTGTTAGTATACTTTTTGCTACAATAATTTTTTAACATTATTTCTTTAAAATTTTGATTGCTACAATAATTGCGAGATCAATTTTGATCCGAGTTCATAGTTTTAGTTTGCCAACTTCACTGCTTGGACGGTTGGATCTAATCTAGTTTAAACAAGGTTTGATATACACATATGTATGTGTATTGTATATTGTACATTTACATTCACATGTCTTGAGAATCAAAATTCCTGTGACATTTTTATGTTTCCTTTATTTTGTAGTTCTTAAATTGAAAAATCGCTCCTTTTTGACATAGATGCCCAAATGACACTCTAAAATTATACTTCCAAACGAGTATGTGTTGAAACAAATCCAACTCTTGTCCAACAAGTTTCAGAGAGTGGTTGTGAAGTGTAGGAATTACATCCAATAAGTGCAAGGCTAGTGTTTAAAATAAAATATGTTTTATGTAATTAATGAATAAAATATATGCATATATTCTTTCAGCAAGAGCTCAGAGAGGTATCCCGAGTCATTAAGACCCTTGTTAGTTATTCCAGATAATATTGACCCCAATGTCATTAAGTAGATCTCTAGCTGTCCATTAGAAAAACCAAAATTACTAATTATGTCGTCCCCTCGGAGAATTGGTAAATAAGTCACCTACATCATAAATGGTTTTTCTTACATATTTTTCTTCTAAACATTATTTTTAAATTGTCTACGGGATGAGATAATGATTCGTCACAAGTCATACATTCACACGTTAGTAGGTTCCATAGTCTTCAAAATGCATTTCTAGTATAAAACCTGAAAATTTTAGGAGATTATCCACAGACACATTCTTTCATAATAAAATAAGCAATTATGTTCTTCTAGATTTAAGAATTCTTAGTTTTTTCAACTATGCAATTCTTCCTAAAGTTTTTTTTTGGTGCCTGAACTGGCATAGTTGTTTGTAGAAACATGCATCCACAAGGATGAATAGACTGACTTAAACAACAAGTATGGTTTCTGGTTATGGTTTAATTAATGTGAATTCTTGGTGTTGGATGTATAACTTTTTAAACTTTCCCTCTTTTGCAACTCTCTTTGATGCCAGAAGTACGCACTTGAGCTTGCCCTTGTGGATTATTTTAAGGTGTAAGGAAAGTAGTCTTAAATGTTCATGTCCCAACTTTTGTTGTCCTGCGGAAGACAATCCAAAAATTACCAATCTAAACCCTAGAAGAAATAGCTTTTAGAATTTCCACTTCATGCACAACCATATTTCACTCTCTACATAATAATATGCATTATGGGTTTTAACTAGGATCTCTTTGCTTGATTTATGACTATATAACTTATAAGTCACAACAAAATATCATTGAATACTTCTAATTCACAAAAAATCTTAAAGTTAAGGAGGGTTTTCTAAAATCCCTGAAACTTAAGGGTGTCTCTGATGTTTTGGAAGTTATGTGGGGTTATATGATAATTGTCCAAAGTTAAGGGGTTTTCTGATATTTAGCCTCAATTATTTCATACTACACAGAATAAAAAATGAGATTCTTATGTTCATCCAGACAATTGCTTTAATTACAGGGCTTTGGAGGAGGAGAATGCTGGGACCATAAACTCTAACGGCAACTTGTGAGTATGACAACTCTGCATTGTAATATATTTTGCTATCGTTATTCAGTGGGCAGGAGTCCTTGGTGTTCTTGGGGCGTGTAATGCTTGCTACAGAATAAGAGTGCGACATTTGCCTAAATATGCAGTAGTTTTGGTTATCACTGTCAAAGATCCTATTCATTTCTTGGAGGACCTGAATGATATATTATATATATTATCCATATGTTAATCACAAGCCTCAATATGATTATCCAATGTTAAAACTTAAATGTTGTGCGTATCATTGAGGTGGTGTAACTCTTAAGCAAACAACCCTATTTTACATAATTAAAACTATAAAATCACCTTTCTTTTTTTCCTTCCCATCATCTTTTAGCCTCAGTTATATTTTCTAATATCAGCACTGGAAAAAATCATCATGAGGTCAACCTTTTCTTTGTTCTCCCAACTTTCGACTTTGGCAGTAGCTTTAATGTTTATTTTCTCTAATTACATAAAAGGGAAACTTTGAATGTTATATGTGCATAAACCTTGGTTTCATCAGTATTTTATTTGGGAAAACAAACAACGTATGAGGGTAGAGAAAGAAATAAGGCAGTCTTCGGTGTGAAAACTGAAAAGGGATGGTTGTAAGCACCATACTAGTTATTTGCATTGGTCTTACTTTTATTTATGCCTTCCCACTTTCCTCTTTGTTACTTCCTAAAACTTAACATTCTGAAGTCATATCTCTGATTGGTTCAGCTGGTTCTAGTTGACAAGCACAGATAGCATGATGTTGAGATTTGTAGTTGGAGATTAGGACTGTGTTGGTTGTGATTTTTTTTGAAAGCCCAAATTTATTTGTATATACACCCTAAAATCATCTATTTTCTCCCTAATCTAGATATTTACTAATTCCCTCACATTTGAAAACATTGATTTTTGCACTAATAGACAAATCTAAAAATTACAAAATAGCCCTTGACACAACAAAGAGCCTACTGAAAATCTGAAATTTACTATAAGATGTAGGCTTTTAGGAGTGGCCTCTATGGTGTACTTTGCTAGGATGTGCTACCGCTGAGCAATGGAAAAGAGGAAGAATAAGTTTTGAGGGAAGAAGGTTACATCTGTATGTACTAAATGAATAAATATACAGATAGATATATTGATATACATGTGGATAAAAACAGATTTGAGAAAATCGGATAATATTGAGAAACATATAATTCCTACCTATTGAATGAGTATGAGTAAATGAGTTATGGATGAAGATACAAAAGTTTACTTCCACGGTAATCTGTAATACATGAGAGTTCATTAATATGTTTGTTTTATCTAAAACTAAAAAGCTACGATTAAAAGAATTTAGGGTTCAAATCAATGAAAGATTTTCGCTCACTTTTTTCATCAGTTGATCGACTTCGATATGGAAATTAGCAAACGCCGCAATCTAGTCAAGATGGACCCGCCAGAACTCAGATTTCCCTGTAAATTCCGTTTTCCTTTATCAATTTGTTCAATTAATCAATTTTTAGGTTTTTTTCTCGTTTAATTTCCTCTTTTTTGGGTTTCACAATGAATCAAATCTTCAAATCTCGTGTTACGTCGAGGTATCCAACATTACCGATGATCACATCGCCTTTCAAGTAATTCTCATTGAAATTTTTAGTTAGAAAAAATTATAAACAAAATGATCTTTTTTTTATTAAATTTTTTTGGGATTGATTTAGTTTCAGTGTCCGAGAACGAAAAAATTCTCCTTTCGTCCCAACCAAGGGATGCTCTTGCCCCGATCCACGATCGAAGTCATAGGTAATTTCTTTTTTGCAATTTTTAAAGGTTTTTCCTTGATGTAGTTGGATTATTTATTTATTTTGGTTATAGGTACAATGCAAGCTAAGCAAAGCACCACGACATGCTATGTACTGAGTTAATTTTTTCTTGGTAGTTGTCACCTTCCTAGAACAGCGAGGAGGAGATTACAACTATAATGGTAACTTGAAGATATTATACGCTTAATTGCAATTGGGTGTGTTTGTTTATTTTGAATTTAAAGATTGTGGTCCCGTAGCGCCAGATTTGGTTTTGTTTTGTTTGTTCAAGATGAATTTTAAGTTCTTTGGTTATTTTGATTTCAAATATTTCAACTGAAGTATTTCTAAAACCAAACCGAACTGAACTGCGAAATTTGGTTGGTTTGGTTATTTTGATTTCAAATATTTCAACTGAAGTATTTCTAAAACCAAACCGAACTGAACTGCGAAATTTGGTTGGTTTGGTTATTTTGATTTCAAATATTTCAACTGAAGTATTTCTAAAACCAAACCGAACTGAACTGCGAAATTTGGTTGGTTTGGTCGGTTTATTCGGTTTGCACGAACTATGCTTACCTGCCAATCACAACTGATAAGATGACAACCACGGCGGAGGCTTTCTTATGCAAGAGTGTTAATGGAAGTGAAAGTGCCTACACTTCTACCCAATAAACTGAAGATTAAAGGTTCTAATGGATGTGTATACTCAAAAGGTGGTATACGAGCTAAAACCTAGATGGTGTTCTCACTATAAGGTCGCGGGGCATGATATTGATGTGTAGAAGGAAGAAACATGATATGCAATGAAGCACTAAAGTGGTTCAAAGCACTACTATGCAGCAACAAGCACAACCAGGACACAATCCTAATTAGCAACAGGGGCCTAATACTACTCCTATTGTGCCAAATTCTGTTCGAGGCAAGCTGGGGATCTCTTAAAGATGGTTTGATATACACATATGTATGTGTATTGTATATTGTACATTTACATTCACATGTCTTGAGAATCAAAATTCCTGTGACATTTTTATGTTTCCTTTATTTTGTAGTTCTTAAATTGAAAAATCGCTCCTTTTGACATAGATGCCCAAATGACACTCTAAAATTATACTTCCAAACGAGTATGTGTTGAAACAAATCCAACTCTTGTCCAACAAGTTTCAGAGTGGTTGTGAAGTGTAGGAATTACATCCAATAAGTGCAAGGCTAGTGTTTAAAATAAAATATGTTTTATGTAATTAATGAATAAAATATATGCATATATTCTTTCAGCAAGAGCTCAGAGAGGTATCCCGAGTCATTAAGACCCTTGTTAGTTATTCCAGATAATATTGACCCCAATGTCATTAAGTAGATCTCTAGCTGTCCATTAGAAAAACCAAAATTACTAATTATGTCGTCCCCTCGGAGAATTGGTAAATAAGTCACCTACATCATAAATGGTTTTTCTTATATATTTTTCTTCTAAACATTATTTTTAAATTGTCTACGGGATGAGATAATGATTCACACAAGTCATACATTCACACGCTAGTAGGTTCCATAGTCTTCAAAATGCATTTCTAGTATAAAACCTGAAAATTTTAGGAGATTATCCACAGACACATTCTTTCATAATAAAATAAGCAATTATGTTCTTCTAGATTTAAGAATTCTTAGTTTTTTCAACTATGCAATTCTTCCTAAAGTTTTTTTTTGGTGCCTGAACTGGCATAGTTGTTTGTAGAAACATGCATCCACAAGGATGAATAGACTGACTTAAACAACAAGTATGGTTTCTGGTTATGGTTTAATTAATGTGAATTCTTGGTGTTGGATGTATAACTTTTAAACTTTCCCTCTTTTGCAACTCTCTTTGATGCCAGAAGTACGACTTGAGCTTGCCCTTGTGGATTATTTTAAGGTGTAAGGAAAGTAGTCTTAAATGTTCATGTCCCAACTTTTGTTGTCCCATGGAAGACAATCCAAAATTACCAATCTAAACCCTAGAAGAAATAGCTTTTAGAATTTCCACTTCATGCACAACCATATTTCACTCTCTACATAATAATATGCATTATGGGTTTTAACTAGGATCTCTTTGCTTGATTTATGACTATATAACTTATAAGTCACAACAAAATATCATTGAATACTTCTAATTCACAAAAATCTTAAAGTTAAGGAGGGTTTTCTAAAATCCCTGAAACTTAAGGGTGTCTCTGATGTTTTGGAAGTTATGTGGGGTTATATGATAATTGTCCAAAGTTAAGGGGTTTTTCTGATATTTAGCCTCAATTATTTCATACTACACAGAATAAAAAAATGAGATTCTTATGTTCATCCAGACAATTGCTTTAATTACAGGGCTTTCGGAGGAGGAGAATGCTGGGACCATAAACTCTAACGGCAACTTGTGAGTATGACAACTCTGCATTGTAATATATTTTGCTATCGTTATTCAGTGGGCAGGAGTCCTTGGTGTTCTTGGGGCGTGTAATGCTTGCTACAGAATAAGAGTGCGACATTTGCCTAAATATGCAGTAGTTTTGGTTATCACTGTCAAAGATCCTATTCATTTCTTGGAGGACCTGAATGATATATTATATATATTATCCATATGTTAATCACAAGCCTCAATATGATTATCCAATGTTAAAACTTAAATGTTGTGCGATCATTGAGGTGGTGTAACTCTTAAACAAACAACCCTATTTTACATAATTAAAACTATAAAATCACCTTTCTTTTTTTCCTTCCCATCATCTTTTAGCCTCAGTTATATTTTCTAATATCAGCACTGGAAAAAATCATCATGAGGTCAACCTTTTCTTTGTTCTCCCAACTTTCGACTTTGGCAGTAGCTTTAATGTTTATTTTTCTAATTACATAAAAGGAAACTTTGAATGTTATATGTGCATAAACCTTGGTTTCATCAGTATTTTATTTGGGAAAACAAACAACGTATGAGGGTAGAGAAAGAAATAAGGCAGTCTTCGTGTGAAAACTGAAAAGGGATGGTTGTAAGCACCATACTAGTTATTTGCATTGGTCTTACTTTTATTTATGCCTTCCCACTTTCCTCTTTGTTACTTCCTAAAACTTAACATTCTGAAGTCATATCTCTGATTGGTTCAGCTGGTTCTAGTTGACAAGCACAGATAGCATGATGTTGAGATTTGTAGTTGGAGATTAGGACTGTGTTGGTTGTGATTTTTTTTTTGAAAGCCCAAATTTATTTGTATATACACCCCTAAAATCATCTATTTTCTCCCTAATCTAGATATTTACTAATTCCCTCACATTTGAAAACATTGATTTTTTGCACTAATAGACAAATCTAAAAATTACAAAATAGCCCTTGACACAACAAAGAGCCTACTGAAAATCTGAAATTTACTATAAGATGTAGGCTTTTAGGAGTGGCCTCTATGGTGTACTTTGCTAGGATGTGCTACCGCTGAGCAATGGAAAAGAGGAAGAATAAGTTTTGAGGGAAGAAGGTTGTCGATTTTGTTACTTGAGCTGATCTTTGAGCTTCTAGTTCATCTCCGGTTCAAGATTGGTATTGATTTTGAGGGTGACTTTGTTGGATCTAGTGCTGGATTTATTAGAAGCGCTAGTCCTTTAGCTTCATAGTAGAAAATTGCAATGGAGTAGGTCTTGATAAAGACCAATGTGGTTGATTTCGCTTCACCAGTGGAACATCCCAATTTGCAAGTGGGTTGCAGTGGTTCTCGTCCTTCTATAGATCTCAGTAAGTGCTCTAATCCTCATATCTCTATATCTTGGGCTGATGAGATGAGTGATTGCTTTGATGTGGTCATTGACCATAGTCAGGCTGATGAGGATGAGATACATGTTGATAATATTCATGTTGTGAATAGTGGGTTGTAGTGGTTCTCGTCCTTCTGTAGATCTCAGTAAGTGCTCTAATCCTCACATCTCTATATCTTGGGCTGATGAGATGAGTGATTGCTTTGATGTGGTCATTGACCATAGTCAGGTTGATGAGGATGAGATACATGTTGACATGTTGACAATATTCACGTTGTGAATAGTGGTGCTAAAGTGTGTGAAAACCCTACTTCTGAAGGTCATAATAAAGAAGAATTAATCACTGAAAATAGGGAGAATGGTCAGAGGAAATCATGGGTTAACTTGTTTATGATAATAGAAAGATTGGTATGGGATTGAAGCCGGATTTTGTTCCATCTCCTGATACTGGAATTGCCTGTTTCGGATCTGAAGAATGGTCTTGCTTTGGTGGTCAATGTTTATTGGCCTCACTGAGGTTCAACGGCATGGTAACATATGTGGGAAAAGTTTGGAGCTCCATGGCTAAACCTAAACGCAAAGCGGGTCGGTTTGTTCAATTTAGGCATAGATATGTTAAGTTAGCAAAGTTTTAGCTAGAGCACAACAATCTTACGCCTTCTAAGCCCTCACTCATTTCACATCCCAAGTTGAAGAGCAAATTCATCAAATCAACTACTTTACAAACTAAAACCGAATATTTATCAATTCAGATAAATAAAAATAATAGTATTAATGATCTTTTCACCTAGAAAACACATGAGTTTTAGACAGTTACCTTGAGGTTGGTTGGTTTGGTTATTTTGATTTCAAATATTTCAACTGAAGTATTTCTAAAACCAAACCGAACTGAACTGCGAAATTTGGTTGGTTTGGTCGGTTTATTCGGTTTGCACCGAACTATGCTTACCCCTGCCAATCACAACTGATAAGATGACAACCACGAAGCGGAGGCTTTCTTATGCAAGAGTGTTAATGGAAGTGAAAGTGCCTACACTTCTACCCAATAAACTGAAGATTAAAGGTTCTAATGGATGTGTGTATACTCAAAAGGTGGTATACGAGCTAAAACCTAGATGGTGTTCTCACTATAAGGTCGCGGGGCATGATATTGATGTGTAGAAGGAAGAAACATGATATGCAATGAAGCACTAAAGTGGTTCAAAGCACTACTATGCAGCAACAAGCACAACCAGGACACAATCCTAATTAGCAACAGGGGCCTAATACTACTCCTATTGTGCCAAATTCTGTTCCGAGGCAAGCTGGGGGATCTCTTAAAGATGGTTCATTGCAATCTATTAGGCCAGGTGAATCTTCTGTTTCTTTTCAGCAGGAGGTTCAAAGGAGTAATGTGTTTGATGTGTTGCAAGAGCATCTTATGCTTGTAATGTGTTTGACGTGTTGCAAGAGCATCATTTGCTTTCTTCTGTGCACACTGATGCTAGAGAATTATCTCCAATGGTTGATAGAGGAGGAGGTACTTTTAATACCAAATATAGTTTATTTTATGGAACATTAGAGGCCTCAACACGTCTAATAAACAGAATATAGTGAAAGTTACTATTCATAAGTATGATATACCTGTATTAGTGTTACTAGAAACTAGAGTGAAGAAAAGTGTCTGAGATTATTCTAAGAAGACTTGCTAGAAACCGGAGATTGGTAGAGAATTATGTATATGCTTCAAACGGAAGAGTTTGGGTTGTATGAGATGCTCATGTTGTTTATGATGGAGATTGATCTCCACTAGAGAATTATGTAGATGCTTCGAACAGAAGAGTTTGGTTTGTGTGAGTTGCTCATATTTGTTTATCAGTGGAGATTGGTAGAGAATTATGTAGATATTTTAATTCATATGCTCGAATGACATGTTGCTTATCACGACCAGCTTTGTTAATCATCTCATTGAAGCCTATGATCATTATTATTTGATTTTTTATTTCTTTTTATCTAGCTTCAGATAAAGATATTATTTGTTTGGCTAACCCCTGTTCCATGCAGACCTTTAATACTTATTCTCACTTGGACAATTTTGTCTAACTCTTTCATGGACCTTACGTTCAGGTAATCGAACTGAGTCCTTGTGGAGGTTAGCTACATATGAACAAGCAGGCTGCGGGGATATTGTGGTCATGCAGTAGTTACTTTTTATTGAACAATGTTGATATTTTATTGTTATTTTATAGTTGTTTCACATTATTTCCTTATTAGGTCTTATATCTAGATCTATGGCTGTGTTTGAGCCGAGACTTGTATTTATTTCTGAGACATGGAGACTTAACTATTCTAGATGGATATTGGATCTTGCTTATATCTTTTGCTTTCACATCGTAATATTGTTGTGATGTTGATGTTGTTGGGATGAGATGTGTACTTTTTGACATATTTATATTATATGTGGTTGTAGATGTACAATAAAATAGGTTGTAGAGTATTCATAGAGTATTCTCTTATTGACCTATCAGTTTTCTGTTTGCCAGGTCGCAACTCATTTGTGGGGCGTGACACTTATTTACCCAATGTTATATATAAATATTCTCAGTTTACAAATTGTCTCACTTAAATACTCAAGTTTAGTACTCTACGTTATGTGATACTCTTGGATACGTAGAGGAGAGTTGGCGTTGTCTCTTGTTTTTTTTATTTGCCCCTTTTTTTTGGGGGTGTTTAAATATTTTAGACATTTATTTTCTAGGTTTTAAAATAGGAATCTCTTAGGTGAAAAGTTGGTGAAATAGAGGGCATTTAGGGCCAGCCTAGCATTTTTATATACGTCGTCTGAGGACAAATCATGTATATTTCTTAAAAGTGAGCGTGTTCCTCTTTTAAAGAGTTGCAAGTGAAGACGAGAGGCCCCATAAATTTGTTACGTACTAAGGAAGCAAAAAGCTCAATTATGAAGTCATATAAATAAAAATAATAGTATTAATGATCTTTTCACCTAGAAAACACATGAGTTTTAGACAGTTACCTTGAGGTTGGTTGGTTTGGTTATTTTGATTTCAAATATTTCAACTGAAGTATTTCTAAAACCAAACCGAACTGAACTGCGAAATTTGGTTGGTTTGGTCGGTTTATTCGGTTTGCACCGAACTATGCTTACCCCTGCCAATCACAACTGATAAGATGACAACCACGAAGCGGAGGCTTTCTTATGCAAGAGTGTTAATGGAAGTGAAAGTGCCTACACTTCTACCCAATAAACTGAAGATTAAAGGTTCTAATGGATGTGTGTATACTCAAAAGGTGGTATACGAGCTAAAACCTAGATGGTGTTCTCACTATAAGGTCGCGGGCATGATATTGATGTGTAGAAGGAAGAAACATGATATGCAATGAAGCACTAAAGTGGTTCAAAGCACTACTATGCAGCAACAAGCACAACCAGGACACAATCCTAATTAGCAACAGGGGCTAATACTACTCCTATTGTGCCAAATTCTGTTCCGAGGCAAGCTGGGGATCTCTTAAAGATGGTTCATTGCAATCTATTAGGCCAGGTGAATCTTCTGTTTCTTTTCAGCAGGAGGTTCAAAGGAGTAATGTGTTTGATGTGTTGCAAGAGCATCTTATGCTTGTAATGTGTTTGATCGTGTTGCAAGAGCATCATTTGCTTTCTTCTGTGCACACTGATGCTAGAGAATTATCTCCAATGGTTGATAGAGGAGGAGGTACTTTTAATACCAAATATAGTTTATTTTATGGAACATTAGAGGCCTCAACACGTCTAATAAACAGAATATAGTGAAAGTTACTATTCATAAGTATGATATACCTGTATTAGTGTTACTAGAAACTAGAGTGAAGAAAAGTGTCTGAGATTATTCTAAGAAGACTTGCTAGAAACCGGAGATTGGTAGAGAATTATGTAGATGCTTCGAACAGAAGAGTTTGGTTTGTGTGAGTTGCTCATATTTGTTTATCAGTGGAGATTGGTAGAGAATTATGTAGATGCTTCGAACAGAAGAGTTTGGTTTGTGTGAGTTGCTCATATTTGTTTATCAGTGGAGATTGGTAGAGAATTATGTAGATATTTTAATTCATATGCTCGAATGACATGTTGCTTATCACGACCAGCTTTGTTAATCATCTCATTGAAGCCTATGATCATTATTATTTGATTTTTATTTCTTTTATCTAGCTTCAGATAAAGATATTATTTGTTTGGCTAACCCCTGTTCCATGCAGACCTTTAATACTTATTCTCACTTGGACAATTTTGTCTAACTCTTTCATGGACCTTACGTTCAGGTAATCGAACTGAGTCCTTGTGGAGGTTAGCTACATATGAACAAGCAGGCTGCGGGGATATTGTGGTCATGCAGTAGTTACTTTTTATTGAACAATGTTGATATTTTATTGTTATTTTATAGTTGTTTCACATTATTTCCTTATTAGGTCTTATATCTAGATCTATGGCTGTGTTTGAGCCGAGACTTGTATTTATTTCTGAGACATGGAGACTTAACTATTCTAGATGGATATTGGATCTTGCTTATATCTTTTGCTTTCACATCGTAATATTGTTGTGATGTTGATGTTGTTGGGATGAGATGTGTACTTTTGACATATTTATATTATATGTGGTTGTAGATGTACAATAAAATAGGTTGTAGAGTATTCATAGAGTATTCTCTTATTGACCTATCAGTTTTCTGTTTGCCAGGTCGCAACTCATTTGTGGGGCGTGACACTTATTACCCAATGTTATATATAAATATTCTCAGTTTACAAATTGTCTCACTTAAATACTCAAGTTTAGTACTCTACGTTATGTGATACTCTTGGATACGTGAGGAGAGTTGGCGCTTGTCTCTTGTTTTTTATTTGCCCCTTTTTTTTGGGGGTGTTTAAATATTTTAGACATTTATTTTCTAGGTTTTAAAATAGGAATCTCTTAGGTGAAAAGTTGGTGAAATAGAGGGCATTTAGGGCCAGCCTAGCATTTTTATATACGTCGTCTGAGGACAAATCATGTATATTTCTTAAAAGTGAGCGTGTTCCTCTTTTAAAGAGTTGCAAGTGAAGACGAGAGGCCCCATAAATTTGTTACGTACTAAGGAAGCAAAAAGCTCAATTATGAAGTCATATAAAAGCAAGAAGAAATTTGCTACTAGGTGAAACTCTACAAGGTGTGTTTGGCATCCATTAAAATCTGGCACTGCCCCCGCCCAGTTACAGCAACTCTGGCTTTGTGACCACCCTCACGGCCCAAAACAAAACCAGCTTTAATAAGAACTATTCGAAGACAAAAAATCGCCAAAGTTTCCCAGCCAAACAATAAAATCGTAATGCGCTTGGGGACTACCATTTCAAACTTGCCAAACACACCCTATTCATACATAAATATCACATCCAGGGACACTCAAAGTAGTACAGAATGTTTTGTGGTTTATTTTTATAACTAAAGTTGTTCTTGCTAAGGGCTTTTGTGTGAAAGCTGGAAAGGAACAAATTTGATGCTATTTATTTCTGATGGGGTTTTCATTTGCCACTCATTTATTGACTACATTTTTCAAGTTGAGAGTGGAATTTTATTGTATAGGTAAAGAGGCCAGCAGAGAAGCCGCATTGCCCAATATATATCCTTATCACCTTGTGGGCCTTTTATGAGGAAAAAGGAAGTGTGGTTTTCTGCTAGTCTTTGTGATCTCATATGCATCTACAATTGCTTAATTCTATATAGTGATAGTGAACGTTTCTGATGGTTTTGATCTGTAATAGCAACAAAATGCATAGTTTCTTTCTCTCTTTGGAAAGCTTTTCTTTCATGTTTCTAAAATTTATTTATGTCACTCGCGGAATAATTACAGCATTAATTCTCTATCATTCTTTTGCACTTAGCAAGATTGTAAAATTGCAATTACAAATTATGAAAACTTAAAAACAAACTAAACAACAATATTTACAACGGCATGCAACTGGCCATTGCATTGTGATTATAGTTGAACAATATCGAACAGTCCCAAACAAATATCAAGACGGATACAATTAGGTTAGATAAGCAAAGAGCAAACTAAGAGCAAAGATCAATGAGAAAAAGCCATGAAAGAGTACCCAAAAAATTAAAAATAAAAACGGAGCTTTTGAAATAAATGAAATCAGATGTCTAACCCAATAAAAGAATAAAGATATTTTAAAGATGATGAATGCTAGTTTAGTAGACGGAGTCGAGATAGTAGCACTAGTACTATTTTAAACAGTTAACATAATCCAGTTAACATAAAGCGGTCGGTATACGGCAGTGGAGGTCGGCCATGAAGTTACGATTGCCAAAGATCGCCGCGCAGGGTCGCGCGGCCAGTCTAAGCATCGTCGCAGCAGCGCAGCCCAAGGCACGCGGATCCAATACCGCCCCCGAAAGCGGTGCCTTAGACTCGCCACCGTTCTCTCGACCGCGATGCTGACGATGGGCTATGGCTTCATGGCCAGCCTCTACGCACCGACACCAGCACCCACCCCGGCCCCGACTGCCTTCAGTGGCTAGTTAATGTTGCTTTGTTTTTTTTTTTTAAAGTAGTACTATATATATACTATCGACTTTATATATCTCGCGATCTTCTACCGCTAGCTAGCAAGAATTTCTCCAGATATGCATCTTTAAGAAATATCTTTATCCTTTATTGGGTTAGACATCTGATTTCATTTATTTCAAAAGCTCCGTTTTTATTTTTTATTTTTTGGGTACTGGATCACAGAAGTAACCACCAAGGCCATGGTGAAAAGGATTCCCTCAAGAAGCAACATGCCACGACTGGGATTCCTGGCGCCCGTCCACAGCGAAAACATGCCAGCTGTACTAAACGCCAAAATAGCATAGTACAGGATGAGCGTCGCACTCTTTTTGCGCTGGCTGGGATGATTTTCCTTGAAGCAAAATTAAAATAATTAATGAGACATTCGAAATTGGTTAATAAAATTACCAAAAAGATGCTTTAATTTAATAATATAGGCAAACAAATTGCAAAACAAATTAATTAATGAGACATTCGAAATTGGTTAATAAAATTACCAAAAAGATGCTTTAATTTAATAATAATATAGACAAACTAACCAATTGCAAACTTCTCATTCGTCCTCTTCCTCCCCCGTGGGTCCCACAACCTATGACCAACGAGGGCCATTATACCCAAAACCTCTCCTCTCTCTACAATTTCTCCCTCTCTTTTTGATCTCTAGAAACCCATCTCAACAAATATTAAGAAAAAAACAAAAATCCTCATCTGACTTAACACAACCAAGAAAGCTCCCAAAAACACCAAATCTCAAAAAAAAAAACCGACCCACGTCATAGAATCCCAGAAATTACTCAAACGAGAAGAAGTATATATACCTCACGCGCCTCGCCAACTAAAGCCTTCACTCGGGCCTGCGCCAATATCAAATGCTGTCTCAAGTCAGAGACGCTCGCCATCCCCGAGCGAGCACGAACGGAACCCCATATGGGGTGGCAGCTGCGAGCGGTTGAGAGAGAGCGACCCATTCGGAGGAGAAGAAGTTATATCGTAAAAGGGATGTAATAATGAGAGAAAGCGTGGGTTAAATAGGGGAAAGTGGTTTCTAGGGTTACTGTGTGGGGAAAGTGACTAATATGCCCTTTGTACGTCTGTACGCCTGACAAAATGAAAAGATTCGTTTCCACTAGAGTGGCGATATTTGAAAATTTTATGAAGGCTAAATCGCACTTAAATACCCTATTGTTTCGTTACCTTTGCATTTAAATATCTTAAGCTGTAAAAAGCTCAATTATGAAGTCATATAAAAGCAAGAAGAAATTTGCTACTAGGTGAAACTCTACGGTGTGTTTAGAACTAAGACAACCTGCCGGTGAATTTCTACTAAGTAAACCTATGGGTGTGTTTATTATAATAACCCGGCCAGTTACCCCTACAAGTAGTGAATCGTTTTAACAACTTCATGGCCCAAAACAAAACCACTTTTAATAAGAACTATTCGAAGACAAAAAATCGCCAAAGTTTCCCAGCCAAACAATAAAATCGTAATGCGCTTGGGGACTACCATTTCAAACTTGCCAAACACACCCTATTCATACATAAATATCACATCCAGGGACACTCAAAGTAGTACAGAATGTTTTGTGGTTTATTTTTATAACTAAAGTTGTTCTTGCTAAGGGCTTTTGTGTGAAAGCTGGAAAGGAACAAATTTGATGCTATTTATTTCTGATGGGGTTTTCATTTGCCACTCATTTATTGACTACATTTTTCAAGTTGAGAGTGGAATTTTATTGTATAGGTAAAGAGGCCAGCAGAGAAGCCGCATTGCCCAATATATATCCTTATCACCTTGTGGGCCTTTTATGAGGAAAAAGGAAGTGTGGTTTTCTGCTAGTCTTTGTGATCTCATATGCATCTACAATTGCTTAATTCTATATAGTGATAGTGAACGTTTCTGATGGTTTTGATCTGTAATAGCAACAAAATGCATAGTTTCTTTCTCTTTGGAAAGCTTTTCTTTCATGTTTCTAAAATTTATTTATGTCACTCGCGGAATAATTACAGCATTAATTCTCTATCATTCTTTTGCACTTAGCAAGATTGTAAAATTGCAATTACAAATTATGAAAACTTAAAACAAACTAAACAACAATATTTACAACGGCATGCAACTGGCCATTGCATTGTGATTATAGTTGAACAATATCGAACAGTCCCAAACAAATATCAAGACGGATACAATTAGGTTAGATAAGCAAAGAGCAAACTAAGAGCAAAGATCAATGAGAAAAAGCCATGAA
Organism: Asparagus setaceus; assembly: GCA_012295165.1. Taxonomy (NCBI): domain Eukaryota; kingdom Viridiplantae; phylum Streptophyta; class Magnoliopsida; order Asparagales; family Asparagaceae; genus Asparagus; species Asparagus setaceus. The sequence continues at coordinate 90,077,346 of CM022702.1, read as the reverse complement.
AGAGTACCAAAAATAAAAATAAAAGGAGCTTTTGAAATAAATGATGTTCTAACTCCAATAAAGAATAAAGATATTTCTTAAAGATGGGGACACTATATTTGAGCGTCCACGAGATATATAAGGAAAGCGATAGTATATATCAGTACTACTTTTAAAACAAAGCAACATTATTCACATCAGATGGGCCGTGGTGGTGCAGCAGCCTGGGTGAGGCCATTATCGTTGATCGCTGGCAGCAGGTCGCAGCGGCCAGCCCGGTGATCCAATACCTTCCCCGGCAAGCAGCAGGTTTGACCGCCATCGCTACCGGGCACCGCCGCGTCGACGATGGGCTATGGCTTCATGGAGCCTCTCACGCATCCAACACCGCACTCCACCCCGACCGGGCACTTCGCTGGTTAATGTTTTTTTTTTAAAGTAGTACTATATATATATTATCAGACTCCTTGTTATATATCTCTGTGGACGCCTACTGCTAGCTAGCGCAAGAATTTCTCCGTATTATGCATCTTTAAGAAATATCTTTATCCTTTTATTGGGTTAGACATCTGATTTCATTTATTTCAAAAGCTCCGTTTTTATTTTTTATTTTTTGGGTACTGGATCACAGAAGTAACCACCAAGGCCATGGTGAAAAGGATTCCCTCAAGAAGCAACATGCCACGACTGGGATTCCTGGCGCCCGTCCACAGCGAAAACATGCCAGCTGTACTAAACGCCAAAATAGCATAGTACAGGATGAGCGTCGCACTCTTTTTGCGCTGGCTGGGATGATTTTCCTTGAAGCAAAATTAAATTAATTAATGAGACATTCGAAATTGGTTAATAAAATTACCAAAAAGATGCTTTAATTTAATAATATAGGCAAACAAATTGCAAAACAAATTAATTAATGAGACATTCGAAATTGGTTAATAAAATTACCAAAAAGATGCTTTAATTTAATAATAATATAGACAAACTAACCAATTGCAAACTTCTCATTCGTCCTCTTCCTCCCCCGTGGGTCCCACAACCTATGACCAACGAGGGCCATTATACCCAAAACCTCTCCTCTCTCTACAATTTCTCCCTCTCTTTTTGATCTCTAGAAACCCATCTCAACAAATATTAAGAAAAAAACAAAAATCCTCATCTGACTTAACACAACCAAGAAAGCTCCCAAAAACACCAAATCTCAAAACCGACCCACGTCATAGAATCCCAGAAATTACTCAAACGAGAAGAAGTATATATACCTCACGCGCCTCGCCAACTAAAGCCTTCACTCGGGCCTGCGCCAATATCAAATGCTGTCTCAAGTCAGAGACGCTCGCCATCCCCGAGCGAGCACGAACGGAACCCCATATGGGGTGGCAGCTGCGAGCGGTTGAGAGAGAGCGACCCATTCGGAGGAGAAGAAGTTATATCGTAAAAGGGATGTAATAATGAGAGAAAGCGTGGGTTAAATAGGGGAAAGTGGTTTCTAGGGTTACTGTGTGGGGAAAGTGACTAATATGCCCTTTGTACGTCTGTACGCCTGACAAAATGAAAAGATTCGTTTCCACTAGAGTGGCGATATTTGAAAATTTTATGAAGGCTAAATCGCACTTAAATACCCTATTGTTTCGTTACCTTTGCATTTAAATATCTTAAGCTGTAAAAAATAGCACTTTAATATCCTGAGTCGTAAAAACTAGCACTTTAATACCCTATTATTTCATCACTTTTACACTTAAATACCCTAAGTTGTAAAAAATAGCACTTTAATACCCTAAATTGTATAGTATACAGTATTTAACAGAAGGTAGCAATGTGTTATTTTTTAACAACTTAGGATATTTTTATGCTATTTTTTACAACTTAGTGTATTTAAGTATAAAGGCAGTGAAACATTAGCGTATTTAAGTGTCATTTAGCCAAAATTTTACGAAAAAAGGGCGTTCTTCTGATAAGGCAAACGGCCTGGACAGGACGATCGCAATCACGCATGATCTTGTGGGTCCCGCGGAGAGTACGGTATGGATGATTCTTGAATAACAATCCACTAAATCGTTACAGACCCGAACGTTATATTAAATGAGTATTTCACGAAACATTTATTTCTAAGATATTTTGACCACATAAATTCATCATGTTTATGTATTGAGACAAATGGATTGAGACAGTTTGTTGACTACATACGCAATGTCTGGACGAGTAAGTGAGAGATACTGAAGACTACCAACTACAGCTCGAAATTCGGTTGGGTCAGTAAGTGTCGTCCCAGACTGAAGAGTGAGGATGGGAGAGGTGGCAAGCGGAGTTGCAGCTGGTCGAGCGTCAGTCATCTTTGTTCGAGCCAACAAGTCAGCAATGTATCTTCGCTGTGAGAGAAGAAGACCTTGAGGGGAAGGAACTACTTCAACACCAAGGAAGTAGTGAAGACTACCAAGGTCTTTGAGCGAGAAGCGACGAGCAAGAACTGCTATGAAATCCTGGATTGATGCTGCATTGTTACCTGTGACTATTATGTCGTCAACATAAACAAGTAACATGATAGTTATACCTTTGTTATTGAAAATGAACAAAGAGGTGTCAGCAACTGAGTTTGAGAAGTGAGATGCGAGTAGAAAATGGCGAAGTTCATTGTACCAAGCTCTAGGAGCTTGCTTGAGACCATATATCGCCTTTCGCAATTTGCAGACATGATGTGGATTGTCAGCATCAACAAAGCCTTGAGGCTGGGTCATGAAGACATCTTCAGTGAGTGTTCCTTGGAGAAAGGCATTGTTAACATCGAGCTGGCGAAGATCCCAACCTCGACTGACAGCAATGGAGAGGACGAGACGAACTGTTGTCGGCTTTATAACCGGACTAAAAGTCTCATGGTAGTCTACTCCAGGTCGTTGGTGAAACCCCTTTGCCACTAAGCGAGCCTTGTACCTATCAATAGAGCCATCAGGTAAACGTTTAAGTCGAAAAATCCATTTGCACCCCACAATATTTTGGACACCATTGGGAGGAACTAGTTCCCAGGTGCCATTCCGAACCAAGGCATCAAATTCTGCGGACATCGCCTGTCTCCATCTACCATCTTTGATGGCATGAGTTACACACGTGGGTTCAATTTCTGAGGCAAGTTGGGTCGAGAGGCTAAGTTTGGTGATAGGTTTGTGGATGTTATTTCGAGAACGAGTGACGATGGGTGAGGTACGGATCAAGGGTTTGAGTGATGAGATTTCTGAGCCTTGGTTAAGAACAGGTGGGGGTAAAGCCACAGGGACAGGTGGGAACATGCTAGAAGCGGGTTCAGGTATTGGGGTGGGTAGGAGGGGTGGTAAGATCTTTGGGGAAGTAGGCAAAGTGCGAGGTGGGTCTGGCAAGGGAAGGGAGAGGGCAAGAGGCAAGTCTTGGTGAGCTACCGTATCCGTTTGTGTGTTGGAGTCAACTGGCGTAGAGCCGCTGGAACTAACTTCGGATGATGTGTATGAAATTGGGAGAATAACATGTTGAGGGAGCCATGCGTCGCAAGTCAGGTCATCAGGACGAGCGAGATGCGGATCAATTTTGGACATGGGAAACTCAGACTCAACAAATCGAACATGACGTGATACGAAGAGCTTTTGAGTACTTGGATCAAGACACAGATAAGCACTTTGAGTGAGGGAATAGCCAAGAAAAACACAAGGCGTGGAGCGACTGGCGAGTTTATGGGGAGAGTATGGACGAAGCCAAGGATAGCACAAACAGCCAAAGGCTCGAAGCTTGGAATAGTTGGGGGGCGACTCAAAGAGTTTATGATAGGGAGAGATCATATGGAGAGTGGGTGTTGGAAGGCGATTTATGAGATAGACGGCAGTGGCGAAGGCATATGACCAGTAGGTTAGCGGTAAAGCTTTAGAGAAGGGAAAGACCAGTTTCAACAATATGACGATGTCTACGTTCTGAGAAACCATTATGTTCTGGAGTGTGAGGTGGCGAGGTGAGGTGCGAGATTCCATGTGTGGATAAGTATGTTGCAAGACCATTGAATTTGGCAAGACCCATGTATTCACCCCCGTTGTCGGAGTAAAATGTAACAATTTTCTTTTTGAAGAAGTTTTCAACAAGAGCTTTGAAACGAGGAAAAATAGTGGCAACATCAGATTTACGTTTGAGGGGGTAAAGCCATATGTAGTGAGTGAAGTGATCCACAAAAATAACATAGTATTTGTAACCATCAACAGAATAAATAGGCGAGGTCCACACATCAGAATAAATAATTTGGAGAGGAGAAGTAGACACAATAGATGATTGAGAAAAAGGTAATTTATGACTTTTATTGCAGAAACAGTCTTTACAATGGAAATGCTTGGAACTAGAGAAATCTAAAGGTAAACCAAACTTAGAGATGATATGACGTTGGATTGATTCGGATGGGTGACCAAGACGATGATGCCAGGCACATGAGGACACTTTGGTACTAGTGAAGACGGAAGGACGAGAAGTGAGATGTGAAACTGGCAATTCATACACACCACCTTTAGGTTGTCCTTCCAGCAACGTGGCCCCTGTCAGTAGATCCTTCACACGAAAAGAAGATGGTAAGAACTCAATTGAAGTATTATTGGTTTTGCAGAATTGAGATATGGAAATCAGGTTTCTTTTCATGGCAGGAACAAATAAAACATCATGTAATTGAAAAGTGTGAGAAGGTGTTTTAATAGAAGTAGAACCAGTTTTTGAAATGTGTAACCCAGTACCATCACCGATTTCGATATCGTCAGAACCGTCGTATGGGGCATGAAGAGAGAGGTTTCCAAGATCAGTTGTGACATGATGAGATGCACCACTGTCGAGAAGCCAGGTCGGGGTTTCGACACCTGATGTTGTGGCAACATGTGCCTTTGGGTTCCACGGAGATCCGGTGGGCGAGGCGGTAAGCGGTACTAGGCTAGAAAGAAGGGGGACGAGCAACGGTGTGACCATGTTGGCGACATCATTGACACTTGCCAAGATAAGGCCTCTGTTGGCGGTCGCGGCTTGCGAGAGGATGAGATGGTTGTTGTCGAGGCGGTGTTGAGGTTGCGTCCGGTTTGGCGAGGCGGTATGAACTACGGAACCTTGTCGATGCAAGGTTTGCCGTGGCGGGATGCGGGAAGGAAGCAGATTGCGACTGCTGAAGAGTTAGTTCCCTGTTGATGAGTTTCTCATGAAGCTCATCAAATGAGATGGGGGTGTCCCTACCTTCCACTATATCTGCAATGTGACGATAGTCATCATCGAGACCCTCTAAGATCTTCTCAATGATGTCTTCATGGTCCATCGGTTTGCCGAAAGTGCAAAGAAGTTGATCGATTCGACACTTGGCGTCGCATATAGTCTGATATGGACTGAGAACCCTTCTTGGCTTTCTTGATCTGGTCCTTGATTTGCTTTATGTGACCACGAGTCGGGCGAGCATAGGTGTTGGCAAGAGTTTGCCATGCTTCGTGGGAGGTGGTCGATCGCTGGATGAGCGGAACAAGAGAGGAGGAGATGGAACCGACAAGTGCGCCAAATAGTAATTTATCTTGTCGAATCCATGGAAGGAAAGCCGGGTTGCTAGCTTCAACGTTATCAGTGATGATGGTTCGAGGAGGACACGGATAAGTGTTGTCAATGTATTTGTAGAGGTCATAGCCGATGAGAATGGCCTCAATCTGAAGTTTCCAAGCAAGATAATTTGTGGAGGTCAATTTGATGACGGATGGATGGGAGATGTTTATAAGTTGAAGATTTTGAGTTGGATTTCCTGGGTTGGGAATGACAATAAGCTGAGGATCAGTGGCCATGGTGATGATTTGTGGGGATCAATATGAGGATGGATTGGCGGAAGAGAGATTTAGGATCGATGATCTCTCTGATACCATATAAGGAAATAAGAATCGAAAGAATAATGGCATACTCTTTTCATTGCTGTTTGAAGTATATATAAGCTTACAAGAGAATCAATTTGTTACAACAAAAATATCTTCACAAAACTAATAACTAAAGAATCGATCAATGTAGTTAGAGATAAACTGAATATCCTTTGTTTTAGGAGAATGAGATAAGTAAATTAAATAAACTAATTTGATTCTCTATTAGAATTAAGATTTGGGTTAACAAGTCAATGACTCGTTAGTTTAGAAGAAAGATATATTTTCAGGAATTAGAAACAAAACCTGCAGTATGTTTATGATATTTACAACTTAGAATCTTCCACCATCCTCGACGACCTCGACAACAACTACCTTTTATAAGTGACAGAATAAATAGAAAATCTATATAAAACAAATATTTTAATGAAAGATAACTCCATATATAAGTGACAGAATAAATAATAAATACAGGATAAGGAGAATTAAACAGAAACAAATAAAGAACAAATCCTCAATAATTAATATCAAGAAAGCAATAATAAGCTAGATTTCTCAAATTTGTTGGGTCATTATCATGATCTTACAGGATTTCATCAACCACATCATCAACTCAAATTCGTATGCAGTTCATTTTAATCAAAATTGTCTTTCTTTCCTCGGCCTGAAAATGTTACTTTGGGCAAGGACCTTAATAAGCATCAGGCTCACTGACTTGTATATAAAAGAAAGATATGTCAGCAATCCTTGATTTAGTGGTCTCTTACAACAGCTGTTTTACTACCAATAAAGCTCTGACTCATGCAAACAAAAGCAATTTTGATTCCACATAGATGCATACCATAAACTTTTCTATACCACATTTATAGCTACACGCAAGGGAGAAATCCCAACCTTAAATTTCACATACGCATGAAATTATCATGAAACTGTTTTAAGGAGTCCATAAAAACCTAAAAATAAGAAAAGAAAATTTTCACCCATCTGCAGTTCCTAAGAAAAAGCAATAAAAGGTGACCGACTCCAATTCATACACAAACCAAAAAGTTTACAAAGATATTCAAACCATGTAACTTTTACACTAATAGAATCAGGTGAAGGATCTCACTTTCCTCCCCCTACTAAAATTCCCAAATGATAAATACTCATAACTGTATTTTGCACCAAAAAGAGTAGTGTTTCTTCAAACTAAGCCATAATCCACTATAAAAATTGAGAAAAAAAATGAAAAATTCAGAATGAATTGAGAAAACACATAAAAGTGGCTTGACATCCTCAATAGGGGATAGTGTTCTTCAACGGGGCTTGATATCCTTAAAAGAGGATAGTGTTCTCAAGATCTTAAAATAAAAATTAGGTTTCATGTGGAGAACAGTAAACAATAAGCTATGATGCATCAATATCTCAATAAACTGGATACATTACTTCAAACCACATAAAAGTTGAACAATGAAACATGCAGGTCATTCATACATGATCCAATATAATATATACTGCTTTGAAAACATGATATATACTTATAAATCTCTCTAATTATATTGTAAGCAAAGAAATATTCACAGCTCTCTCTAGAAAGGATGCATACTCTACAACATAAAATAAACATAAAAAAGGGAAAATTATGGTTGTCGAACACTTAGCATAAAAGGATAGCACAAAATTTCCAAACCAACTGGTGAGGAACATGGGAGTCACAGGGAGAGTAATATTATTTCGGATAATTTCGCTTTACCCCCATGAAATTTGGGGTATCTAACAAACCCTTTAAATTTTAAGCTTTTCTCATTGTACCCAAGAAAGTAAAATGAACAAATGATCAAACATACATATGCAATAAAATGGCAGTAACATAGTTAGCTGCAAATAAAACTCGAGCTCAATAATATAAATCGAAAGAGGAATGTATAAGAGAAGAGGGCAAGAAAACTCACATTAGAATGCTTGTGCTGGAGATTACCAAAATTCAAAGTTCAAAATATCTTGAAGCTTTCTCGTGAATTGTGCTTGGAGGAGGTGCTCAGCATTACTGGAGCTTTGTACCGATGTCTACAACCTATATAAAAAAATTCATTATAAAATTAGAGATGAAGAAAAATTCTTAGAAAATTGGAGAAATGAAAATATAAAGGAAGCCTAAAAAGAAAATTTTAAACTGAATATCCTTTGTTTTAGGAGAATGAGATAAGTAAATTAAATAAACTAATTTGATTCTCTATTAGAATTAAGATTTGGGTTAACAAGTCAATGACTCGTTAGTTTAGAAGAAAGATATATTTTCAGGAATTAGAAACAAAACCTGCAGTATGTTTATGATATTTACAACTTAGAATCTTCCACCATCCTCGACGACCTCGACAACAACTACCTTTTATAAGTGACAGAATAAATAGAAAATCTATATAAAACAAATATTTTAATGAAAGATAACTCCATATATAAGTGACAGAATAAATAATAAATACAGGATAAGGAGAATTAAACAGAAACAAATAAAGAACAAATCCTCAATAATTAATATCAAGAAAGCAATAATAAGCTAGATTTCTCAAATTTGTTGGGTCATTATCATGATCTTACAGGATTTCATCAACCACATCATCAACTCAAATTCGTATGCAGTTCATTTTAATCAAAATTGTCTTTCTTTCCTCGGCCTGAAAATGTTACTTTGGGCAAGGACCTTAATAAGCATCAGGCTCACTGACTTGTATATAAAAGAAAGATATGTCAGCAATCCTTGATTTAGTGGTCTCTTACAACAGCTGTTTTACTACCAATAAAGCTCTGACTCATGCAAACAAAAGCAATTTTGATTCCACATAGATGCATACCATAAACTTTTCTATACCACATTTATAGCTACACGCAAGGGAGAAATCCCAACCTTAAATTTCACATACGCATGAAATTATCATGAAACTGTTTTAAGGAGTCCATAAAACCTAAAAATAAGAAAAGAAAATTTTCACCCATCTGCAGTTCCTAAGAAAAAGCAATAAAAGGTGACCGACTCCAATTCATACACAAACCAAAAGTTTACAAAGATATTCAAACCATGTAACTTTTACACTAATAGAATCAGGTGAAGGATCTCACTTTCCTCCCCTACTAAAATTCCCAAATGATAAATACTCATAACTGTATTTTGCACCAAAAGAGTAGTGTTTCTTCAAACTAAGCCATAATCCACTATAAAAATTGAGAAAAAATGAAAAATTCAGAATGAATTGAGAAAACACATAAAAGTGGCTTGACATCCTCAATAGGGATAGTGTTCTTCAACGGGCTTGATATCCTTAAAAGAGGATAGTGTTCTCAAGATCTTAAAATAAAAATTAGGTTTCATGTGGAGAACAGTAAACAATAAGCTATGATGCATCAATATCTCAATAAACTGGATACATTACTTCAAACCACATAAAAGTTGAACAATGAAACATGCAGGTCATTCATACATGATCCAATATAATATATACTGCTTTGAAAACATGATATATACTTATAAATCTCTAATTATATTGTAAGCAAAGAAATATTCACAGCTCTCTCTAGAAAGGATGCATACTCTACAACATAAAATAAACATAAAAAGGAAAATTATGGTTGTCGAACACTTAGCATAAAAGGATAGCACAAAATTTCCAAACCAACTGGTGAGGAACATGGGAGTCACAGGGAGAGTAATATTATTTCGGATAATTTCGCTTTACCCCCATGAAATTTGGGGTATCTAACAAACCCTTTAAATTTTAAGCTTTTCTCATTGTACCCAAGAAAGTAAAATGAACAAATGATCAAACATACATATGCAATAAAATGGCAGTAACATAGTTAGCTGCAAATAAAACTCGAGCTCAATAATATAAATCGAAAGAGGAATGTATAAGAGAAGAGGGCAAGAAAACTCACATTAGAATGCTTGTGCTGGAGATTACCAAAATTCAAAGTTCAAAATATCTTGAAGCTTTCTCGTGAATTGTGCTTGGAGGAGGTGCTCAGCATTACTGGAGCTTTGTACCGATGTCTACAACCTATATAAAAAAATTCATTATAAAATTAGAGATGAAGAAAAAAACTTAGAAAATTGGAGAAATGAAAATATAAAGGAAGCCTAAAAAAGAAAATTTTCCATAAAAATTAAATAAAGAAGAATGTGCAAGAAAATAATGGAAAAATCTCACATTTGATTGTTTGCCACTGCAAATTCAAGAAACCGCTAAAAACAATTTCAACATAAGATTGGGGATCAAGAACAAACCTTAGAGAAATTTGGAGAGATGAAAATCTAAAACTCTAAAATGGAAAATATTCAAACTCAACAGACCTCAGGATTAGGATTTCGGATGGTTTCGAGAAGCGATCGGGAGAGATATATGGTTAGATCAGTACCTTCTACTTCCAGCGCTGAGCATCGCAGGTGGAAGAAGGGGATGGAGGCTTTTGTTGGAGTTTTCTCGAAGCGGAGGAGAGCGATCTCAAAGGAGTTCGGAATAGACGACAATGATGGCGGTGCGAATTTCTTAGAGAGAGAGAGAGTTGTGGGTGGAGGGAGAGGAGAGGGTTGTACAAACAGAGACAAGAAAGGACTAGTGGAACACAGCTGTTCCCTTCCTTTGTTCTGGACCCTTTTTTTTATAGAATTGGGATCCTCTGCTCATCAATAGTGGGTCTTAATATTTGCTAATGCATCTTCACCTTTTATTTTGTGGGCTTCACCTTTCACTTTGTACTTTTCCACAAAATCAAAGGTGGAGATGCATTAACAAATATTAAGGAACACTATTGATAGGTAGAGGATCCCAATATTTTTTTATACGAAACAACCACAAAATATAATGTTTTTCCCGGGAACCACCATAAAATTTTTAATTTTCATAAAGCCATCGTGACAATTTGCACTTATAACAAAGCACCACCAAGTCATAATTTACATTCATATTATTATGTTAAGTAATATGTTAATTTTCTAAAATATCCTCATAGTTGGACTTACACCTATGCCTATATTATACTTTCTCATCCTAAAAAAATAACTTAATTCCCTCCAAAAGTTACCTAACTCCCTCAAAATATTGTAATTCCCTCTAAATACCCTCATACATCTCCTCCAAAAGTTAATCACAATGAGGATTTATGTCACATTTTATATTCTTGTTTAACAAAATATGGATGAAAATTATGAGTTAGTGACATGTTGTTAATTGTGCATAATATCATGATGGATTTATGATAACTGAAAATTTCATGGCGGTTTTTTGAAGAATCACTATATCTTTGGTGATTTTGTAAAAAAAACCCTTTTTTTAATTTTAAAACTAAAATCAAATGAAGGAAAGAAAGGGGCTCGCGTGAGTATTTTTGCTAGCGTCATATGTGGTACTCAAAAAAAGTAGTCGGTATATATTAAAAAACGCTATAGCTCGAGCTTTTGAGGTTTATGTTATCATATTACATAAAAGTAGTCGGTATATATAATAATGGGTATGCTTGGTACCAAGAATAAAATTGTTGCTTGATAATTAGGTGGATCATTCTCATTCACTTACTTAAAAGAATGACCGCATTCACATGGGTACACATGGGCTAGATAACTGAATGAGTGGATGAGAAGTTGTCACCTTACTGCGAAGCAACAACTTTGGTGTTTGGTACCAAGCATACACATCGTTATCATATATAATGGGGGATTTTTATTTTTATTTTTATTTGATATCATGTCCTTTAAATCATTAATATTTTGATATTAGTTTCTTAAATCTTCATATTTCGATATCAATCCCTTAAATCTTCATATTTTGATATCAATCCCTCAAATTATAGATATATATTGATAATAATCCCTCTGTTAGCTTTTCTTTATAAAATTCTTAACCTTGGTTAGGTTTATACTAACTATAGGTGTTCAGTTACCAAAATACCCCACACATTTAATAGACTAATATCTAAAAAAACCCATAAAATAAAGAACAACTACCTGCATAAACCATCACGTCTCTTTGATCAAAGAGGAGCAACGAGATCATATGAACTCGAGCCACAAGGGCAGAGGACAATGAACAGTGGCGGTCTCGAAGCAAGGATCGTGAGCTCTGGATTTGTGACCCAAACGTGGAATTGCAAGATGTGTCGCTAAGGCGCTTGAGATTTGAGTAGGTGCGGCAATGATGAAGTTCAATGATGGTGTTCATGGTTGGAGGCGTCGTTGTCAAAGGAGATCAGTTCATTGGAGGAAAGTCTCAGTGTGCAGCATCAGATGTTTGAGCACCGGTTTGATGACGAAGGGCGTCGAGGGAGGAGACAACTGTGAGGACAACGGAGGTCAAAGTGTTGGAGAGCCGGGAAGAGGTTCGACTACAAAAAGAGCCGTGGGAGGAGGAGTCGGTGAGCATCGTCAGAGGACCGAGCGGAGGAGGGTTGATTTGACGAGTCACGTGTTTGAGAAGGAATCGCGATCTAGAGGTATATCACTCAAACCTGTAATCCTACATGGAGTGTTGATAATAATTTGATAGTGTCTATAAGGTAAGCATTGAGATTCAAGTGAAGCATTAGGTAGTCAATTTTGAGAGTAGCTTGAGTCAAACAGTGCACTACATTTAGTAGTCCCACAGCTTACACCTCGTCAACAGGCTTGGGAGCCTAGGGCGTGACAAATGGTATTGAAGTAGTTTACCTGCCGGAAGTGTAGAGCTAAGTATTATGTAGGGCTAAGTGCTACACCGTGTAAGCGAGATGGGAACCATCTCTAGAACCCGTAGAAACCACCTCTAGAGTCCACATCATCTGGTGATGGTAGAGGAAAAAACCAATTGTCATGTCACGACGATGACATTACCTTTGTGAGGTGGGGTATTTGTAGCGCCCCAACCTTTAGTCACACATCGTGTGGTGACAATCGAAAATATAGAGCTAAGTGTTATGTGGGGCTAAGTGCTACACCGCGTGAGTATGATGGGAGCACCTCTAGAGTTCACATCGCCTGGTGGTGGTACTAGAATGAACCAATTGTTATGTCGCAACGAGAACGTCGCCTTTATAGGGTGATATGTTTATAGCATCCTAACCTCTAGTCGCACATCGAGTGGTGACAAATGATTTGATAGTGTTTATAGGGTAAGCCTAGAGATTCAAGTGTTACGTCGACTAGTCGATCTTCACAGCAGTTTGAGTCAAACAACGCGCTACACTCAGTGGGTCACATGACTTACCCCCTGTTGATAGGCTCGCAGGCCCAAGGCGTGACAAGAAGAGAACAAATGAAAAAGACGATATTTCTATTTCATGAAGGGTTTTTTTCTTATTTAAAAGGTGTTTTTGTCTTTTTAAGTCACATGAGTTGCATGTGCCATGTCAGATTTAACAATATTGACTTTGAAGGTTTTTTGCAAAAGTTATTTAGGGTTTTATGCAAAAAACTGATAGTTCTTGTGGGTTTAGTGTGAGTTTGAAGTTCATTCGCGATCGACTGCAAAACACTGAAAGTTCTTGTGGTTTAGTGTAATTTACCCTGTTAAGAACGAGCGTGCATTTTCGCTCTTCATTTTTAATGGACCTTGACCAATTATTTTAGCAAGGCAAAGGATTTTAGCAAAGACGCATTCTTCCATCCAATTTAGATTAAATAAGAAAAATTGATCTGCCAGATGCCGCAGTATTAGTGTGAGAAAACCTAAAAAAATGTTTAAGTATTTAAAAAGTAGACCATGTATAGCTTATCGTTTAGAAAAAAAAACGTAGAAACTTAGACTAAATAACAAAGTGCTAAATGTGAAATTTAAAAATATTTTGGTGAAATATTTTAAGGCTAAGACAATTTTGAAAGTAAGTGGGTTCAAAATGGACTGGTAATACTTTGAGTTTATTACCTAAAACCCCTTTTAAAAATGAGTAGGTTTGAAAAATAAGGATTTTTAGATGTCAGTTCCTTAAATCATCTATAATTCTATATTGGTATCTCAAATCTTGAAAGCTGCACATTAGTCCCTAAAATACTTTTGGGCTTGCATAATAGTTCCTCTGATAAATTCATGTTAGATTTGAAAGGGAATATTTCATCCAATCTAAGCATTGGCGGCAAATTAATGATTCTATCCATTTGTTTAGTTTCCTGACCCATTTCTTAATGGGTATAAATCCTATACCTGCTTTAAGAAACCCAAACCTTAGTTCTTCTCCAATGGTTAGAAAAAACCTTAACCTAAAGCTAAGCTTCAATGGTTATATTCCTCTAAAATCTGTGCAATGCTCTTAAAATGTTCTAATCTACTGTTATCTTCCTCTACGATTTTGAAATATCAAGGAGAGATTTTATCTCTTTTATCATGACACAAGGTTTCAAGAGCACTTACCCATTTTTAATTTTTGCAAAAAACTTACGGTGAAGATAATTTTTTAATTGTGGGTGTTGATGTAGGAGTTATAATACAATCATGATGGGTTTTTTAACTAAAAAATTAACATAGGGACCTTTTGCAAGACCCTACAGAAAATTTACGGACTAACATGCACTATCCGAGACTTAAGGGACTAATAAGGAATTATTGAAGATGTAAGGGAATAATATCTTTAAAAAATTATGGTGAAACTTTGATTGGCATATTTTAGGGCTGAGAGAGGTTTTTGAACTGGGTGGACTTAAAATTAAATGGGGGTGAAACTTTGAGTTTATATGCAAAAACTAACTCCTTTGAAGTAAATGGGTTCAATATAAACACCGATAAAAGATTGGGTTTATATGAAAAAAAAAACAAAATGTAACTTGGGAAAACGTAAAATGGTATTTTTATTAGCGAAAAAACTTAAATGTCGAAAGTGCCTACTCGAATCTAGGACTTGGCTTCATGAGCTCGATACCCTAACTAAATGAGCTAATGAGCTCTTAGAACAATTTTGCAAAACAATTTAAATAACCAAACATATACCTTACGTAGGAAATATTCATTTGCCATCAACTTTAGCGTGTGTTTATGTTGATATTTCAGACAGCTTAACTTCTTTTTGCACATAGCTAAAATAGAAACTAGAAATTTCAAAATGATATAATTTTTTTCTATATATAGACCATGATGTGTGTAAATCATAATGGGCGATGTCGATCATCGTTCCGATTAACCTATTAGGCTATCTCACGATAAAATTTTTCTCACAATCTCATTTTGTCATATATATATATATATATATATATATATATATATATATATATATATATATATATATATATATATATATATATATATGGGCCGGATCAAATGAGAACTCCTTACAAATATGAGAACTAAGAACCCAATCTCTACCCTTAGATCTTTAACCAATCAACGGTTGTGATTAATATTAAATTTAAAAAGTTAACTAAAGGGCACGTTTGTCATTTTAGTTACAAAATCAGTTACATTATAGGCAGTTTTTTCTTACCTAATTAACCGCAACCTTCTTGATTACGTTTCAATTTAGGCCGACGGCGAATGCGCCGAAGTCAAACCCTAGAACCTTGCTCACCAACCGATTGAAGCGAGTCTTCGAGGGTGCGCGTCGATGAACCCTTGCTAACGAGAGAGAGGAATCTTGGATCCCATTAAGATATTAATTGCTTTTTTCTCCGTGCTCCTCTTTCGTTTCTTCTTCTTCTTCTTCTTTATTTATTTATTTATTTTTTTTGGTTTTCATGGTGGCGTCTTTCACATGCTCTCTGCTCCCCCCCCCTTTTTTGTCTGGAAGCGGCTCTCCCCTCCCATCTTCTTTCATTCTTTTTTTTTTTTGCTTTCTTTTTTTTTTGTGTTGTTGCTTATCATGGATCACAGAATCAGTTACAGAGTCTTAATAAATTACGGAATCTCATTTACGATCTAGCAGAATCACCTAGTTTACAAGACAGAAGCACTTTGATTAACTTACATAATCACAAAGAATAGATTAATAGAATCAACTAGTTTACAACACAATATTTTTAAAAATAACAAGGTGTTAATAGATATGAGAATCACTCGGTGATATTTAAAGAATCGAATATTTTATTGACGAATCTCTCAAGAATATTTTAGTATTTTTACAACTCATTTAACGTAATCATCCTTCTATAGTTCTGAGAATCTCTCGGTTTTTAGAGAATCAAAATATTTTTTGACAAGATCGAATGTTTTATTGACGAATCTCTCAATGATTTTACAGAATCGAATATTTTATTGACGAATCTCTCGGTAATGTTTTAGTATTCTTACAATTCATTTAACAGAATCATCCTTCTATAGTTACAGAATCTCTCAGTGATATTTAGAGAATCTGAATGGTTTATTGACAGAATCTCTCAGTAATATTTTAGTATTCTTACAATTCATTTAACGGAATCATCCTTCTATAGTTACAAAAGCTCTCGGTGATTTTTATAGAATCTGAATATTTTATTGACAGAATCTCTCAGTAATGTTGTAGTAGTCCCTAGCCGATTCGATCACGTCTTGAGTCAAACCCTAGAACCTTGCCGTTTTTAGTCGTGAATCTCAGCAGATAATTTTTCGAAAATTGTTGAGCGACTCCTATGATTTGTAAACTAGTAGAATATGGAAAGTTTTTTGAAAAAAGGTGGTTTCGGTGTTTAAAGATTTGTCAGTTTTTTCCTTTTATATCTCTGTGCTTTTTACTTGTTTACCCTTATTTCAGTTTGTAATGTCTATTTAATTACAATTCTACCACATTAAATTTGGCAGAATCTGAGCCTTTATTTTTATATCATGGATGGTTGATATTGAGTTTTTAGTTCTCACATTTATTTGGGTTCTCATTGGAACCAACCCATATATATATATATATATATATATATATATATATATATATATATATATATATATATATATATATATATATATATATATTCCCAAAGAAATTTCATGGCGAAGTTCCACGCTTGACTAAATTCCGATGTATGAACGACATTTTCCAAGATAAAGCAATTGAAATTTTGATAACAAGTACAACAAATATATTTTCACGTCTCCTCACTCTAACCATTAGCTCTACTTATTTTTATTTATTATTTTAGTAAAGAATTCCTACACTTGTTCATCACCTAAAAAAATATACAATGAATACAAAAGCAAAGCACATCTTTAACCAAAAATAAAACTATGGGCACCTTAAGTACCAACTCTACATTTAACAAGATCATTATATAGTTCTTCAAACTTTTATAATAAGCATATGCTTTGTTTTGAGTGGCCTAGTAACGGTACAGGTATGTTCTAATATTACGCGTCAAATTACGTAAAAAGATTGTGGGTTGGGCTTACATTAACTTAAGCCTCTTGGGCCTAAAGGGTAGCTTAAACCCGAGTAGGCCTTAAGTCGAGAAAAATCCACAACCAAAACATTTTTATTAACGAAATGTTTGTTTTTTCTCCTATGACCATCAAATGATCTTTTTCTTTCCAATTTTGCTATTTTCCATGAGAGCAGGGAGGAGGGTGAAACAGTGAGGGAGATATTAAGTAAATATGAAAAAAGGGTCCTTGGGGCAAATGATAAATTTGCAGAAATCGGTTGTGGTTTTTAGCTAGAATATAATGGAGATAATACAGCCCGAGTGTTCTAGGGCACTTGGGGTTGAGGTTGTTGATCGACATGAGAAGTACCTTGGTCTGGCCTTGATAGTAGACTTGTCGAAGAAAGAAGTGTTTTGTAAATATTAAAGAACAAGTTCGGGCTAAAATCCAAGATTCATTGTCGAAACATCTCTCAAAAACCGGCAAGGTAGTATTGATTAAAGTAGTAATTCAAGCAATGCACACTTACACAATGAGTTATTTCAAGTTACCGGATTATCTCTGCACTGAGTTGGGGAGAATGATTCAGAAATTTTGACCGGGCGGGGGGAATGAGAAAAAAATGAACTGGGTCTCTTGGGATAAATTATGCACAAGGAAACAGGATGGTCGTCTAGGTTTTCAGTTTTTTAAAGCTTTTAATTTAGCTTTATTGGCAAAACATATGTGGAGACTTGCTATGAATAAAGAGTCTTTGTTGTTCAAGGAGTTTTGCTCTAAATATTCCAAAGCGGGGAATATTTTCAAAGCACAATTTTGCGCTTGACCCTCTTTTGCTTGGAGAAGTATTTTTTTTTTAATCTTTGGAGGTGATCAAAGTGGGGTCTAGAAATGGGCAATGGAAGGATGATACAAATATGACGAGATAGATGGCTTTGTGCTCCCTAGACTTTTAAGATCCAAACTCATGTTAACTCCTTATCTCTAGACACCACAACTAGCAATGTTTTGTTCCTGGGAGGTGTGAGTGGAACGAGGAGCTCATTGAATCGGTTTTTTAGCCTCAGGAAGAGCAAGCAATCAAGGAGATAACGCTGGGATCCGGCTTAAACCCTGATAAATTAGTATGGCATTACATAAGAAATGGTATGTTTATAGTTCAAAGTGCGTACGAATTGATTATTAACCATGCTATAGGGATCAAAGTTAAGGATTACGGTAGTACGAGTCATGGGTCATCGTTGGATTGGAATTTCATATGGGTTGCAATTCCAAATAAAATAAAATACTTTACATGGAGGGTGTGTCATGGTAGCATGCTGGTTCAACAAAATTTACAAAGAAGAGTGTGATTGTGCGAGAAGGATGTTGGGTGTGCGAACATACCAAGGAATCTATCGAACGTGTTTTATGCTTTCGTCCCTTTCCATTCGGACTAGTGTAACTTGAAAGCTTAAAAAAGCGGTTTTCTGTACCCTTTTGTGCCATCCATTGGGTTTTTCCTGGAAACCACGGTAAAAATTAGGTCATCTTATAGGAATCAAGTTTCATTTTTCATGTATACATAAGCCACCTTAAAGTGAGTTTTTGTTCCAATCAACCATCTCAAGTCAAAATTTTCACCATAAACCCAAAAATATCCTTAAAACTCACATTCAAACTTGCGACTTACTTCGTTAATGCTTAGATCTAGTTAGAATACAAGTAACGTACCATAAACTTGCATTTTCAAAGGTCATTGTTTATTTTTTATTGAAGATTTGACCAGGAGGTAGTTGATTGGAACAAAAATCAACTTTTAAGGTGGTATATGTATAAATTAAAAATGAAATGTGGTTTCTTTTAAATGACTCTATTTTAAGGTGGTGTTTATGAAAAAAAAACCCTTGTCCTTTTTGCATGTCTAGTGTAGGCAATTTCAGGTGTTGTGTTGCATGGTGTGATGGAAGAGCCTAATAGTATGATACGTCAATGGCATAATCTCGAGAAGCGACTGGATTTAGAGAGCTTCTAGTCGGTAATTGTTAGATGTTAGCTTCCATAGAAAAACCGAAATGAAATAAAACACCATGGGCATGTGCGAGAGGTGGAGAAGATCGTGATGGGACTAAAAAATATAGATCGGGACTTCTGAATGTGCAAGAACCACATGCAAGTGTGGCTACTGCTATAGTTCCAATGATGTGGCGCCCTCCTCGAATAGGCATATGAAACTTAATTTTTGATGGAGTTGTACTTTTAGAAAGGGGGGCGATTTTTTTTTTGGGGGGGGGGGAGTTAATTGTGAGGATGTAGGTGAATTTTATGTAACCATGTCAAGAGTAATTCAGATACGATGTAATGCAGAGCATATTGAAATTCGAGCAGCTTGGGAAGCTATTAACTTTTGCTCGAGTATTGGATTTTGGAAGGTGATTTTCGAAGGAGATGTGGAGTTGATAATTAGAGACATTTAGAATGAATTGGAGCAGCACTCGCTCTTAGGACAAGTCGTTGATGATATTGGGCTTTCATTATAGGCCACAATTGGAGGAATGAAACTTTCAGGTAGTCTATTGAACGGGGAATGAATTGGCTCATATATTGGCTGGATAGCTAAGGATCTCGATGGCTATATAGTATGGTTTGAAGACCCTCTGTCTTTTTTACAAACAGTTATGTAGCTGACATGTAGAGACTTTGAACTAAGTCATTTGTTATGTTATGTGTTTTCTCGCTTTTTAGCTTGAATATAATTTGCTAATATTTCCATTAAAAAAATCAATCTATTACTGAGTATGTCCATTTGCCACAATGATTCTAGAAATATTACACACAGTTGTACGTAGAGGTGCATGGTTCAGATATGGCTTAGATAAGATACTAATCATATCTATATTCACTTACTAATCTCGGATAGAGATAAAAATATGTCTCGGTAGAAAGAAAATCTTACTTGTATCGGCTAAAATTGGACATATACATATATGCGGATATATATCTGAGACATATATGTGGATATGAAACTGATCATTTGAGAAAATCAAATAATATTGAGAAAAATGTAGTTATATGATAAAACGAGCTCATTAGTATGTTTGTTATATCTAAAAAGTTAAGTTGGACAGCAAGTTGGACCTCTAATCCATTAATCTAATGATTAAAACTATTACAACCATGAGACCAGTATATATTTAGATATTTTGGACATGGATCCGGATATTTCTTTACATATCTGTATCCATATCATATCCTATCGGATATAGATATTTAGTAACCAGTATATATTCGAATATATTTCAGATACATTAACTTTGCACCCCAGTTGCACGGGTAATAAGGTAGGTATGGGAAAGAACAAAAGTCTATATTCAAGTGAAAGTATTAATATGCTTTTTTATTTTCTCTAATGTGATTTTTGAGAGTAAAGATATTGTTTTCTCACCACCGTTGCCCATTAATATGTAAGCGATTATGGTTTTGTTTAGTATATCAACAAGTGTTTTGCTCGTGATCACACGGGTTGATGTTATATGTGGAAAAAGAAATATAGAGCAGATAGCGAATTTTTTTAATTTATGTAAAACTTAAAAAGTTTACAAATTGAAAGACCTGATTAAAGGTCTTCCTCTCTAAGAAAGACTTTACAAAATTTTTCACCCTCCAAACCCCACGCTCTCTACCCCTATTTATGGCCTACTACAATCAACAAGAGCCATTGGATTAGCCTTGAGTTCTAAGAAATAAATCTTATCCATACACTGTTTCTGTTACGAACCAATCGATTGATCAATCAATTAGCCAAACCGATTCGCCAATCGATTGGTTAACTGATTTGTTCATAATAGATTTGACTTATTTATTGACTTATTGACCCGATTTTTTATTGATCTACTGAGCTTTTATGGGTCTCCTCTTGGCTTGATCTTGGATTTCAATAAACGTAGAAAAATAAGAGAATTTGGTTCTTTTGGGCTTTTATTCATTGATTATTCATTTCCTGCACATTAAGATAAAAACTCATTATTAGTAGATATATTTATTCAAATAAAATTAATAATGAAGGTATAAAGGTATAATAAAATGTGACGATCAATTAATTTCACAAAACCCCCTAAACTTTAGAGGATGTTGCACATAATCCCCATGAACTTTTTTTATATCATATAACTCCCTTGTTGGGGTGTCTCACAAAACCCCTAAACTTTAGAGGATGTTGCACATAATCCCCATGAACTTTTTTATATCATATAACTCCCTTGTTGGGGTGTCTCACAAAACCCCTAAACTTTAGAGGATGTTGCACATAATCCCCATGAACTTTTTTATATCATATAACTCCCTTGTTGGGGTGTCTCACAAAACCCCTAAACTTTAGAGGATGTTGCACATAATCCCCATGAACTTTTTTATATCATATAACTCCCTTGTTGGGGTGTCTCACAAAACCCCTAAACTTTAGAGGATGTTGCACATAATCCCCATGAACTTTTTTATATCATATAACTCCCTTGTTGGGGTGTCTCACAAAACCCCTAAACTTTAGAGGATGTTGCACATAATCCCCATGAACTTTTTTATATCATATAACTCCCTTGTTGGGGTGTCTCACAAAACCCCTAAACTTTAGAGGATGTTGCACATAATCCCCATGAACTTTTTTATATCATATAACTCCCTTGTTGGGGTGTCTCACAAAACCCCTAAACTTTAGAGGATGTTGCACATAATCCCCATGAACTTTTTTATATCATATAACTCCCTTGTTGGGGTGTCTCACAAAACCCCTAAACTTTAGAGGATGTTGCACATAATCCCCATGAACTTTTTTATATCATATAACTCCCTTGTTGGGGTGTCTCACAAAACCCCAGAAGTTTAACTTTATCTCACCTAAAACCTGCGAGGACAACCCTTGCATGTAATTTGTAATTAACTAAAATTTTCTAGAGAGAAAAATTCAAACTTTGTCATTTGTTATTTACCGGCAACATACTCCCCCCTAAATTTTAGAATTGTTTTTTCTCTCATGGAATTTTTACTTACTTGTAAATCACATATAGTCCAGAACAATTACATATAGTCCAGTAAGAAAAGTTCAAAGTTCATGGAAACTTTGTGAAACACCCCAAAGATCAAGAGGTATTATGTGAGATAAATAAAGCTTAGGAGAGTTATGTGCAACACCCCTATATATTTTATTATTATTATTTTTTGTGTGGATGGAGGGAGGTGGGGGTGAGGTTGAAAATAATCTTATTCTCTGCTTAAGCTCAGATGTCTTGGGCAAAAGCCCAAATCGGGTCCATTCAGTCAAAGAATTGCTCTCTGAGCGACAAATAGGCTAAGGTCATTTTGGTCTTTGTACCTAGCTTCCTACTTAAATTGGTCCCTGTACTTATTTATTTTCTCAACTTAATCCTTGTACCATAACTCAAATTTAGTCTTTTTGACATCTGTTAAAAGTTAGGGGTTAAATTTTCATTTATGACCATATTACCCTTAATAACATGGATCATATTCAAATTGGCCCTTGTACTTATTTTGTCTCAAATTGATCTCTTTTTTTTCCAACGCATCACTTAGATGTAAAAGACTAAAATTTTAATAATAAACAAAAATCAAAGATGAGAATTTGATGCGTCGTGCAAAACTTATAATCTTGACTAATATAGTTACTTTTCTTTAATTGATTTTTGTATCTTCATTGAAATCCATCTATTAATTCATTTCTAGCTAAAATCATTACTTTTGCCTATTTGTGAGTGATAAAGAGTTGCATAGCATGACATGAACTTTTAAGGTGCAATGTAAAATTATTACTATTTTGATGAATTGAACAATAACAAACAAAATTATGGAATGAGTTTCTTGTACGTTCCTCCATCAATTAAACAATACAATGCACGGTGTCCCCAATGTCTACAAATCATGTCAGGTAATAGAATTGATGGTTTAGCCCTAGTTTATCTAATCTAAAAATTTCAAAATAGTCTTATCTATGCACCTTCATATTTAAAACTTTGATAAGCAACAATTGTGAATGTGCTAACTTTTACATTTAAAAGTTTCATAACTAGTTAACTTTCGCGGTGATGTCTTGACACGTGCATAGATACACTTCTATTAGCATATAACAAAAGGTTACAAAATAGAAATTAGAGCTAAAACTCATAGTTCATGGTTGGTAACACACTTAGACTAGAGATGTAAATACGTATTTTAATTAGTACCAAAAAAAGGTGAAATTCATACGAGAAGAACGAGTGTGGTAAATACATTTCTATTAGTACATAAAAATAGGTTTCAAAATACATAAGATTTGATGGGTTAGGTGAGCTCTTTGACGACGAATTTGACGATCACACTCGTAGTTATTGATGTGTGGGTTCAAGAGCGAAAAGAAATATCTTATACAACGGTATTGGGCACAGGTGTGGTGGGTCCCACGGCAAAGCACATGAAAAATACTGAAACGTATTACGTATATAGATTCGTCTTGGTCCATGATATTGGTTAAGGATGCGTCCAAGACCAGTTAGTTCGGTGTTTCATCACTGCGCGCCGCTTTGTCAATGCGGGCCGTGAGAGACTCCGGCCCAGTTTAGAATTTTGTTTCTCAATCTATTGTCTAATAAATGTATTGAAAAAGGTTGCTTATGTTCATCGGACACATTTATCATCGAGTTATAGGATTATTAAAGCTCAGTACGAGACATCACCCAACGCATTTAGACGCCGTACACCAAAGGAAACCTCCCACTAGAGCGGTTACGCCATTAAAATTTCATTTAATTTCATCAATTCATGAGGGTAATAAATAAAATGTGACGATCAATTAATTTCACAAAACCCCTAAACTTTAGAGGATGTTGCACATAATCCCCATGAACTTTTTTATATCATATAACTCCCTTGTTGGGGTGTCTCACAAAACCCCTAAACTTTAGAGGATGTTGCACATAATCCCCATGAACTTTTTTATATCATATAACTCCCTTGTTGGGGTGTCTCACAAAACCCCTAAACTTTAGAGGATGTTGCACATAATCCCCATGAACTTTTTTATATCATATAACTCCCTTGTTGGGGTGTCTCACAAAACCCCTAAACTTTAGAGGATGTTGCACATAATCCCCATGAACTTTTTTATATCATATAACTCCCTTGTTGGGGTGTCTCACAAAACCCCTAAACTTTAGAGGATGTTGCACATAATCCCCATGAACTTTTTTATATCATATAACTCCCTTGTTGGGGTGTCTCACAAAACCCCTAAACTTTAGAGGATGTTGCACATAATCCCCATGAACTTTTTTATATCATATAACTCCCTTGTTGGGGTGTCTCACAAAACCCCTAAACTTTAGAGGATGTTGCACATAATCCCCATGAACTTTTTTATATCATATAACTCCCTTGTTGGGGTGTCTCACAAAACCCCTAAACTTTAGAGGATGTTGCACATAATCCCCATGAACTTTTTTATATCATATAACTCCCTTGTTGGGGTGTCTCACAAAACCCCTAAACTTTAGAGGATGTTGCACATAATCCCCATGAACTTTTTTATATCATATAACTCCCTTGTTGGGGTGTCTCACAAAACCCCTAAACTTTAGAGGATGTTGCACATAATCCCCATGAACTTTTTTATATCATATAACTCCCTTGTTGGGGTGTCTCACAAAACCCCTAAACTTTAGAGGATGTTGCACATAATCCCCATGAACTTTTTTATATCATATAACTCCCTTGTTGGGGTGTCTCACAAAACCCCTAAACTTTAGAGGATGTTGCACATAATCCCCATGAACTTTTTTATATCATATAACTCCCTTGTTGGGGTGTCTCACAAAACCCCTAAACTTTAGAGGATGTTGCACATAATTAGAGACATTTAGAATGAATTGGAGCAACACTCGCTCTTAGGACAAGTCGTTGATGATATTGGGCTTTCATTATAGGCCACAATTGGAGGAATGAAACTTTCGGGTAGTCTATTGAACGGGAATGAATTGGCTCATATATTGTGGATAGCTAAGGATCTCGATGGCTATATAGTATGGTTTGAAGACCCTCTGTCTTTTACAAACAGTTATGTAGTCGACATGTAGAGACTTTGAACTAAGTCATTTGTTATGTTATGTGTTTTCTCGCTTTTAGCTTGAATATAATTTGCTAATATTTCCATTAAAAAATCAATCTATTCTTGAGTATGTCCATTTGCCACAATGATTCTAGAAATATTACACAGGTTATGCGTAGAGGTGCATGGTTCGAGATATGGCTTAGATAAGATACTAATCATATCTATATTCACTTACTAATCTCGGATAGAGATAAAAATATGTCTCGGTAGAAAGAAAATCTTACTTGTATCGGCTAAAATTGGACATATACATATATGCGGATATATATCTGAACATATATGTGGATATGAAACGATCATTTGAGAAAATCAAATAATATTGAGAAAAATGTAGTTATATGATAAAAGCGAGCTCATTAGTATGTTTGTTATATCTAAAAAGTTAAGTTGGACGACAAGTTGGACCTCTAATCCATTAATCTAATGATTAAAACTATTACAACCATGAGACCAAGATATATTTAGATATTTTGGACATGGATCCGGATATTTCTTTACATATCAGATCCATATCATATCCTATCGGATATAGATATTTAGTAACCAGATATATTCAATATATTTCAGATACATTAACTTTGCACCCCAGTTGCACGGGTAATAAGGTAGGTATGGGAAAGAACAAAAGTCTATATTCAAGTGAAAGTATTAATATGCTTTTTATTTTCTCTAATGTGATTTTTGAGAGTAAAGATATTGTTTTCTCACCACCGTTGCCCATTAATATGTAGCGATTATGGTTTTGTTTAGTATATCAACAAGTGTTTTGCTTTCGTGATCACACGGTTGATGTTATATGTGGAAAAAGAAATATAGAGCGATAGCGAATTTTTTAATTTATGTAAAACTTAAAAGTTTACAAATTGAAAGACACGATTAAAGGTCTTCCTCTAAGAAAGACTTTACAAAATTTTTCACCCTCCAAACCCCACGCTCTCTACCCTATTTATGGCCTACTACAATCAACAAGAGCCATTGGATTAGCCTTGAGTTCTAAGAAATAAATCTTATCCATACACTGTTTCTGTTACGAACCAATCGATTGATCAATCAATTAGCCAAACCGATTCATGTCGATTGGTTAACGATTTGTTCATAATAGATTTGACTTATTTATTGACTTATTGACCCGATTTTTATTGATCTACCGAGCTTTTATGGGTCTCCTCTTGGCTTGATCTTGGATTTCAATAAGCGTGAAAAATAAGAGAATTTGGTTCTTTTGGGCTTTTATTCATTGATTATTCATTTCACGCACATTAAGATAAAACTCATTATTAGTAGATATATTTATTCAAATAAAATTAATAATGAAGGTATAAAGGTATAATAAAATGTGACGATCAATTAATTTCACAAAACCCCTAAACTTTAGAGGATGTTGCACATAATCCCCATGAACTTTTTTATATCATATAACTCCCTTGTTGGGGTGTCTCACAAAACCCCAGTTTAACTTTATCTCACCTAAAACCCGATGCAGACAACCCTTGCATGTAATTTGTAATTAACTAAAATTTTCTAGAGAGAAAAATTCAAACTTTGTCATTTGTTATTTAGGCAACATACTCCCCCCTAAATTTTAGAATTGTTTTTTCTCTCATGGAATTTTTACTTACTTGTAAATCACATATAGTCCAGAACAATTACATATAGTCCAGTAAGAAAAGTTCAAAGTTCATGGAAACTTTGTGAAACACCCCAAAGATCAAGAGGTATTATGTGAGATAAATAAAGCTTAGGAGAGTTATGTGCAACACCCCTATATATTTTATTATTATTATTTTTTGTGTGGATGGAGGGAGGTGGGGGTGAGGTTGAAAATAATCTTATTCTCTGCTTAAGCTCAGATGTCTTGGGCAAAAAAGCCCAAATCGGGTCCAGTTCAGTCCAAAGAATTGCTCTCTGAACAGCAAATAGGCTAAGGTCATTTTGGTCTTTGTACCTAGCTTCCTACTTAAATTGGTCCCTGTACTTATTTATTTTCTCAACTTAATCCTTGTACCATAACTCAAATTTAGTCTTTTTTTGACATCTGTTAAAAGTTAGGGGTTAAATTTTCATTTATGACCATATTACCCTTAATAACATGGATCATATTCAAATTGGCCCTTGTACTTATTTTGTCTCAAATTGATCTCTTTTTTTTTCCAACGCATCACTTAGATGTAAAAGACTAAAATTTTAATAATAAACAAAAATCAAAGATGAGAATTTGATGCGTCGTGCAAAACTTATAATCTTGACTAATATAGTTACTTTTCTTTAATTGATTTTTGTATCTTCATTGAAATCCATCTATTAATTCATTTCTAGCTAAAATCATTACTTTTGCCTATTTGTGAGTGATAAAGAGTTGCATAGCATGACATGAACTTTTAAGGTGCAATGTAAAATTATTACTATTTTGATGAATTGAACAATAACAAACAAAATTATGGAATGAGTTTCTTGTACGTTCCTCCATCAATTAAACAATACAATGCACGGTGTCCCCAATGTCTACAAATCATGTCAGGTAATAGAATTGATGGTTTAGCCCTAGTTTATCTAATCTAAAAATTTCAAAATAGTCTTATCTATGCACCTTCATATTTAAAACTTTGATAAGCAACAATTGTGAATGTGCTAACTTTTACATTTAAAAGTTTCATAACTAGTTAACTTTCGCGGTGATGTCTTGACACGTGCATAGATACACTTCTATTAGCATATAACAAAAGGTTACAAAATAGAAATTAGAGCTAAAACTCATAGTTCATGGTTGGTAACACACTTAGACTAGAGATGTAAATACGTATTTTAATTAGTACCAAAAAAAGGTGAAATTCATACGAGAAGAACGAGTGTGGTAAATACATTTCTATTAGTACATAAAAAATAGGTTTCAAAATACATAAGATTTGATGGGTTAGGTGAGCTCTTTGACGACGAATTTGACGATCACACTCGTAGTTATTGATGTGTGGGTTCAAGAGCGAAAAGAAATATCTTATACAACGGTATTGGGCACAGGTGTGGTGGGTCCCACGGCAAAGCACATGAAAAATACTGAAACGTATTACGTATATAGATTCGTCTTGGTCCATGATATTGGTTAAGGATGCGTCCAAGACCAGTTAGTTCGGTGTTTCATCACTGCGCGCCGCTTTGTCAATGCGGGCCGTGAGAGACTCCGGCCCAGTTTAGAATTTTGTTTCTCAATCTATTGTCTAATAAATGTATTGAAAAAGGTTGCTTATGTTCATCGGACACATTTATCATCGAGTTATAGGATTATTAAAGCTCAGTACGAGACATCACCCAACGCATTTAGACGCCGTACACCAAAAGGAAACCTCCCACTAGAGCGGTTACGCCATTAAAATTTCATTTAATTTCATCAATTCATGAGGGTAATAAATAAAATGTGACGATCAATTAATTTCACAAAACCCCTAAACTTTAGAGGATGTTGCACATAATCCCCATGAACTTTTTATATCATATAACTCCCTTGTTGGGGTGTCTCACAAAACCCCAAGTTTAACTTTATCTCACCTAAAACCTGATGCAGGACAACCCTTGCATGTAATTTGTAATTAACTAAAATTTTCTAGAGAGAGAAAAATTCAAACTTTGTCATTTGTTATTTACCCAACATACTCCCCTAAATTTTAGAATTGTTTTTCTCTCATGGAATTTTTACTTACTTGTAAATCACATATAGTCGAACAATTACATATAGTCCAAGAAGAAAAGTTCAAAGTTCATGGAAACTTTGTGAAACACCCCAAAGATCAAGAGGTATTATGTGAGATAAATAAAGCTTAGGAGAGTTATGTGCAACACCCCTATATATTTTATTATTATTATTTTTTGTGTGGATGGAGGGAGGTGGGGGTGAGGTTGAAAATAATCTTATTCTCTGCTTAAGCTCAGATGTCTTGGGCAAAAGCCCAAATCGGGTCCATTCAGTCCAAAGAATTGCTCTCTGAGCGACAAATAGGCTAAGGTCATTTTGGTCTTTGTACCTAGCTTCCTACTTAAATTGGTCCCTGTACTTATTTATTTTCTCAACTTAATCCTTGTACCATAACTCAAATTTAGTCTTTTTTTGACATCTGTTAAAAGTTAGGGGTTAAATTTTCATTTATGACCATATTACCCTTAATAACATGGATCATATTCAAATTGGCCCTTGTACTTATTTTGTCTCAAATTGATCTCTTTTTTTTCCAACGCATCACTTAGATGTAAAAGACTAAAATTTTAATAATAAACAAAAATCAAAGATGAGAATTTGATGCGTCGTGCAAAACTTATAATCTTGACTAATATAGTTACTTTTCTTTAATTGATTTTTGTATCTTCATTGAAATCCATCTATTAATTCATTTCTAGCTAAAATCATTACTTTTGCCTATTTGTGAGTGATAAAGAGTTGCATAGCATGACATGAACTTTTAAGGTGCAATGTAAAATTATTACTATTTTGATGAATTGAACAATAACAAACAAAATTATGGAATGAGTTTCTTGTACGTTCCTCCATCAATTAAACAATACAATGCACGGTGTCCCCAATGTCTACAAATCATGTCAGGTAATAGAATTGATGGTTTAGCCCTAGTTTATCTAATCTAAAAAATTTCAAAATAGTCTTATCTATGCACCTTCATATTTAAAACTTTGATAAGCAACAATTGTGAATGTGCTAACTTTTACATTTAAAAGTTTCATAACTAGTTAACTTTCGCGGTGATGTCTTGACACGTGCATAGATACACTTCTATTAGCATATAACAAAAGGTTACAAAATAGAAATTAGAGCTAAAAACTCATAGTTCATGGTTGGTAACACACTTAGACTAGAGATGTAAATACGTATTTTAATTAGTACCAAAAAAAAAGGTGAAATTCATACGAGAAGAACGAGTGTGGTAAATACATTTCTATTAGTACATAAAAAATAGGTTTCAAAATACATAAGATTTGATGGGTTAGGTGAGCTCTTTGACGACGAATTTGACGATCACACTCGTAGTTATTGATGTGTGGGTTCAAGAGCGAAAAGAAATATCTTATACAACGGTATTGGGCACAGGTGTGGTGGGTCCCACGGCAAAGCACATGAAAAATACTGAAACGTATTACGTATATAGATTCGTCTTGGTCCATGATATTGGTTAAGGATGCGTCCAAGACCAGTTAGTTCGGTGTTTCATCACTGCGCGCCGCTTTGTCAATGCGGGCCGTGAGAGACTCCGGCCCAGTTTAGAATTTTGTTTCTCAATCTATTGTCTAATAAATGTATTGAAAAAGGTTGCTTATGTTCATCGGACACATTTATCATCGAGTTATAGGATTATTAAAGCTCAGTACGAGACATCACCCAACGCATTTAGACGCCGTACACCAAAAGGAAACCTCCCACTAGAGCGGTTACGCCATTAAAATTTCATTTAATTTCATCAATTCATGAGGGTAATAAATAAAATGTGACTGGAAATTTACTCTTGTCTGAAACTACATAAAGGAAACATCGCGCAAGCATTTACTTATCTTTTAAGCATCTTTATTCTACATAAATTTGGGGCTTCGTGTTAAAAGTAAGTTTGTGATGTTTGTATAGGGAGAGGATAATTGCTAAATCATATGATCGAGAACGGCGAATCTGTAATTTAATGATAGCCATGTCTTTATACCAAATTAACGATGTCACATCTCTTACACCGGATACAATAACAACAAAGTCTTTATTTCAAAATTTTGGATGTATCTTTGCTATATAATCCTCATTTATATAGTAAAGA
This sequence comes from Asparagus setaceus, assembly GCA_012295165.1. NCBI lineage: Eukaryota > Viridiplantae > Streptophyta > Magnoliopsida > Asparagales > Asparagaceae > Asparagus > Asparagus setaceus. The sequence goes on along the minus strand of CM022702.1, from coordinate 90,046,328 downwards.
GAAATTGTAAACTATCTAGATCCATAAAATCTGTGTATAAAAACGTGCCAAGTGTTAAATCCCTAATAAAAAATATTATATATCATTCTATCCTATTAGAAAATGACATGTGTACAACTAATTCCATCTTCGAAGAATTCTTATCAAATTAAAACTATTCATGTTCATAATTAGAAAATTTTACCCATAAAATTAAAAACTCTAATAATCAAATCTTTGTTAATTCTAATCAAGTCATAACAATTTATAATTAAAAATTCAAAAATTTGTCATAGAGCCCTTCTTAATTTTTTAAAGAGCAAATTCAATAAACAGCTCATATATTTGCAGTTAGCACTAAACCCCAAAAATTTGAAACTCACAGAAAACCCCAAAATGTTTTTTTGTACTTAACCTCCATAAATGGGGTTATCTTATATTTTTATTGACAAAATTAACCCTCAAGACCATTATATACCCCTCAAATCATTTGTATTTGCAAGTTAACCCATAAAATAATAAATAATTATTAAAAATATAAAAATTACAAATAGCTTCCTAAAAATCTAAAATCACAAACAATATTAGAAAAATTTGAAGGATACAAACAATTTCCTTTGAATTACTAAAATTATAGAAAACTCGAACAAATTAGGATATTACAAATAAGCCCTTGTAAATTTAAAAATTATATATAGCCTCTAGAAAATCTGAAATTAAAACAAACCCTAAATATGTAAATATTGCAAAAAGACTCTAAAAATTCTAAAATTATACATGACCCCCAAAAAAATTATAAATTACAAAGAACTCCTAAAAAAATGAAAACCTACAAACACCCTGGAAAACTCTAAAATTACAAACATTTGTCAGAAAATCGAAAATTTGAAACAAACACTGAAAAATATGAGAATTACAAAAATCCATAAAAATAACAAATGAGATAACATAATGAAACTTTTGAAATTGTAAATAGCCTAAAAAATAAATAATTTGCAAATAGACCATTTAAATTAAAAAATACAAAGAACCCAAAAAACCTAAAATTTTAAAAGTTATAAGCAACCATAAAAATCTAAATTTACAAACACACCCTTTAAAATTTTAAAAATTATAAACAACCACTTAAAAATCTAAATATTACAAACAAACCTCTTAAAAAATTTTAAAATTTATAAACATCCATAATTAGGAGTTTTACTTGAAGTTATTGGGGATTAAGTGTGAAACATAAAATTTATTGGAATTTCCTTCAAAATGTATTAGGGGTATTTTGGTCATTTAAGCGTGCATAAACTAATGATGTTAATTTTGAGGGTTTTGCCAAGATATTAGGGCTTATTGAGTTTCAAAGATATTGGAGATTTAGTTCCAAATACCAGAACTGATTTGGGATTTGAATTTTTTCTATACATAACCCCCAAATTGTATGCATTTTTAAATTTACCTGCAAGTCACGATAATTGTAAATTTTCCTCCAAATTATTTTAATTCCTCGAATTTATCCCTCACTTAACTTTAGTCAAAAATCCACCGTGCCCGAGCTTAACACTTGTATTATAATATTTTAAATAATATTAAAAATCAAATATAGTGCTTAATTGGTATAGTGGAAGAGAGGAGGGCTAACAGCCTAACAAAGGCAAAAACTGTGCATCTGTCTAAAAGTATTTGGAAAACGTTTAGGGGGGTTTTTGCATATAACTCTCAAAATTTTTATATTTGCAAACTTATCCTCAAATCTTGGTATTTGCATAATTATCTCTTATTGATCTTTTGTACCCCTCCCACTTAACAGTTTTAGTGTTTAAATAAGAAAATGTTGCGAACTTGTTGGAAAATATCGTAAAATTTAACATTACCTTGTTTAAAAACAAATATTGTTAAGTTGGAGGCCTAGAAAAACCAAATATGTGACTTTTGGGGGGCAATAAGGAATAAATTTGTAAGTATGGAAGCTTTGAGGGGTATATATGCAAAACCCCAAAACTTAGTTAGCAAGAGCAATGTATGCATATTCATTAGTGAATCTCAACCGTCCATCCAAAGCTAAACAAATGGCTCAATCTGATCGCTCTCCTCTCTCCACGTTAAGCACCTGCAAAAAATTCCACAATATCTCAAAATTTCTTTTTCAAGTCAATATACGTGACGAAAAGACATCGTATTTAAGCAAGTATTTAGTATTTACTCACCGAATCCCTCCGATAGATACACAGTTAGCCCTATCCCTTTCGCTGTGACCTAGCCCTTGAATCTAAGCACGTGCTCTCTGCACGGGCGTATCCATCCTCGTTGACGTGGCACTCAAATATCCCACTTTCTTAAAATGAATAATTAAAGAATCTTGTTTATAAACCCAACGTTCGAGTCTGATTTATTTCTAAATCCACCATATTCCATCTTTCATTTTAAACAAAAATATCAATACTGAATTATTTTTAGACCCACCTATTTAACTCCATCTCTTGTATACAATAAGTTAAACCCGAATTATGCATAAAAGTTGTTATTTCTCATTGATTGCTGTATTTTGGTATTGTTATATTCTATATCTAATTTGTTATATATTTAAAATGGATGAAATACTATATCAGATAATTTAGGTTAGGAGTTTCCACACATTTGGCAATGATTTTACTTCTTTGCATTTGAATGGACTAGGAAGTTTAAAATATTGGGTTTTAATCAAATACACTATTTAATAACAACTTCATTTTAGAGGTTTGGGGTTTTGTCTCGATGAATCAAATGCAGTTCAAAAAATTTGCCTTCATTTCAGCGGACTTTGTGAGAATTAGTGTTTGCATGTGCAATCAAACAAAAACAAATATCTTTAGTGCAAATCCTCTTTAAAAACCACTGCTATCAAATAAGATTTTAGGCATGAGTTTTTCAAGATTCGTACGGAAATAAATTCACCCTTTTTTTTTAACGCAAGAACCAAACAACCCTAGTAGGTGATTTTAAAGGCCACGTGGGTTTAATAATAACTCAGGCCAAACCTTGGGGTTTGTAACTAAAAACATATAAACAAATAACCTCGCGATGAGCACCCCCTATCACTAACCACCACCTGGCCCACTCTCCTTCGACCTAATCTCAACCCCTCAACAATCTTAATATTTGCATAAACCCCCCAGATTACGTACATTAACGACAATATTTCTATTTCCGGCATTTTAGTTACTATTAACCCCCCTCTAAATCCTGCAATAAAAACCTAACGATTCTTGCCAGAACAAATCTCCGTCCTGAATCAATCTCGACCGGTCACTTCTCGATCCAACGGATGAGATCGCTTGACTGTCGTGCTTATCAACCTCCTCTCGCTGTCTCAGTCACTGTTCCCCTTTCTCCTCTATGCACTCTTTGCTGCTGCTTCTCTTCTAATGGCGAAATCGATCGCTGATCGCCGATCATTTGAGCTGAAATCGTGAAAAGATCGCTCCTTTTTGCTTCCTTCTATTGATTTGTAATCGATTTTGGTGTCAGCTGCCGATTTCTGGTTGAAATCATGGATTGAGCTGAAAAAGGTACGATTTTGTTTTAATTAAACCTAGTTTGTTCCAGCTCTTGGGCTTCTTTCTATACTAACTGTCTCTTTCCTCTTCATAGATTCTTCTTTCTTTATCGTTTTCTTTCTATTTTTGGGATGGTAACTGAGAGAGGTCCAATCAAAATGCTGATCGGAAACGGAAGCGAAGGGTTTAATGGCGAGGACTTAGGGCTGCTTCTTCGAGAGCAGAGGAGGCAAGAATCCATCGATCGAGAAAGAGAGCGAGAGCTCAACATGTATCGAAGCGGTTCTTGTCCTCCAACAGTCGATGGATCATTGAATGCAATCGAGGGGATCAAGAACGAGCTGTTGACCGAGGAGGAGCTCCGATCTGATCCAGCTTACCTTTCGTATTACTATTCCAATGTGAATTTAAACCCTAGGTTGCCGCCTCCGGTGATGTCGAAGGAGGATTGGAGGTTTGCTCAGAGGCTTCAAGCTGTTGGGAGCTCGAGAACTCGGAAGAGTAGTAATACAGTAGATAATGGAGAGTGGAGTGGCTCACTGTTCTCAACGCAACCCGTGTTTAAGCTGAATATAGAAGAGAAGGCAGAGTGGCGGGATAAGGAAGGCGATGGGTTGATTGGGTTATCGCTTGGTCGACAGAAGAGTTTTGCTGATATTTTTCAGGTGATATACATTGGCAATGATTGTTCTTATTTGTTGTCTAAACTTATGGTTATATCAAAATCTGATCTTTCTTGTGCCTAAGGGGTTGATCTTTATTGCATACTGTTGATTAACATTGTTATGCTTATCTACTTGTTTTATTTGGTTAGTATCTTGCATTAGATTGTAGAATAATATCCTTTATGTATTTTTTTGTCATGAGGATTGTGATGGCGAGGCCAAAATTTGATTCCCCACCACCCCCACCCCACCCCACCCCACAACTTTAATGTTGTTGAACACTATTGGGATTGATTTTGTAGGATCTTTATTTTGTTTAGTTGCATTTGTAGGTGAACCGTTTCAAATAGACATGAATGCAGTAAATCTGTCTTTTTTATGGTTTATTACTTATTTTCATTTTTTGCCTTCTAATATTTTATCATAATGTCTAGTAGGGGAAAACTTGTGCTTTATTGATTTTCATACGGAGCTGGATAAACTAAATCCCTTTTTATTGTTGATGTTTTATTTTTCTATTTCATTTCTGCCTTCTACTATGTATCATAATGTTTATGTTTACAAGGGTAAAGTGTTGCTCATTGTTGTTTTTATGTGATTCTGTTCATTGCTTTGTTTGGTGACATTGCTATTGCGGGATGTGCATCTAGTTTTGGGTTTAAAACTATGTCAAAGGTCTCTGTTCATGAAGTTTAGATTCCTGTAAAGCCAAGGGTCTCCAGACTCCATCTGAGACATATCATTGTCTAATTTCAAAAATTTAATGTTGTAAACATCTTTTCCTCATTATGACTATTAAATTGAAACACTTTAAGGGCTTACTTTTTCTGCATGCTCATTATTAATCCATTGGATGTATTTTCAATCCCTTTCTTTCAGCTGTTCCACTTGCATATCATCTGATTCGTGGTGTTGTTGCATAATTGCTGTAACCAGTCTATAGGAGCAGAGGCAAGAAAATAACTAATACTCCGAGCAAAGAAACTTTTCTCTTATGTATTGCCTGATAGGTCAACTAACTTAATAGGATGTTGGCACCTTTATTTGTAGGACTCAGTGTTTTTCTTCAAAACTTTTGTTAATTCTCCCATTCTGCTCTGGGCACAGTAATACCCATGCCATGTTGGATAATACTCGTGTTCAAATTATAAATACGATAGTTCTAGTTCTTCATATATATAATTTAAACTTGGAAACTTGATCCGTGGTAAGCTAACAAGCTAAGATTTCTTCCAAACAATAATGAAGCTTTTTTCTTGTGGTCAGTTAAGGAATCCTTCCTAATCGTTTTCATCTAGATTCTCTTAAGCCTACCTCCGAACCTCTCCATTATTAGCACATGAAATAGCCAACATGACACCTTTTTCCATCAATTAGTACATTAAATTACCAACAGATTTTGAAATAGCTGTATTAGACGGCTGGCTTCTAATTACTCTGATTAGGATTGCATTCTCTTAGTCATGGATGTCAAATGAATTCATGATTAACTAAAAGAACGGACCTACTGCTCAAAGGAGTAGGAAGGTGAGCTCTGATCAGATCCAACACATTTCGTTCTAAGTTCCATAGTTTTGATTTCTGTTCTATTCATTCATTTTTAGTAAGGAGTGCATGTTTACATGTGCTAACTTTCTTTAATCGTTCATGATTACATAGCTGTTATAGCTGTTTTGTTATCTATGGACATTTCCTGATTCCCATGTTGAGTCTGCATTTTTATATCCCTATAATTTTAATTAGTTGGTAATGTTTGTAATATGAACTGTAAGTACGTACCTTGTCAAAGTCCCTAACCATTACACCAAAACTTCGAAGTTGTGGTGAGGGTCCCCTGCAGGTTGAGCGCCCTTTTTTTTGTGGGCCGAAACCTGAGTTCACGCAGCGGTGTGAATTTTTAAAAAATCCGCTTTAAATTCGTGGCCGGTGGGATGTGAACCTGGGTTGTCTGATACCATGTCAAAGTCCCTACCCGTTACACCAAAACTCCAAAGTTGTGGTGATGGTTGAGGATTATAGTTTTATATTAACTCTTAACATACCTAATCGAAGTCTCAGTCATCAAGTTAAAAGTGCTGGAAAAGCTTTAAATGGTGTCTTAAGCTGGCCATAATTGAGTTGTTGGTTGCTTATTGGTTCACCTAGGATTCTATTTCCTGAGCTTCTGTTACAACATCGACAAAAGTCATATGGTGTTAAAGGTTCGACTTCAACCCTGATTGCATGATGCACAGAAATTATTTAGGTAGCTCGAAAATTTCTGGGCAATTCTTGCATACGTTTTTTCTTATATTTGAATTTAGACCAGAAACATTAGTTATTTGCATAGCAAATATGACTCTTGATGAATCCGTAATCTGATTTTCTTCTTCATGCATGTTGAGAATTCTTGATTCCACAAGCAAAACCATTTGGGAAATAGTTTCTGTTACTGTCATTTTGAGTTCTAGTTCTAACATCCACTGCCTTCACAGAGTTCCTTATCTTTCTTAATTTGGTAATGGAAGACCCGTGATGCATCTCTTTCCTCATTACTACTTCAGGATTGTCCTAAGATCTTTAGCATATCCATCAGTTTTGTTCTTTGTTCTTTTTGTTTATTTCACAAATTTCTATTGACATGAAGCGCCACTGAGAATTTAATGCTTTCTCTTGTAAATTATTGCTGAAACTTGGCTACTTTCAGGATGACCTGGGTCAATCAAATCTCATCTTGCGCCCTCCGTCTCGCCCCTCAAGCCGCAATGCTTTTGACAACTGTGTCGAACCATTACGCTCTTCTGAATCTCAGATGAGTTTCTGTCCTGAGATTGGACCTGTTGATAGCCTTTGTCCGGGTGGCAATGTCCAAACTGTGGGTGGTGTTCAAAACAATAGTCTATCTGCATCTCAAACATTTGCCTCGGTTTTGGGTTCATCTCTTTCAAGAAGTAACACTCCTGATGCACAGCTAGTGGCAAGGGCTCCTAGTCCTTGTCTTCCACCTGTAGGCACGAGGATTAGCAACAGTAACATGAAAAATAATAATGGCTCTCTCTCTTTCAAAAGGACGTCATCAGGTATAATGGAATCAGATGATCTAGTGTCTGCTTTGTCAGGAATGAACTTGTCAACTGTTGAACCAATAGAGGATGACATCATTACTCAGTCAAAACTCCAAGAGGAAATTGAGGAACACCAGAATTTTCTCTTTGGAATGCAAGGTGGACAAAACCATGTTAAGCAGAATCATTTCTTGAAAGCTTCTGAAAAGACACATTTAAACGTACTATCTAATTCTCAATCAATGAGGACTTCATACTCGGACTTGGCTAGGAATTCTGGAGGACTAGGGGACCGAAACAATTCAACTGTGAGGTCAAATGGGCAAGTTGAACTCCAGAGGACTACTCTTTCTCCTGCCAACTCACATTTGAAAGCCGCTTCTGCTTCTTTTCTTGGCAGTCCAGGTGGCTCCCCTGCTCATTATAAAAATATTAACAGCGTCGGTGCAGATTTTACAGGTTATGGACTGAGTGGTTATTCCATGGATCCAGCCTCACCTCCGATGATGGCAAATCATATTGGCATGGGTAACTTTCATCCTCTTTTTGAAAATGCTGCACTTGCATCTCCGATAGGTTCTCCTGGTATGGACTCTAGGGCGATGGGAGGTTTTTCTTTGGGGCAAAACCTGAATGGAGCTGGAGATCTGCAAAATGTCAACAAAATTGGCGCAGCAGCTGCGCTTCAGATGCCACTTGCTGATCCCCTCTATGTTCAATACTTGAGATCAGCAGAGCATCTTGCTGGTAATTTTGGTGATCCTTCCTCTGATCACGGTTACATGGGCAGCAATTCATATTTAGATTTACTTGCAATCCAGAAACAGTACCTTGGGTCATTGCTTCCACCACAAAAACAGTATGGTATGCCCTTTATTGGTAAATCTACTGGTTTGAATCATGGTTATTATGGAAACCCTGCTTTTGGTCTTGGCATGACTTATCCAGGAAGTCCTTTGGCAAGTCCTGTTCTTCCTGGTTCCCCTGGCGGACCTGGTAGCCCTCTTAGGCTTGGTGAGCGCAGTATGCGTTTTCCTTCTGGCATGAGAAACTTAGCTGGAGGCTGGCATTCAGATGCTGGAGGCAACATCAATGACAGCTTTGCATCATCACTTCTAGAGGAATTCAAGAGCAACAAGACAAAAAGTTATGAGCTTTCTGATATTGCAGGCCATGTTGTTGAGTTCAGGTAGAAATGAAACATATGCAGGCATTACAATCTCCGTGCTTTTATGTTCTGATTTTACTCCTTAATGGCTATAGCTACCACTTACATTGTCCTTGGTATCAATACTTGACTGATATTGTTGCCATCTTTGAACCTTTCTGTTGTAAAATTCTTTATATACTTTTCTATATTGAATCCACACCGACTATTATGTCTATTTGACATTTTTTTTGTGTTCATGCCAGTGCTGACCAGTATGGGAGCCGATTCATCCAGCAAAAGCTTGAAACTGCATCAACTGCAGAAAAAGACATGGTTTATGATGAAATCATGCCTCATGCATTCTCATTGATGACGGATGTATTTGGGAATTACGTGATTCAAAAGGTATCTTGATTCTACCTTCAATTTAATATTGAATGCTTGCTTGCAATAAACTTTACGGGTTTGTTCATTTCTGTCGCTGACTGCTAGCTTTTTTGCAGTTTTTCGAGCATGGATCTGCTGCTCAGAGAAGAGAATTGGCTGATCAGCTTAATGGGCATGTATTAACACTCAGCCTTCAAATGTATGGCTGTCGAGTGATCCAGAAGGTACAAATATGTTATTTTCAATAAATGATTCATTTAGTATACATTCCATGAAACAATCTGCATTTACTGGATCTATATTTCTGTTTTAGCTTTGTACTTCCTGCATATTTTTATACCCTTCCCCTGTAAGGGAAGGGTATCTAACTAGCCAAGTAAATGAGTTAATCACAGTTCTCACAAGTAAAACTCAGCTGTCACTACTTTGAATGGTTTGAAAGTAGAGAAAATTACTTTGCACTCTGAGCTCCCTTTTTTTTTAGTGTAACAGTTGAATTATAGAACAACTCTACGATATTCATGAACATATTTAAAAGAATTGTTAACTCCTATTTTCCTTATTGTTATTCTGATCCCAAATTTTCTTCTTCAATGATACCGGTATAATTTGTACCCACCATTTTTCTTTTGGCATTCTTTAGCTTTTGCATGTCTGATCTTACCTAATATATATGTCCTGGTTGGTGCAGGCAATAGAAGTTGTTGATTTGGATCAACAGACAAAAATGGTAGGAGAGCTTGATGGCCATATCATGCGTTGTGTGCGCGATCAGAACGGGAATCACGTTATTCAAAAATGCATTGAGTGTATCCCTCAGGATGTCATTCATTTTATTGTCTCATCCTTCTACAACCAAGTCGTAACTTTATCTACCCATCCTTATGGTTGTCGTGTCATACAGGTTTGAATCACTAAATTTCTAAGTTCATACTTGCAGATGCATAACTTCATATATTTCATGCTAGATTTCATGTACTAGATGAACTTTTTTTGTCTTTAATTTTCATTTACACGTGAATGATTGGGTGCATGTTTCATTATGAAAAAATAATTGACTTAATGAATTTTTCTGGTTAATGCAGCGAGTACTGGAACATTGTGATGATTCAAAAACTCAGCAGATCATGATGGATGAGATTTTGCAAAGTGTCTGCATGCTGGCGCAAGACCAGTATGGGAATTATGTTGTTCAGGTCAGTCTTCAAACTTTCCCATACCATCAGTTGATTCCTGACACTTAGTACCTACTAGGAGTCTGGGACATGCAAACTTCATAAGTTGATAATAGCTGACGTGGGACTATTTTGAATCAAGCTGGTGAATCACATTACATGCAATCTAGCTTCTTGACTGTTACTTGGTGATAACAATTTAGCTGAGAACTGGTCAAAGTTTCTAAATTTTATCTGTTATTGGTTGCAAAAAAACAATAGACTTATATAGAAGGCTATATCCCATAATTTATACTTTCTAAATTTCTGCGTTTTTTAAATAAAGTGTTATTCCAGTAATATAGGCTATATACTTGTAATTAATGATAATAGTGATGGTCTAGGCCATTTCCAAACACTAAAAAATACTGAAATGTGTCATCGCTCTTATAAAACGGTTCTGTTTCTAATTCTGTACAAGAGTAAGGTAGACATGAATCTTCTGTGGGTGAACATATTGCATGCAACTCCAAATTTTAGAGAACTTCCATATTGTATGCAGTCTGTATGCAACAAATATACGCTATATACTTGTAAGTAACTGATGATAATAGAGATGGTCTAGGTCATTTCCAAACTTCAAGAAGTACAAATACTGAAATGTAAGATCACTAATAAAACGGTTCTGTTTTCATTTCTGTACTAGACTAAGGTAGAAATGAGTCGTCTGTGGGTGAACATTTTGCATACAACTTCATAAGTTTGAGAACTTCCATATTGTGTGCAGTCTGTGTGGAAACAGATTAGTGTGAGGAAAGGTAGGAGGGGAAAAAAAAGTTGGTCTGCTTTGGAAATTTACAAATTAAAAATAAGGCTATTTTGGCTATATGATAATGCTAAGTATTTGATTCTAGATAGGATAATTGTCGATGTAGAAAGGTGGACAGATTCCTAAGAATTCCGGATTTAGGATCACTCCAAATATGTGTAGTATGCACGCTGCTTATATTACCTGTGCTGGTAATGTTGGTAGAAACTCTTGTTCTGGTTCTATATGCCTTTGTTACCTACCTCTTGTTTGTATATTTGAGGTTCATATGCGCATTGATTAACTATATTTTTAGGAAAGTTTTATGATAGTGCTCATATTGAAACAGCATGTGCTGGAGCATGGAAAGCCTCATGAGCGATCTGCTATCATCACAAAATTAGCTGGCCAGATAGTTCAAATGAGTCAACAGAAGTTTGCTTCAAATGTTGTTGAGAAGTGTTTAACCTTTGGTGGTCCAGATGAACGTCAGATTTTAGTCAATGAGATGCTTGGGACCACTGATGAAAATGAGCCCCTTCAGGTATGACTGATTCTTCTATCCAGTCTTTTGCAGTTTCTTTAATAATTCTATATCTTCCTTATTCTAAGAAAACGGGCGACAAACTCTTCAACTGAAAGGCATTTGTTTTATTTGGTTACTTGCTGCCTCGCTCATTTATCTATTTTGGATCTGCATTGTTTGCAGACCTATCGTGCATATACATGTACACGATTTAGATTGCAATTGTTTCAGTCGAGAAATGTTCTTTGTCTCATCATAACAAACGAGTTCTACATGAAGTTGATGATGATAGGTTGGCATTTGTTTTCAATTAAACATTCTCTAGAGATATAACTGCTGGATTCCTCTAAATGCTGATGAAATGTAGGTCTAAATATTTTACTGAACTGCGGGCTATATATTTGTACTGGTCAAACAGGTTTAAAATTTGAGGCTGTAGTGATGCAACTTGTATAAATTGGGTGCTGGCCTGCTATTTACATTCAAGCTTTGAACCTTAAAAGTGCACTGCTATACTTAACTGCTGATGGAAGTGGTGCGTCTGTGTGCAGGCTATGATGAAAGATCAGTTTGCTAATTATGTTGTACAGAAAGTTCTGGAAACATGCGATGATCAGCAAAGGGAATTGATCCTTTCGCGAATAAAGGTCCACCTGAATGCATTGAAGAAATACACTTACGGAAAGCATATAGTTGCACGTGTAGAGAAACTTGTTGCAGCCGGAGGTATGTACACCTATTATTCTATCTCTTTTGTTCAAAAAAGGACACAAAAATGGCACTTAAATACCCTATTGTGTTTCGTTACCTTTTCAGTTAAATACCCTAAAGTTGTAAAAAGTGGCACTTTAATACCCTAAGTTGTATAATTCTAGCACTTTAATGCCCTAAAATGGCACGTTCATACTTTCATTAGTTGCACATGAGAATATTCCTAGGAATATTCCCATATGATTAGGACATAACATTTTGTAATTGTATTGACCCCATTTATTGTCATATTTATTGCTATCGTAGCATCCCATCTTTTATTAAACTCTACCTTCATTTCTATGGAGGGTCATTTTATCATAACATGTTTTCTTAGCGTTTACAATATTCTAATGGTGGACAACTTAGGGTATTTAAGTGTAAATATGGTGAAACATAGGGTATTTAAGTGTAAATATGGTGAAACATAGGGTATTTAAGTGTAAATATGGTGAAACATAGGGTATTTAAGTGTAAATATGGTGAAACATAGGGTATTTAAGTGTAAATATGGTGAAACATAGGGTATTTAAGTGTAAATATGGTGAAACATAGGGTATTTAAGTGTAAATATGGTGAAACATAGGGTATTTAAGTGTAAATATGGTGAAACATAGGGTATTTAAGTGTAAATATGGTGAAACATAGGGTATTTAAGTGTAAATATGGTGAAACATAGGGTATTTAAGTGCCATTTAGCCTTAAATTTCTCTAATTTTGTTTTATTATTTTATATTTACAAGCTATGATTAATAATTTAATACTTGCAGAAAGGAGAATCGGAGTTCAGTCCTCATATACCTCTTAGAAGGCAGTAGGAAAGGAAGATGTACAGCTAACCGAGGCTAGTGTGAGCTCCCTTTTCGTTTCTGTACTAGACTAAGGTAGAAATGAGTCGCTCTGTGGGTGAACATTTTGCATACAACTTCATAAGTTTGAGAACTTCCATATTGTGTGCAGTCTGTGTGGAAACAGATTAGTGTGAGGAAAGGTAGGAGGGGAAAAAAAAGTTGGTCTGCTTTGGAAATTTACAAATTAAAAATAAGGCTATTTTGGCTATATGATAAGTATTTGATTCTAGATAGGATAATTGTCGATGTAGAAAGGTGGACAGATTCCTAAGAATTCCGGATTTAGGATCACTCCAAATATGTGTAGTATGCACGCTGCTTATATTACCTGTGCTGGTAATGTTTGTAGAAACTCTTGTTCTGGTTCTATATGCCTTTGTTACCTACCTCTTGTTTGTATATTTGAGGTTCATATGCGCATTGATTAACTATATTTTTAGGAAAGTTTTATGATAGTGCTCATATTGAAACAGCATGTGCTGGAGCATGGAAAGCCTCATGAGCGATCTGCTATCATCACAAAATTAGCTGGCCAGATAGTTCAAATGAGTCAACAGAAGTTTGCTTCAAATGTTGTTGAGAAGTGTTTAACCTTTGGTGGTCCAGATGAACGTCAGATTTTAGTCAATGAGATGCTTGGGACCACTGATGAAAATGAGCCCCTTCAGGTATGACTGATTCTTCTATCCAGTCTTTTGCAGTTTCTTTAATAATTCTATATCTTCCTTATTCTAAGAAAACGGGCGACAAACTCTTCAACTGAAAGGCATTTGTTTTATTTGGTTACTTGCTGCCTCGCTCATTTATCTATTTTGGATCTGCATTGTTTGCAGACCTATCGTGCATATACATGTACGATTTAGATTGCAATTGTTTCAGTCGAAATGTTCTTTGTCTCATCATAACAAACGAGTTCTACATGAAGTTGATGATGATAGGTTGGCATTTGTTTTCAATTAAACATTCTCTAGAGATATAACTGCTGGATTCCTCTAAATGCTGATGAAATGTAGGTCTAAATATTTTACTGAACTGCGGGCTATATATTTGTACTGGTCAAACAGGTTTAAAATTTGAGGCTGTAGTGATGCAACTTGTATAAATTGGGTGCTGGCCTGCTATTTACATTCAAGCTTTGAACCTTAAAAGTGCACTGCTATACTTAACTGCTGATGGAAGTGGTGCGTCTGTGTGCAGGCTATGATGAAAGATCAGTTTGCTAATTATGTTGTACAGAAAGTTCTGGAAACATGCGATGATCAGCAAAGGGAATTGATCCTTTCGCGAATAAAGGTCCACCTGAATGCATTGAAGAAATACACTACGGAAAGCATATAGTTGCACGTAGAGAAACTTGTTGCAGCCGGAGGTATGTACACCTATTATTCTATCTCTTTTGTTCAAAAAAGGACACAAAAATGGCACTTAAATACCCTATTGTGTTTCGTTACCTTTTCAGTTAAATACCCTAAAGTTGTAAAAAGTGGCACTTTAATACCCTAAGTTGTATAATTCTAGCACTTTAATGCCCTAAAAATGGCACGCTCATACTTTCTGTTAGTTGCACATGAGAATATTCCTAGGAATATTCCCATATGATTAGGACATAACATTTTGTAATTGTATTGACCCCATTTATTGTCATATTTATTGCTATACGTAGCATCCCATCTTTTTATTAAACTCTACCTTCATTTCTATGGAGGGTCATTTTTATCATAACATGTTTTCTTAACGGCGTTTACAATATTCTAATGGTGGACAACTTAGGGTATTTATGTGCTACTTTTTACAACTTAGGGTATTTAAGTGTAAATATGGTGAAACAATAGGTATTTAAGTGCCATTTAGCCTTAAATTTCTCTAATTTTGTTTTATTATTTTATATTTACAAGCTATGATTAATAATTTAATACTTGCAGAAAGGAGAATCGGAGTTCAGTCCTCATATACCTCTTAGAAGGCAGTAGGAAAGGAAGATGTACAGCTAACCGAGGCTAGTGTGAGCTCCCTTTTTCGTCGCTCTCTCTATCTATCTATCTATTTTAGATATGTACAAGCTGATTGAAAATAAAATAGTTGCTTGTACTAAAAACTGTACATTCTGTAGTTTGAGTTATAGTAGGCTGAGGCTCAGAATGTGAACACAACTGATGCCACTGCAGATGAGATAAAAGTGTCTGGATAAGTCGTTAGCTGAGTGTAAAGAAAAATGGTAAAGAAAGAAGCCGTGTAGTGAATATGTTAGCGAGACTGTACAAATGTCGCGTTGTGGAGAGCTGTCAGTTGTTTAGGGACGAAGAGTGTCTTTCTGTTGTTTAGTTTGGATGTTAATGTTAAAATTTACTTAATGTTCAAGCTCTTTTTTGTTGATGAATTTACTTTATTTGGATCTTTTAGTTTTCTGCTTATGATAGTATTAATGCATTCTGTGGTTACTATATGCTATGTTGCAGTCTGATGTATATAAAAATCTGGCGAACTTACAGGTTATGCTCTTGTAGGAAACATAGAGATAGAGATGGTAATACTAGAGAAATTATTGTATAATGCTGAATAGAATAGGAAAGAAAGCCTTCACTTGTTAGTTTCCCTATCTGTTTCTAAAAGATAAACCAGTATTTAGGTTAAGAAAAGCGTTTGCTTGCTAAGAAAGTTTTTTCCTTGTTAGTTTATTATTGTTTCCTAATGGGAGTCAGATTAGTACTAGGTTAGAGTCGTATTTCCTTGTTAGATTCGATATCCCTTTTCCGTTTACGAGTGGGTTTTGTTGTCCTGTTTGCATTAGGAGTAGAGAAGACCAAGACGAATCTATATAAGACGTAGTGGGGGTTCCCTGTTAGCAACATTGGTCTCTCTTTCTCCTGTAAAAATACGAGCCTTTTCTTCTTCTTCTCCTGCTTCTAGTTCGTTGTTCTCAATAACGGAAGACAAGTATGGAGGTGGTCATTGATAAGGACTGGCTTGGTCTTTCGGTCCCAGCATTTTCCTTTTATGAAGAAAACAAGTTGAAGGAGACGATGAGCTCGGAAGCTGAGACTGATGGGAGCAATACCGATGACAATGGCGACTCTCAAGATCAGCAGGTGATTGGGGAAGTGGATGAGAAAGCTAGAAAAAGGTCTCTTCCCTCATCCCAAGAAGCTCAAGAGATAGAAAATCTTGGAACCGAGCTCGGGCACAAGAAAGCTCGGACGGAGCGTGAAGATATTACAGAAGAGGGAACCCACATATATAATCAGCCATATAAAAGATGGCCGGCTACAGGATTGGCGACAGAAAGGGGATGGCTGGAGATTTCGGTTCGTTTGGGTGTCACCCGCCCTGCATTCTACCTAACCAAAATTACGACAAGAAGCGATACCGACCCAAATCAGCATCGGTTTCAACTGACAAAGGCTGACATAGAAAACGCAATGCTCCCTCTGAAAGTACTCGCAAGATCAGCGAAAAGGTCACCTGTAACTGTGAAGGTTTTGGACAGGAAGGGCTACATGTATGAGATGGGTTTTAAGTATCTCGCCACCTCCCATACTTTCAGGTTCATGGGCGCTGACTACACACAATTCCTCAGGAACAGCGAGCTCAAGGCCAATCAGATCATGGATATCTGGGGGTTACCGAGAGAGGACGAGGGAGAAGAGCAATGGCTTGCGTTTCTAAATTCTGACGAAAGGATTGTAGGCTTTGAAGGCTAAGGTTGAAGAGTAGAATAGATAGTTTATTCTTTGATTTTGTTTTCTAATTGGTAGGTTATAATTTTGTCAGTGCAATCAGAAGGATAAGCTTCTTCCTTCATCCCTCTCCTTTTCTTCATTAAATAAGAATAAAGATTTATGCAAGCTTTATATTGTTTGAGAGAGTTGTGTTCAGTCAAATGATACAACTAACAAGTTAATCATGAATCAAGCGGTTTGAATTAAAAGTGTCTTAAACCACAACTCTGCCAATATGACAACAGGGAGAAACTAATAACTGACTATATCTTGGAAGAATCATAAATCTGTTCCTTTGTAATTTTCTAAATTTCATAATGCAAACAAAGTCGGTTACATCGATCAATAAAAACTCAGTTGCATTTACAAGACACAAGAGGGGATATCATTTGAGGAGTGACAAGTTTCAAATTGAGGGCTCAGTTGTTCTTCAAGTCATAATATTTTATGTCTTCACTCATTATTTTCAGGATCAATCTGCTTCTTCATGATCCTAGTTTGCATGCGAAGCCCATACCGTATTAGTTAATTTGGTTGACTTTTTTTTAATATTAACAAATATCTCTGGCATTTGAAACATTTTTCTTAATATACACCTCTTATTCTAGCTATATTATGCATGATTTTTGGTGTTTTATTTTGATAAAAATATGTATGTTTTTCTATCACATATTTTCATTGTCATCTTTTCAGTGGAGAAAATATTGTTTAATGCTAAAGAGAATATGAAAGCAACTTAGACTTTACTTGGAGTTAGTTACAATGTCCGATTGCCACAAGGAAAGTGTTCCTATTTGTTTCCTGATTAAGTAGATATTTGATCAATTTTACATTAAGATAGTTGTTCTTCAAGACTAAGGAGGAGATGTCATTAGAATGGAATTACCCTGTTATCGACTTGGACACCGCAATATTTTAACTTTGACTGTTATTTAGGAGAGGGAAGTTTAAGATAGAATATTTTTTAATTATGTTCCTTGGTAGGTTATTTGTTAAGAGTTAATTGTTTTGTTACTAGTTACTGTTTGTTTCATCGAGTTATTAGTAAATCAGTTGAACATGAAAAACAAAGATATATATACGTGCCACTGATTCAGTGAAAGTAAAATAACTAATAAATCTGAGCAAAGTTTGGACTCATAAGAAAATGGAGATGAATTTAATGTTTCCTTCCCCAACTGAGAGAAAGTGATTTTTCTCTTACAACCTGATAATCAATACTCAACTCAAACATTGAATTCAATCAAACTTCGTTCATCTATACAACATGGTGATTGTTTTGCTGTAATACAGAGTACCATGATGAGTTTACTGTAAACGACTGCTCAATGCTCATAGTATATAAACTGCCTCGAATTCTCAGGAGTTTCGCAAGTGATACAGCATCATGTTCATTGCTAAAAAAAGTTCAGATTCCTGGGTCTTATCAAAACTAGATAACAGACATGAATACAAATAAAAGAGATGTCTCACATTAGGTTCAATCATCATCATCATCCTCTTCAATCTTTTGCCCGAAACCTCGCGGTCCAGTCTGCGCCCTAACCTTAGTTTTCTTCCCACCTTTCTTCTTTTTAACAGCCTCCTCTTTCTCAAACTTGTCCCTCTCCCTCTTCTGCAGGAAATCCTGCACTGCCAAGTATATAACCTGGCAAAAATTTCACAAAATCATCAAAGACCCACATCACAAAATCTCAGCTTTAGACCGAAAATGATCAAAATGTATAAAATGGGATTTTCCTTTTACCCCAACGGTGAGGAGGGAGAGGCCAACGAAGGCAATGAGGAGAAGGGAAGAGACTACAGTAGAGACACTGTCTCCATCACCAGCAGCAGCGGCTGTAGTAGCGGAAACTATCTCTTGGGTTGTCTCAATTGGGGCTGTTGGAGCTGGCACGTTCTCAGTTACAGCGCGGATGCTCCAAATTTGGGGGTTTCTGTGTGAAACTCTTCCAAGGTTTTTGCTCAGTTTGTGAATTGGTCGACGGAGAGAGGTTGAGAGTTTGGGGAGCGATTTTGGAGGAGGAATGAGGAGGAGAGATTGTGATATTGTTGCTGTCGATGTCGCCATTATCGAAGAGGAAGAAGAAGATGCAGAGTTTACGATGGAGGAGAGATGATGATTGGATGAGCCATGCTTTGCTGGGTCTTGTGATTGGGCCTTAACTTGGACAATTAGTTTTTAATGTATTCATTCTTCGGCCCTACAATAGTCCCAATTATATGAGTTTTAGAACCGTGGTCCATCCTCGTTGTTTATTGAATTTATTACGGCCCATGGGCTAAAAAAATTATTCTAGATTGTTCGGGAAATCTCTGCCGTCCTTCTTTCCTTCTCCCAGTCCAGCGCTTTCTCTTCTCGCCTCTTCCTCTCTTTCGCAGCAAAATACTAAATCCATAAATAAACCCTAGCGTTCGAAAAATAAAGGGGAAAAAAAATCTCTCTTTTAATTTGCATAGCAATTTTATCATTTCATTTATCCACTCAAATTGAACTTAAAAAAATGGCCGGCGACGGAGCGAAGTGGGATGGACTGCTCAAATGGAGCCTCGCCCACTCCGATGGGACGAGCGCCCCTCGGAACCTGAGGTAAAGTTCGGTCTCTAGGGTTTTTGAGGTTTTCTAGGGTTTCGTAGTCCTGTTTTGAACCGATTAGGGTTTTTGCTGTTTGGGGAATTTTTATTTTAGTGAGGAGGATCGGAGGTGGTTCATGGAGGCTATGCAGGCGCAAACTGTTGATGTCGTGCAGAGGATGAAGGAGATCACGCTCGTGATGCGAACCCCAGAGGATGTGCTCGAGTCTCAAGGCATCACTGCTGAAAACATCGAAGGTATTTTTTTTTAAAGCAGATTCTTCATGAATATAATTGGATAATCTCACTGAGTACTTGAATTTTCTGGATTGGGTAAGGTTTATCGTTTATCTTTGATCATTGTTTAAGAATGCTACTGGTAATTTCGATTCAACTCACTTTGAAGTTGAACTCTAGTCGAACAAACCTAGATTTTTAAATCATCCTGAACTCTACTCGAACAAATCAGTTAAAAGTTAAAATTTACTCAATTTGTTTTCAGTTTTTTGAACCTAGTGCGTAAATTGGAAACGAAAACTTCTTATTTTAGTTAGAAACAAAATTAATCTTTTCTTTGCAAAACATTAAAGTCAATGAAATGTGCTAAAAACTTTGCAGAAAGCTGTTCTATTAGTGGAGAATTACTTGTGGTCAATATCTGATCATGTCTGATTGATGGTAATTCTGTAAGTTTGTGGGAGCAACAACTGTGGGAACTAGAAGAAAGTACTACTTATAGCTAGCTATGGCTCTTTTTTGCTGCCTATCAGTTGTTGTTCATCTTCTTGTGACAAATAGAATTAAGTTTGTGAAGAAGCTATTCTGTGGTAATACGACAGATAGTACTCTGAATGGCATTATATTTATTGCTTATTACCGAGTTAAGTTCTATGTACTTTTCAGTTGGACAAATGAAGCAAGTCAGAGTGGTGGCGTTAGTTGTTTTCATAAGACAATCTAGAATGCCATGATTGAATTGTATTTATTAATTTTATTTTCTTTGAGAAAAGGACCGGCTGCTATATTGCTATTAGTTGAAGAAGATTATTATGAACACATCTGTATCTTAGATGGACCTCTTGCCAACTGATTTATGTGCTACTCAGTTGCAAGAAAAGCAATTGACCAGTCGGATATGCTTATTTCTAGCACAATGTATGAGCTTAGTGATTTTCTACTCAAAATATTGTATATCATCCTACAATCTGCTTGTATAGATTCTGTCTGAGGTATCATTTCAAACCTCTTGAAAGCAGTAATCTCAAGGCTTGGCTAGAACAGCTACCAATCAACTGGAAATGCTATTGATGCCTATGGTAGTTTTGTAACTGTTCAAACTGAAGTTTGAAGTATCCGTCAATATTGATGCATCAGCCACATTTCATAGGACTTTAAGCATCATGCGATTTGTATGAGGCACATTTTATAGGACTTTGAGCATGTCAATCAGGTTCAACTGGTATCTATCGATATGACTGGTGTTGATGATGACAATAGACATAGATGTTTGCTTAAAACAACTAATGGATGAGGAATCTTGACTTCAATGAATGAAAAGTTGATTCTTATGAATGAAAAGTTGATTCCTAGTGTTACATGGGGATACAAAATCTGTAAATAAATCAACGAACAAAGACTTGTGCAAGCTTTATATTGTTTGAGAGAGTTGTGTTCAGTCAAATGATACAACTAACAAGTTAATCATGAATCAAGCGGTTTGAATTAAAAGTGTCTTAAACCACAACTCTGCCAATATGACAACAGGGAGAAACTAATAACTGACTATATCTTGGAAGAATCATAAATCTGTTCCTTTGTAATTTTCTAAATTTCATAATGCAAACAAAGTCGGTTACATCGATCAATAAAAACTCAGTTGCATTTACAAGACACAAGAGGGGATATCATTTGAGGAGTGACAAGTTTCAAATTGAGGGCTCAGTTGTTCTTCAAGTCATAATATTTTATGTCTTCACTCATTATTTTCAGGATCAATCTGCTTCTTCATGATCCTAGTTTGCATGCGAAGCCCATACCGTATTAGTTAATTTGGTTGACTTTTTTTTAATATTAACAAATATCTCTGGCATTTGAAACATTTTTCTTAATATACACCTCTTATTCTAGCTATATTATGCATGATTTTTGGTGTTTTATTTTGATAAAAATATGTATGTTTTTCTATCACATATTTTCATTGTCATCTTTTCAGTGGAGAAAATATTGTTTAATGCTAAAGAGAATATGAAAGCAACTTAGACTTTACTTGGAGTTAGTTACAATGTCCGATTGCCACAAGGAAAGTGTTCCTATTTGTTTCCTGATTAAGTAGATATTTGATCAATTTTACATTAAGATAGTTGTTCTTCAAGACTAAGGAGGAGATGTCATTAGAATGGAATTACCCTGTTATCGACTTGGACACCGCAATATTTTAACTTTGACTGTTATTTAGGAGAGGGAAGTTTAAGATAGAATATTTTTTAATTATGTTCCTTGGTAGGTTATTTGTTAAGAGTTAATTGTTTTGTTACTAGTTACTGTTTGTTTCATCGAGTTATTAGTAAATCAGTTGAACATGAAAAAAGCAAAGATATATATACGTGCCACTGATTCAGTGAAAGTAAAATAACTAATAAATCTGAGCAAAGTTTGGACTCATAAGAAAATGGAGATGAATTTAATGTTTCCTTCCCCAACTGAGAGAAAGTGATTTTTTCTCTTACAACCTGATAATCAATACTCAACTCAAACATTGAATTCAATCAAACTTCGTTCATCTATACAACATGGTGATTGTTTTTGCTGTAATACAGAGTACCATGATGAGTTTACTGTAAACGACTGCTCAATGCTCATAGTATATAAACTGCTTCCAATTCTCAGGAGTTTCGCAAGTGATACAGCATCAAGTTCATTGCTAAGAAAGTTCAGATTCCTGGGTCTCATCAAAACTAGATAACAGACAAGAATAAAAATAAAAGAGATGTCTCACATTAGGTTCAATCATCATCCTCCTCCTCTTCAATCTTTTGCCCGAAACCTCGCGGTCCAGTCTGCGCCCTAACCTTAGTTTTCTTCCCACCTTTCTTCTTTTTAACAGCCTCCTCTTTCTCAAACTTGTCCCTCTCCCTCTTCTGCAGGAAATCCTGCACTGCCAAGTATATAACCTGGCAAAAATTTCACAAAATCATCAAAGACCCACATCACAAAATCTCATCTTTAGACCGAAAATGATCAAAATGTATAAAATGGGATTTTCCTTTTACCCCAACGGTGAGGAGGGAGAGGCCAACGAAGGCAATGAGGAGAAGGGAAGAGACTACAGTAGAGACACTGTCTCCATCAGCAGCAGCAGCGGCTGTAGTAGCGGAAACTATCTCTTGGGTTGTCTCAATTGGGGCTGTTGGAGCTGGCACGTTCTCAGTTACAGCGCGGATGCTCCAAATTTGGGTGTTTCTGTGTGAAACTCTTCCAAGATTTTTGCTCAGTTTGTGAATTGGTCGACGGAGAGAGGCTGAGATTTTGGGGAGCGATTTTGGAGGAGGAATGAGGAGGAGAGATTGTGATATTGTTGCTGTTGATGTCGCCATTATCGAAGAAGAAGAAGAAGATGTAGAGTTTTCGATGAAGGAGAGATGATGATTGGATGAGCCATGCTTTGCTGGTTCTATGTGAATGGGCCTTAACTTGGACAATTAGTTTTTAATTTATTCATCGGCCCTACAAGCGCCCCAATTGTAGGAGTTTTAGTACCGTGGTCCATCTTTGTTATTTATTGAATTTATTACGGCCCAGGGGCTTAAGAAAAATATTCTAGATAGTTCGGGAAATCTCTGCCGTCCCTCTTTCCTTCTCCAGCTTTCTCTTCTCGCCTCTTCCTCTCTTTCGCAGCAAAGTACTAAATCTATAAATAAACCCTAGCATTCTAAAAATAAAGGGGGAAAAAATCTCTCTTTTAATTTGCATCGCAATTTTATCATTTCATTTATCCACTCAAATTGAACTAAAAAAATGGCCGGCGACGGAGCGAAGTGGGATGGACTGCTCAAATGGAGCCTCGCCCACTCCGATGGGACTAGTGCGCCTCGAAACCTGAGGTAAAGTTCGATCTCTAGGGTTTTTGAGGTTTTCTAGGGTTTCGTAGTCCTGTTTTGAACCGATTAGGGTTTTGCTGTTTGGGTGGTTTTTATTTTAGTGAGGAGGATCGGAGGTGGTTCATGGAGGCTATGCAGGCGCAAACTGTTGATGTCGTGCAGAGGATGAAGGAGATCACGCTCGTGATGCGGACCCCAGAGGATGTGCTCGAGTCTCAAGGCATCACTGCTGAAAACATCGAAGGTATTTTTTTTTAAAGCAGATTCTTCATGAATATAATTGGATAATATCACTGAGTACTTGAATTTTCTGGATTGGATAAGGTTTATCGTTTTATCTTTGATCATTGTTTAAGAATGCTACTGGTAATTTCGATTCAACTCTCTTTGAAATTGAACTCTAATCAAACAAACCTAGATTTTTGGATCCTCCTGAACTCTGCTCGAACAAATCAGTTAAAAGTTAAAATTTACTGAATTTGTTGTCAGTTTTTTGAACCTAGTGCGTAAATTGGAAACGAAAACTTCTTATTTTAGTTAGAAACAAAATTAATCTTTTCTCTTTGCAAAACATTAAAGTCAATGAAATGTGCTAAAAACTTAGCAGAAAGCTGTTCTATTAGTGGAGAATTACTTGTGGTCAATATCTGATCATGTCTGATTGATGGTAATTCTGTAAGTTTGTGGGAGCAACAACTGTGGGAACTAGAAGAAAGTACTACTTATAGCTAGCTATGGCTCTTTTGCTGCCTGCATTATCAGTTGTTCATCTTCTCGTGACAAATAGAATTAAGTTTGTGAAGAAGCTATTCTGTGGTAATACGACGGATAATACTCCGAATACATTTGTGCATTATATTAATTTCTTATTACCGAGTTAAGTTCTATGTACTTTTCAGTTGGACAAATGACGCAAGTCAGAGTGGTGGCGTGTTAGTTGTTTTCATATGAAAATCTATAATGCCATGATTGAAAAGGCCTGGGCTGCAATATTGCTATTAGTTGAAGAAGATTATTATGAACACATCTGTATCTTAGATAGATCTCTTGCCATCTGATTTATGTGCTACTCAGTTGGAAGAAAAGCTAAATTGAGCAGTCGGGATATGCTGATTTATAGCATAATCTATGTGCTTAGTGATTTTCTACGGAAAATATTGTATATCATCCTACAATCTACTTATATAGATTCTGTGTGGACTATCATTTCAAACCTCTTGAAAGCAGTGATCTCAAGGCTTGGCAAGAATAGCTACTAGTCAACTGGAAATGCTATTAATGCCTAGGTATGGCCCAGTTTTGTGACTGTTCAAACTGAATTTTGAAGTATCCGTCAATATTGATGCATCAGCCACATTTCATAGGACTTTAAGCATCGTACGATTTGTATGAGGCACATTTTTATGGGACTTTGAGCATGTCAATCAGGTTCAACTGGTATCTATTGATATGACTGGTGTTGGTTGACGATGACAATAGACATAGATGTTTGCTTAAAACAACTAATGGATGAGGAATCTTTGACTTCAATGAATGAAAAGTTGATTCCTAGTGTTACATGGGGAAACAAAATGTGTAAATAAATCAACGAACAAAGACTTGTGGTTAACTTGATTTATCTCATGTATTACTTCCAGTTAAAAACTGCAAAACTACTGAAACACTTGCAGTCAATATGAACAAAGGCAAACCAAAACCATAACAGGTACCAAGATCTCAAACCATCTTAGATTGGACAATAGCAAAACTTTTGATGTTTCAGTAAGTACTTTCTGTTTATTGCACCACATAGCTAATCCATGTCTACCATACATTTCTAGAGGGAGTGTGAATCAACAACGTAATTTTTAGAATTTTATAAAACCCACATCTCAAAATATTAAATATTTACTGATTAGCAATCTTCTTTGACCATTTTATCAAAGTTTTGTAGAGATGAAGCCTTAATTTAATATTTGTGGCTGTGGTGTTACTGAAGTCTTAAAAAAAAAAATTTATTGCAGAAGTGTATTTCAGCTAGTCTGAACATTGTTTTTCTTAATCTTTTTTGATCCATCTTTTCCACCCCTTCCTCTCTTGTATGTTGAATTGTTAATGTTTGTTTGTTTAATGTGCAGATATGTTGGATGAGCTTCAAGAACACGTGGAGTCCATTGACATGGCTAATGGTAAGCCTGATAGTTGCTTTATTCGTTTTCCATACTCTTATGGATTCCAGAAACGTTATGATCATCAAATGCTATTCTCTGATTTTCATTATCATGTTCAACAGTGATAATTTATCGTGGCCTTCTTCTTCAAATTATGAAATGCCACCTAATTTGCATGGAAACGGGTACTGGTGTGGGTGCGGGTATGGGACACAACAAATTTGTAAAATGTAGGGTACATGGCCCAACTACATAAATATATTAAAATTAATAATTTACATGAGATCATTATTGTTTTTCAATTCATGTGTTATTAGAACTATAATTCCTATTACATTTTAGGTTTATTTTATTATATTGATTGCTATCACTATAAATTGAAACTGCTTGTTTTTGAACTAGACACTCAGTCAAAATGACCTTTTAGATCATAGTTCTGAACTTGGGCATGGGTTGAAGCAAACCCGACCCAAGTCTAACTGAGTTTCAAGAAATGGATATGAAGTGTAGGATATACGTTTGAAAAGTGTGTGATTAGTGTTTTAAATTATAACATATATTATATAATTGAGTTTGTGAAGAAGCTATTCTGTGGTATACGACAGATAGTACTCTGAATGGCATTATATTTATTGCTTATTACCGAGTTAAGTTCTATGTACTTTTCAGTTGGACAAATGAAGCAAGTCAGAGTGGTGGCGCGTTAGTTGTTTTCATAAGACAATCTAGAATGCCATGATTGAATTGTATTTATTAATTTTATTTTCTTTGAGAAAAGGACCGGGCTGCTATATTGCTATTAGTTGAAGAAGATTATTATGAACACATCTGTACCTTAGATGGACCTCTTGCCAACTGATTTATGTGCTACTCAGTTGCAAGAAAAGTTAAATTGACCAGTCGGGATATGCTTATTTCTAGCACAATGTATGAGCTTAGTGATTTTCTACTCAAAATATTGTATATCATCCTACAATCTGCTTGTATAGATTCTGTCTGAGGTATCATTTCAAACCTCTTGAAAGCAGTAATCTCAAGGCTTGGCTAGAACAGCTACCAATCAACTGGAAATGCTATTGATGCCTAGGTATGGCCTAGTTTTGTAACTGTTCAAACTGAAGTTTGAAGTATCCGTCAATATTGATGCATCAGCCACATTTCGTAGGACTTTAAGCATCATGCGATTTGTATGAGGCACATTTTATAGGACTTTGAGCATGTCAATCAGGTTCAACTGGTATCTATCGATATGACTGGTGTTGGCTGATGATGACAATAGACATAGATGTTTGCTTAAAACAACTAATGGATGAGGAATCTTTGACTTCAATGAATGAAAAGTTGATTCTTATGAATGAAAAGTTGATTCCTAGTGTTACATGGGGATACAAAATCTGTAAATAAATCAACGAACAAAGACTTGTGGTTAACTTGATTTATCTCATGTATTACTTCCAGTTAAGAACTGCAAAACTACTGAAACACTTGCAGTCAATATGAACAGAGGCAAACCAAAACCATAACAGGTACCGAGGTCTCAAACCGTCTTAGATTGGACATTAGTAAAACTTTTGAAGTTTCAGTAACTACTTTCTGTTTATTGCACCACATAGCTAATCCTTATCTACCATACATTTCTAGAGGCTGTGTGAATGAACAACGTAATTTTTAGAATTTTATAAAACCCACATCATCTCCAAATATTAAATATTTACTGATTAGCAATCTTCTTTGACCATTTTATCAAAGTTTTGAAGAGATGAAGCCTTAATTTAATTACTGTGTCTCTGGTGTTACTGAAGTCTTAAAAAAAATTTTAAAAAAAATTCATTGCGGAAATGTATTTCAGCTAGTCTGAACATTGTTTTTCTTTATCTATTTTGATCCATCTTTTCCACCCCCTCCTCTCTTGTATGTTGAATTGTTAATGTTGGTTTGTTTAATGTGCAGATATGTTGGATGAGCTTCAGGAACACGTGGAGTCTATTGACATGGCTAATGGTAAGCCTGATAGTTGCTTTATTCTTTTCCATACTCTTATGGATTGCAGAAACTTTATGATCATCAAATGCTATTCTATAATTTTCATTGTTATGTTCAACAGTGATAATCTATCGTGGCCTTCTTCTTCAAATTATGAAATGCCACCTAATTTGTATGGAAACGGGTACGGGTGTGGGTGCGGGTATGGGACAAAACAAATTTGTAAAATGTAGGCTACATGGCATTACTACATAAATATATTAACATTAATAATTTACATGAGATCATCATTGTTTTTCAATTCATGTGTTATTAGAATTAAAGTTCCTATTACACTTTTAGGTTTATTTTATTATATTGATTACTATTACTATAAATTGAAACTGCTTGTTTTTCAACTAGACAGTCAAAATCTTTAGATCATAGTTCTGAACTTGGGCATGGGTTGAAGCAAACCTGACCCAAGTCTAATGAGTTTCAAGAAATGGATATGACGTGTAGGATATACGTTTGAGAAGTGCATGGTAAGTGTTTTAAATTATAACATATATATATATATATATATATATATATATATATATATATATATATATATATATATATATATATATATATATATATATATATATATATATATATATATATATATATATATAGTTGAGTACATGTCTGAACGGATGTAGAGAAGTTTCGCTACAGGTTTGTGTCAGGTACAGGTATGGCTTCATGATAGAAATACCCAGTTAACATAGAATGTTGCATATTTATAAATGATTAATGCTGCTTTAATTGTTCACATATAATGTTCATATATAAATATTCATACATAAATATGTATTATTCAAATATCTCATGTTTTGAGCTATAATTTATGCTCACAGAAATAATTTTCCGTTGGGTATTACCTAGATCTATACTGTGAGAAAGATAGGGGAGGTGTCCGCTTTGATTAGGATTTTTTGACCCAGAAACCTTATCCCTATTGGTCATAAACTTTATTCTTAGTGACCTGTTTCTGGAATATTATAACGTTAGGTGCACTTTTGCTAAATAGAATTGCTGGTCCATGAACAAGTAAGACTAAAAAGTTAACCGTGACCCTAAGTTTCATGGAAACGGTTACGAGTACGGGACATGACAAATTTGTTAAAGGTAGGATACATGAACACGAATATATATATATATATATATATATATATATATATATATATATATATATATATATATATATATATATATATATATATATATATATATGTAATGTATATGTATTAAAATTAATAACTTACATGTTATGAGAATTAAAATTTTAAATTTCCTCTAACATTTTTATGTTTCTAGTTGTGTAGTTTATAAACTGGAAAACAACACGTTTTTTAACTAGATATCCGACAGCCTTTAAAATCATAGCCATAGTTACATGGTTCCGATGCGTGGCGGGTCATTATGCATGATGCATAATTGAGACTTTGAAATTTTGGATTCGACAGGGGTAGCTTGCTTCGATCACTAAGTTCGATATAGGATACGATGTAATTTTTTTGGTGCGCTTATCATTTTTCAAAGTGTATAGAAGAAAATTAGAAACTAGAAAACTAATTATGCATTTCAATATTTTTTCATACAAAATATTTCAATATTTCATTTTATAGTTTGAATACATAAAACTTAAAATATTAAATAGATATTAGACAACCTCTTAATAAATTTTTTTTCTATTTTGCAACTTTCTTCCCTTAACATCAAGTGCATCTTACGCTAATTCGAGCCAAACAATTCCATCTAAGCTCCTCCAACTTACTTGAAGAGTCATCCAAGTTATTGTTATTAGGATCCATATCCCATCCATATGGACCAATTTTGTAATTCTCACAAAATTGTGACAGGAGGTGAATGTTTGAATGGATGAATACTAACTTATCCGTCCTTCCTTGTTCAATCTATTCCTTTTCACACTATGTATGTAGGAATAAGTACTCCAATTTCTCTAAATGAAGAGCTACTAATGGCTAGAACAATCTTCTTAGCAACATCGTTAAAGAAATAGTGATCGAATTAGTAATTAACTTTGGATAATTTCCACTAGAAGAATACTTTCAATAATATTATCGAAACATATAAAAAATCCAAGTGCATGTGCATGAAAACAGACTTGTAAATCAACTTTGGTCCCCTCATACTTAGTAGCGATACGCTAATTTTGGAAACAATCGTGTATCGGAGAGAATCGGTTCGTAAATGTCTGAGAATCGGTTCATGAACTATTTTGATTCGGTCAATGGCAACTATGATCATAGCTACTAATTGGGTATCGGCTGAGATGAATTTGACCGATGCCAAACAATTTTCTAGATTTGAAGTGTAGGATATACGTCCATAAGTGTATGATGAGTGTTTTAAATTAAAACATGTATTTATAATGCAATACACATTCAAATAAATGTATGCATATATACAAGAAGCGTCCAAGAAGTTTGGGTGCAGGTGCAGGTACGGGTATTTGTCAGGTATGGTTGTACGGGTATGGCCGTTCAGGTATGGTTGGCTTCAGATATAAGTACCCAGGTAACACAGCGGTGACCTCATCTTTAACAACAACAACAAAACCATATCCTGATCTTCCGCTATTGGCTATGTCAAATCCTTTTACTTCAGCTCTCTTGGGGGCTACATATGCTAATTACAGATTTAGGGGATTTTTCAATCCCTCTAATATCCTCATGTTCCTTTGTAGTTGTAGCACTGCATTTGTTGTTCTTCGCAGGCATATTTAATGATCCTCTATTAAATCTACTTGTAACTCTTAGTAATGTACTTATAAAATTGTTTTTTTCTAATTTTTTTTCAATCAAACAGATCTGCACTCAATTGGTGGCTTAGTTCCTCTGCTCGGTTACCTGAAAAACTCCCAGGCTTCTGTTCGAGCAAAGGCTGCAGATGTGGTTACTACAATTGTGCAGAACAATCCCCGCAGCCAACAACTTGTGATGGAAGTCAGTGGGCTCGAGCCTCTTTTGTCCAATTTCACTTCTGATCCTGATGTCACTGTGCGAACAAAAGCTCTTGGTGCAATATCATGTAAGTTCTGCCAATTACATTTTGTTCCTTCTCTATGTTTCGCAAATGCCAGATTAAAATCTGAGTCAATTTCTTTGTGGCATTTGCAGCATTAATCCGAAACAATAAGCCAGGAATTGCTGCATTTCGTTTGGCTAATGGTTATGCAGCTCTCGGAGAAGCACTGGGATCTGAAAATGCTCGATTTCAAAGGTACTTTTTGTCTTTGAACCATCAAGATTTTATTGCATTACATGTTCATATCATTTGCTAGCCATAAAGTGACTGAGATCAATGACATAAAGTTTCCAGCTAAATTGCACATAGCCTCCTCCATCTATACATTCAGTTGCTCTACGCTCCCTCAATTCATTTACTAACAGTTAGCACCTCTGAAATGCCATTTTTAGAAAGATAGCTTGCATGTGACACTCCCTTTCTTACAAATTAGGGGGGATGGGTGCTAGACAGTGAGTTTAGGGTGGTTTAGTGCAACTGAAGAAATGAGGGGCTTTATGTGCAATTTACCCTAAGTTTTCAGTTGTTCCAACGGCTCTCTTTTTTTATGACGCAGAAAGGCTCTCCATCTGATCCAATACCTACTACGCGAAAACAACTCAGACTGTAGCATTGTCACAGAACTCGGGTTTCCTCGTCTGATGGTTCACTTAGCATCCAGTGAAGACTCGGACGTCCGTGAAGCTGCTCTTGGTGGTCTTCTTGAACTAGCTAAAGACAGGACATCAGGAGGCAACACTGCACTAGCCGAAGAAGACAAACTGAGGCAAGTTCTCCAGGATCGAATCCAAGGCATCAGCTCAATGTCCCAGGATGACCTAGGAGCAGCTAGAGAAGAGCGTCAGCTCATTGATTCTCTCTGGAACGCGTGCTATAAAGAGCCTTCATCGCTCAGGGACAAGGGCCTTGTCGTTCTCCCAGGGGAGGAGGAGCTGAAGCCTGCACCAGACGTTGCAGGGAAGCTCTTGAGCCACCGCTTCGTGCGTGGTCAGCGAGGCCTCAGGCGTCGGAAGGTGGAACAAATCCCAGCCCCCAGAGCCAGCAGCAGCAGAGCCCACTGCTGCTAGGTCCTGGGCCTGACAGCAGCAATCCCAGTTCGAGCACATGATAAGTGCAATAGTTTAGATTAGTGGTTACCTGTTTCTGTGCTTTATGTTTATGCTGAGGTATATATTTTGTTTCTGCTACTATTACCATGTGGCAATTTTACATGTCTACAGTGTGTAAGCAATGGTAAGGATTCTGAGCTGATATTGGCTGGTGGGCTTTCGGGCCATTCGGTCCAATTGGATCGCGAAGGGGATATACTCTTTCGGATATAGAACTTGTACTTCTTTCCCTATTCAGCAAGTCGGGGTTGGCTGTCGCCAATTATTAAGTAATAACGTAGGAAAGTAGTGGAAGCCAAGGAGCAGGAGATCGGTACTATTTGCATAATCTATTTAGGTCTTTTGTGGTGATTTTTTTTTTTATGGGATACTACGTTGGAGTTGGCTGTTGGTTAGGGACTTAGGGTGATGGAGCCATAGAACAAAGAGAACCTGCAAATAACGTAAGAAGAGATAAAATATGATCAAGAGTCTTCCGTTACTCGTGGAAAGCTTTGGGCATGGTCTAATCGAGTTTGAGGCCTTCTAAGGCATGTACTTAGAGACAAAGGGGAAAATCCTCTTATAGGTGACGTTTGTGAGGGTGAAAGCCTGTAGGAGAGGTGCAAATGTTTTTCTTTGGAATGAAGTATGAGTACGGTCGATGTCACGCCCCGAAACTGTAGCGGAAAATCATAAATACGGGTTAACTCTTAGGGGAAGTTGATGGGTTTTGAAGAATTTTCTGACGGTATTAATGAAACCCAAACTCGTGAGGTCCCAAGTTTTTTGATAGAGAGAGAGAATGGTGTAGGGACGGAACACGTGATACATTGTCCCTTTGTACAAGATTGATTTTGAAAGCGTGTGTATATATATACAAAATAAGTGGGGGCAAAAAGGCCAATAATTGAAGCAACATGATCATCTCTATTTATTCACTTTTGCATTAATCAGCAGCCAGTTTCATTTCATCCCCACCAAGAGAAATAGAGATGGGCGATCAGCAGTGGGTCATCGACTTGCAATCTGAGCTGGAGAGTATCAACCTTGAAGCCGAGCTCAAGAGAAAGAAAAAGCGATGCGTGTTCAGGGTGCCCAAGAGGATGAGAGACCTGAACGAGGACGCCTACGCCCCAAGATTCTTCTCCATTGGCCCGTATCACCACGGCGAGGCCCACCTAAAGCCCATGGAGAGCTGCAAACGCCTGGCTCTTGCCCACTACCTTGAACGGGCAGGTAAGATGACTCTGGCCCAAGTGGTTGAGGCCCTTAGGCCGGAGGTCCAAGAAATGATGGACTCGTATGATGGTCTCGAGGAGCCATGGACGAACGAGGAGCGGTTCCTGGAGCTCATGACCCTTGATGGCTGTTTCTTGTTGGATATTTTAACGTGCGACTCTATGCATCTTAATGTTCGACACGCGTTCAGCGAGCAATTTGCGGACATGTTGATGTTGGAGAACCAACTGCCGATGCTTGTTCTTGCTGCCTTAATTGTCATTGGAGGAGACAAGGTAACTTATCCTTAACAATAACTTTTAGGGTGTGTTTGGATTTCAACGGGGTTAAGGGAAGTTAAGAGAAAATACGTGAGAGGAGAGAAGAGAAGAGAAGAGAAGGGAAGGGAGGGGAGGGGAGTTCCCTTCCCCTTGATTACACCACAATTTGGGGGTAACAAATTTTATGTTTTTAGGCGGAGAACTAGGGTGAATAACTTCACCTTCTAAATGTTCCGAAACAAGGTGAATGTTCCCCTAAACTTCCATTCTCCCTTAAGTTATGAGGAGAAAGAGTAAGATGCTCCTCTTTATATAAGAGCTATAGGTATATAGATAGATAGATTAACGGTGAAATCTCTCTTGGGATTCTCTCCTAAGTCAAAAAGTTGTCAGAGAGACTACTACTTTGATCATGATTTTCAAGATATTTTTTTCTTGGATAATTATGATTTG
The DNA here is from genome assembly GCA_012295165.1 of Asparagus setaceus. Lineage (NCBI taxonomy): Eukaryota > Viridiplantae > Streptophyta > Magnoliopsida > Asparagales > Asparagaceae > Asparagus > Asparagus setaceus. Next base: position 90,012,852 of record CM022702.1, on the reverse strand, counting down.
CATTTTAGTGCAAATTAATTGATATAATTTGTTCCAGGATTGTTGATTATTAAGATGAGGACAATTGGATTAAGGACAATTGTCAATGATTCCAACATTCTTGGGTTGATATTAAGATTAGGATTTTTTTTAGAGCCCTGACTCTTACACTGGATTTGAATAGGCTAAATTATTAGTTTGGTATATTTGGTTGTCACTCTTTACCAATAAGGTATATTTAGTTGTACCGGCGACGATAAGGTATAAAAATAACTCTGATTAGCTAATAAGACATATCCGATTGCCGGAGGCAAGATTTATGTGTTAAATTAAGGGTTTTCTTTTTTGCATAAATACCTCTCAAACTTTCTATATTTACAAAATTATAGCTAAATCTTGAATTTAAAAAAAGAACTCACTCCTCAATTTCTCTCACCTCTTCTCTCCTTCTACCTCATCTCCTCCATCTCCCTCCTTCACCAACACTCCTTCCCCTTCTTCAGCTATCCTCTTTACCTCCCACATCAACTCCAGCCCTCTTAATTTAAATATTCAATTGAAGCGACATTTTAAGAAGAAAAATTTAAATGATAATGGGATGAGCGATGGTGGGATGAGTGACAGTGGAAGAGGAAGGGAGGAGGAGTTCCTTCCCTTGATTACACCACAATTTGGGGTAACAAATTTTATGTTTTAGGCGGAGAACTAGGGTGAATAACTTCACCTTCTAAATGTTCAAACAAGGTGAATGTTCCCTAAACTTCCATTCTCCCTTAAGTTATGAGGAGAAAGAGTAAGATGCTCCTCTTTATATAAGAGCTATAGGTATATAGATAGATAGATTAACGGTGAAATCTCTCTTGGGATTCTCTCCTAAGTCAAAAAGTTGTCGAGAGACTACTACTTTGATCATGATTTTCAAGATATTTTTTCTTGGATAATTATGATTTGCATTTTAGTGCAAATTAATTGATATAATTTGTTCGAGATTGTTGATTATTAAGATGAGGACAATTGGATTAAGGACAATTGTCAATGATTCCAACATTCTTGGGTTGATATTAAGATTAGGATTTTTAGAGCCCTGACTCTTACACTGGATTTGAATAGGCTAAATTATTAGTTTGGTATATTTGGTTGTCACTCTTTACCAATAAGGTATATTTAGTTGTACCGGCGACGATAAGGTATAAAAATAACTCTGATTAGCTAATAAGACATATCCGATTGCCGGAGGCAAGATTTATGTGTTAAATTAAGGGTTTTCTTTTTTGCATAAATACCTCTCAAACTTTCTATATTTACAAAATTATAGCTAAATCTTGAATTTAAAAAAAGAACTCACTCCTCAATTTCTCTCACCTCTTCTCTCCTTCTACCTCATCTCCTCCATCTCCCTCCTTCACCAACACTCCTTCCCCTTCTTCAGCTATCCTCTTTACCTCCCACATCAACTCCAGCCCCTCTTAATTTAAATATTCCGAATTGAAGCGACATTTTAAGAAGAAAAATTTAAATGATAATGGGATGAGCGATGGTGGGATGAGTGACAGTGGAAGAGGAAGGGAGGAGGAGAGGGAGAGGATGTGGGAGGTAAAGAGGGGAGCGAAGAGAGGGAAGGGGAAGTGATGGTGGAAGGAGTAGGAGCAGTAGGAGGAGGGGGAGGAGATGAGGCGGGATTGGAGGATAGGGGAGAGGAAGCGATGAGAAAGAGATTTGAGTGAAGATATTGGGTTTTGCAAAAAGAAAAAGAAAAAAAAGAAATTTATGCATAATTTTGTAAATATGGCAGTTTGAGGGGGTATATATGAATTTTTTTAAATTTGCCGCTGCCGATGATTGGATAGATCTTATTGACTAAATGGATTCACTTTTTATGCCTTATTGTCGCCGTTGCAACTAAATATGTCTTATTAGTAAAGAGTGACAACTAAATATACTAATAAGGTAATTTAGCTGATTTGAATAAGAGGGGGCGCAATTCCTAGAGTGTAGACAGTGAGTACATATACACCTGGTATCGTTTACTACAGTTATCCTTATGTTATTATAGGTTACGGTGATCTTTATGTTGTTGTTGTTGATAAATCAACAGTAGCCATAAAAAATTGTGGTTTCTCTACTATTCTGTGGAAAGATCCAAATCTATAAAAACATCCTAGAAACTGCATTAGCATTCTCCCGAATGTAGGATAGAAATGAATACGGTGAATTAGAAACTTAACTTTTTCTTTTTTTAAAAAAAAAATTATTTTATAATAACTGATTGCTGACTGATCAACAGATTGAAGAACCCTTAGCGTTCTGGGTATATTATTGGACCAGTTTCCGTAATCAAACTGAATCGGAAACCATTGGAAGAAGGGGAATCCGCCAGAGGATTGTCGAAGCAGGCGATCGAAGATCTCTACTGGGACACATCGTAGAAGAGAACCACCACATCCTGGACCTTTACAAGAAAACCCACACCCACCAAGGCGACTACTTACACAACGTGAACTGGACCATCCACCCGGCGACTGAGCTCGTTCAGGCGGGGGTGAGCTTCAAGCGAAGTGAGAGCAAGTGCTTTCAGGACATCAGCTTTAGTAACGGAATCCTCAAGCTGCCCCTCTTCGTCTTCAACAGCGATGGAAAAACCAAACTCCTCAATTACCTTGCCTACGAGGAGGTCACGGTCCAACAACGGCAGGATCTACTCCCTACTTACCGGCCGGTTACTTGTTACGCCTTTCTCATGGATAGTCTCGTCAACACGGCCAAAGACGTGGCCTTGCTTAGGGAGAAAGGGATTATCGAGTGCCGCACCGGGAGCGATGATGAGATAGCTACCTTCTTCAACAAGTGCACCGGGGAATTGACTCCAATAGATTCGCGTCCCTGGGATGGGGGTGTCAACAGGGACCTGAATGTTTACTGCAACAAGAGGTGGCACAAGTGGCGTGCAATTTTCATGCAGACTTACCTGAGCAATCCCTGGGTGTTCATCTCCCTTGTCGTAGCCCTCATCCTCTTGGGTCTCACCGTGTCCCAGACGGTATACACAATCATGCCTTACTACGACAAACCTTAGATTCTGATCAGGTACGTACATAAGCAATGAGTAGTTAGAATGAAAGAGAGATGGATATGGACATTCTAGCTTTACAAAAGTTGTCATATTTTGTATGCATGAATAAGAAGTGGGAACGAGTACTCCCTTCCCACATAATTCGCTCGTATCACACGAGGCCTTCGTGTTCGTAATTAATTCAAATAAGAAGCAACGATAATTCGAAAACACAATTCTTAAACTAAGTTGTCTCAATAAAAAAATCTTAAACTACTGGCATATTCAGACGTGCAACACAAGAGCAAAATTATGAAATTGTTATCAAATTAAAATGTTTTATTATACATATTAGTAAATTGATGGTGATTTGGGTTATGCAATTTTATTATAGAGATACAAAACTATTATTTAGTAATTTAAAAGAAAAATATGCTTAGCACAAATTTGTTGAGGAGCTTATTGAGAATAATGTAATTGGAGTAAATGATTTAAAGTTTAAAATTTAAAAAAATGAAGAATACTACTATTTAATTATCGAGTTCAAATATTCTTCTCATATAGTGATTTAGAATGTTCTAGAATTATAAATGAAAAAGAAGAGAAAGAAAAAATAATCAAATTGTAATTTCAATTATGTGCGTCAAATCCTAGTCTTATGTCGTAAATTAGGAAATTCTAGAAGTAATCAATGAAAAGAAAAAAGGAAGTGTTTCCTGATCACTTTGACACGCGAAATTATCAATACGCCCCTCAAATTTCTATTATAATGAGAAGTGTCCTTCGAACATAGTAGTATAGATATATGCAGTATTTACATGAGTGTGAGCACTGAAGCTGCTCTCGATGGACGTTGCAGGGAATTCTTCGAGCCACCGTTTCGTGCGTGGTCAGCGACGTCTCAGGCACGCGAAGGTGGATCACATCCCAGCCCACAGCAGCAACAGCAGAGCCCATTGCTGCTTGGGCCTGGGCCCGAAAGCAGCAATCCCAGTTCCAGCACTTAAGAAGATAAATGCCATAGTTAGTTTATAGTTGTTACTGTCCGTTTGCTTAATGTTATGTGCTGAGGTATGTATTTTATCACTGCTACTATTACTACTGTTGTGTAAGAAAATGGGGAGAATTTTAAGCTGCTATTGGACGGTGGGTTTTGGCGCCACGTGGCCATATTGCTAGAGTAGTGTTATATGCCCTTAAACGTCCAATACGTTTTTTTGTAATATTTTAAATATTAATTAAGTTTTATTATTGTACATATTGTTTGGGTATCTTTTACATAATTGTTATATTATCCTTGGAAATTGTTTTGTTCGATCATGCACTGTCATGGTCACTTGTTTGGAGATGTGATCTAACTTAGAGATTTTTTAATTTTGTGCTTAACCTATAACTAGTAAAGAATAGCTTTGTTATAACTTGTTATTATACATAACACCGACATGTGAGATATGATGTGGGTCTCAACCACCAGGAATGAAGATTCCCTGAGTGGATGTCGTAAGTGCATATTGTGATATGCGTAGCACTAGGCCATATTTGAATTCTCTCGGACGAGTCATCTAAGAGATAGAGAATTCGAATTGTTACACGGTCCCTTTGATTTGATGATATTGTCATTTTTTGATTTAATAATTTAGTATGTTTTGATATGATGATTAAACTTGTTTTACAAGTGCTATACAATTTGAAATGTTGGGTTACTAAATTTTTATTTGGGGAAATGATGGATATCTAGATAGGATCTAGTATGCTCATTTTAATGAGTTACTTTATTATGCAAGAAGATATTAAAGTCCCATCGATGGGTGGTTTTGAAAATTATTTTTCAAAATTTATTTTCTTATAAAAATAAAATATTTTGATGTTTTAAAATAATTTTTATTTATGTTCATGGGGATTGCAATTTTAGGCATTAACAAATAGGTGATTTGTCCTACTCAATAAATTTGCCTAAAATAAATCGATCTTGGATGTGTTGAATATAAGATAATATTATTCATGAATATTTAATCTCATATTATGGAAGATATTTTTTAAGCAGGTTGGTCGAATAGGGATGATTGTTAAATTAAAATTATTAATTTGATTAATAATTGGTCATCGATATGAAACCCAATTAGTCTCACTAATGTTATTAGAAGAGGTTTACATGCAATCTGAATTCTATTCTATTTTTAATTGTTATGGATAGAGTTTTTGAACAACTCTATTATATCTTTAATTGTTATGGATAGAGTTTTGAATAATTAAAATTATTTGAAATTAAAATCTAGAAGGCTAGTCTAATCCTACATGTAGGGTTCATATGTAGCCTTATGTAGAAAAATAATAAAAGAAAAATAGAAAATTAAGAACCTATCTCAAGATTACTCCTCTTCAGTGATGGGTGGATTTTAGTTGGAGGCTTTTTTCCTTAGAGAAATCTATCTTGATTGATTTTGGGACATAGAATTGTAGAGAATAGAAAAGTATTTAATTTAATTAATTTACATTATATATATATATATATATATATATATATATATATATATATATATATATATATATATATATATATATATATATATATATATATATATATATATATATATATATATTCCGATGCCTTGTATGTCAATGTATATTGGATGCAAAAGATGATGCTAGAAAAGGGCTGAAATTGTACTTTATTCCCCAATAGAGCAAGTGGGGTTAGCTGTCACCAATTAATAACGTAGGAAAGTAATGGAAGCCAAGGAGTGGGTGATTGGAACCATGTAGCAAAATCTATTTATCGGTATTTTGTGGAGTTTTTATGTTGGATAGTTGAAGCTGGCTATTGGTTGGGTGATGGAGCCAGAGACCAAAAAGAGAACATTATCCATAGTTAGAGATTAGTTAAATATTTTGGGCATGGGAACTATAAAGGGTAATGGGTGAAGATATTGTGGTCTGCAGATAACATGGTTTTATTTAGGCGACGCAGTCAGTATCATCACCACATATTGAGAACTTAAGACTCGGTGCCAAAAGGGTTCTCGACGCGCAGGCTTAATTGCCCTTAAATACCCTACAGTTTCCTCTACTTTGCATTTATATCCCCTCACTTGGTATTGGCAGCGCTTATATATCCTAAGCTATTAAAATTTTCACTTAGATATTCTAAAGTTTCTAAAGTTTATACAAATACCATCGGTTATGCAAACTTAAAGGTATTTAAGTGTAAAGTTTAAAATTTTGGCTAAAAGACCAAATCGGTCCCTTAAATCTTGAGGCATGTCTTGGTCCCTTGACTTTATTTTTCTCAACTTGATCCATGTACCTCTTGTTAGATGCAAATCTAGTCCTATTTTAACTCTCAATTAAATTCTCTGTAAAATATAAGTTGAAAAGACGTTACTACCCCCACCCTCCTCAAAACCAATCACTTCACCACTATATACAAAATCTCTTAGAACTGGAGGTTTGTGCATAAAAGTTTCTAAGCCAAATCTACCCCTCATAAATTACAACAATCACACTCATTGCCGTTGACATAAATACCACCAAGCTGTGAGGCATGCACTGACCCTTTGAAGGTCTATAGCCTCTGCTCCCTCTCCTCCATCAACCTTTCATACTGTTGGAAATTAAACTTGATTCTGATTACTTAGAAATTAATAAATTTTATAATTAGAGGAGTTACAAATATTAAGAGTCATGGAAGTTACAAATTGTTATGAAGTGAGTTATGGGAATAAATTGTTATTATTTGTATGAGAGTTATGAGAGTGAAAATTAATGTCATTAATATATTAGAGGTGTCCTAGTGCTATATAAAGTCATGTTATGTAGTCATTTGAGATATGGCCAAAATGTATGAAAGCTCATATTCCTTCTAGATATTTTACCTCATCTATAATTTTTATCTTTTATATCTTCATATAAAATATTATAATATCGAAAACTATCGTCCACTATATTAGATCCTTCACATACAACCTCACGGTTGGTTAGTCCTCGCCTTCACTCATCTGGCCCTGCGCCCTCTGGGCTTCACTCACTTTCCGTAATCAAACTGAATCGGAAACCATTGGAAGAAGGGAATCCGCCAGAGGATTGTCGAAGCAGGCGTCGAAGATCTCTACTGGGACACATCGTAGAAGAGAACCACCACATCCTGGACCTTTACAAGAAAACCCACACCCACCAAGGCGACTACTTACACAACGTGAACTGGACCATCCACCCGGCGACTGAGCTCGTTCAGGCGGGGGTGAGCTTCAAGCGAAGTGAGAGCGACTGCTTTCAGGACATCAGCTTTAGTAACGGAATCCTCAAGCTCCCCCTCTTCGTCTTCAACAGCGATGGAAAAACCAAACTCCTCAATTACCTTGCCTACGAGGAGGTCACGGTCCAACAACGGCAGGATCTACTCCCTACTTACCGGCCGGTTACTTGTTACGCCTTTCTCATGGATAGTCTCGTCAACACGGCCAAAGACGTGGCCTTGCTTAGGGAGAAAGGGATTATCGAGTGCCGCACCGGGAGCGATGATGAGATAGCTACCTTCTTCAACAAGTGCACCGGGGAATTGACTCCAATAGATTCGCGTCCCTGGGATGGGGGTGTCAACAGGGACCTGAATGTTTACTGCAACAAGAGGTGGCACAAGTGGCGTGCAATTTTCATGCAGACTTACCTGAGCAATCCCTGGGTGTTCATCTCCCTTGTCGTAGCCCTCATCCTCTTGGGTCTCACCGTGTCCCAGACATTATACACAATCATGCCTTACTACGGCAAACCTTAGATTCTGATCAGGTACGTACATAAGCAATGAGTAGTTAGAATGAAAGAGAGATGGATATGGACATTCTAGCTTTACAAAAGTTGTCATATTTTGTATGCATGAATAAGAAGGGAACGAAACTTCTTCCACATAATTCGTCAGATCAAACGAGGCCTTACCGTTCAATTAATTCAAATAAGAAGCAATGATAATTCAGAAAACAACTAACATTGTAAACACGATTCTTAAACTAAGTTGTCTCAATAAAAAAAATCTTAAACTACTGGCATATTCGCACGTGCAACACAAGAGCAAAATTATGAAATTGTTATCAAATTAAAAAAATTTATTATACATATTAGTAAATTGATGGTGATTTGAGTTATGCAATTTTATTATAGAGATACAAAACTATTATTTAGTAATTTAAAACAAAAATATGCTTAGCACAAATTTGTTGAGGAGATTATTGAGAATAATGTAATTGGAGTAAATGATTTAAAGTTTAAAAATTTAAAAAAATGAAGAATACTACTATTTAATTATGCGAGTTCAAATATTCTTCTCATATAGTGATTTAGAATGTTCTAGAATTATAAATGAAAAAGAAGAGAAAGAAAAAATAATCAAATTGTAATTTCAATTATGTGCGTCAAATCCTAGTCTTATGTCGTAAATTACGAAATTCTAGAAGTAATCAATGAAAAGAAAAAAAGGAAGTGTTTCCTGATCACTTTGACACGCGAAATTATCAATACGCCCCTCAAATTTCTATTGTAATGAAAAATGTCCTTCAAACATAGTTGTATAGATATATGCAGTATTTACATGAATGTGAGCACCGAACCTGCTCCCAATGGATGTTGCAGGGAATTCTTCGAGCCACCGTTTAGTGCGTGGTCAGCGAGGTCTCAGGCACGCGAAGGTGGATCACATCCCAGCCCACAGCAGCAACAGCAGAGCCCATTGCTGCTTGGGCCTGGCCCCGACAGCACCAATCGCAGTTCCAGCACATAAGAAGATAAATGCCATAGTTAGTTTATAGTTGTTACTGTCCGTTTGCTTAATGTTATGTGCTGAGGTACGTATTTTATCACTGCTACTATTACTAGTGTTGTGTAAGAAAATGGGGAGAATTTTAAGCTGCTATTGGACGGTGGGCTTTTGGGCCACGTGGCCATATTGCTAGAGTAGTGTTATATGCCCTTAAACGTCCAATACGTTTTTTTGTAATATTTTAAATATTAATTAAGTTTTATTATTGTACATATTGTTTGGGTATCTTTTACATAATTGTTATATTATCCTTGGAAATTGTTTTGTTCGATCATGCACTGTCATGGTCACTTGCTTGGAGATGTGATCTAACTTAGAGATTTTTTAATTTTGTGCTTAACCTATAACTAGTAAAGAATAGCTTTGTTATAACTTGTTATTATACATAACACCGACATGTGAGATATGATGTGGGTCTCAACCACCAGGAATGAAGATTCCCTGAGTGGATGTCGTAAGTGCATATTGTGATATGCGTAGCACTAGGCCATATTTGAATTCTCTCGGACGAGTCATCTAAGAGATAGAGAATTCGAATTGTTACACTGTCCTTTGATTTGATGATATTGTCATTTTGATTTAATAATTTAGTATGTTTTGATATGATGATTAAACTTGTTTTACAAGTGCTATACAATTTGAAATGTTGGGTTACTAAATTTTTATTTGGGGAAATGATGGATATCTAGATAGGATCTAGTATGCTCATTTTAATGAGTTACTTTATTATGCAAGAAGATATTAAAGTCCCATCGATGGGTGGTTTTGAAAATTATTTTTCAAAATTTATTTTCTTATAAAAATAAAATATTTTGATGTTTTAAAATAATTTTTATTTATGTTCATGGGGATTGCAATTTTAGGCATTAACAAATAGGTGATTTGTCCTACTCAATAAATTTGCCTAAAATAAATCGATCTTGGATGTGTTGAATATAAGATAATATTATTCATGAATATTTAATCTCATATTATGGAAGATATTTTTTAAGCAGGTTGGTCGAATAGGGATGATTGTTAAATTAAAATTATTAATTTGATTAATAATTGGTCATCGATATGAAACCCAATTAGTCTCACTAATGTTATTAGAAGAGGTTTACATGCAATCTGAATTCTATTCTATTTTTAATTGTTATGGATAGAGTTTTGAACAACTCTATTATATCTTTAATTGTTATGGATAGAGTTTTGAATAATTAAAATTATTTGAAATTAAAATCTAGAAGGCTAGTCTAATCCTACATGTAGGGTTCATATGTAGCCTTATGTAGAAAAATAATAAAAGAAAAATAGAAAATTAAGAACCTATCTCTCATTATTACTCCTCTTGATGATGGGTGGATTTTAGTTGGAGGCTTTTTTTTAGAGAAATCTATCTTGATTGATTTTGGGACATAGAATTGTAGAGAATAGAAAAGTATTTAATTTAATTAATTTACATAATATATATATATATATATATATATATATATATATATATATATATATATATATATATATATATATATATATATATATATATATATATATATATATATATATATATTCCGATGCCTTGTATGTCAATGTATATTGGATGCAAAGATGATGCTAGAAAGGGGCTGAAATTGTACTTTATTCCCCAATAGAGCAAGTGGGGTTAGCTGTCACCAATTAATAACGTAGGAAAGTAATGGAAGCCAAGGAGTGGGTGATTGGAACCATGTAGCAAAATCTATTTATCGGTATTTTGTGGAGTTTTTATGTTGGATAGTTGAAGCTGGCTATTGGTTGGGTGATGGAGCCAGAGACCAAAAAGAGAACATTATCCATAGATAGAGATTAGTTAAATATTTTGGGCATGGGAACTATAAAGGGTAATGGGTGAAGATATTGTGGTCTGCAGATAACATGGTTTTATTTAGGCGACGCAGTCAGTATCATCACCACATATTGAGAACTTAAGACTCGATGCCAAAAGGGTTCTCAACGCGCAGGCTTAATTGCCCTTAAATACCCTACAGTTTCCTCTACTTTGCATTTATATCCCCTCACTTGGTATTGGTAGCTTATATATCCTAAGCTATTAAAATTTTCACTTAGATATTCTAAAGTTTCTAAAGTTTATACAAATACCATCAGTTATGCAAACTTAAAGGTATTTAAGTGTAAAGTTTAAAATTTTGCTAAGACCAAATCAGTCCACATGCTGGGCCTCATACTCAAATTGTCCTTGCTTTATTTTTTCTTGTCCAGTATGCATGCACTTGGGTGCAAATCTATCCTATTTTAACTCTCAATTAAATTCTCTGTAAAATATAAGTTGAAAAGACGTTACTACCCCCACCCTCCTCAAAACCAATCACTTCACCACTATATACAAAATCTCTTAGAACTGGAGGTTTGTGCATAAAAGTTTCTAAGCCAAATCTACCCCTCATAAATTACAACAATCACACTCATTGCCGTTGACATAAATACCACCAAGCTGTGAGGCATGCACTGACCCTTTGAAGGTCTATAGCCTCTGCTCCTCTCCTCCATCAACCTTTCATACTGTTGGAAATTAAACTTGATTCTGATTACTTAGAAATTAATAAATTTTATAATTAGAGGAGTTACAAATATTAAGAGTCATGGAAGTTACAAATTGTTATGAAGTGAGTTATGGGAATAAATTGTTATTATTTGTATGAGAGTTATGAGAGTGAAAATTAATGTCATTAATATATTAGAGGTGTCCTAGTGCTATATAAAGTCATGTTATGTAGTCATTTGAGATATGGCCAAAATGTATGAAAGCTCATATTCCTTCTAGATATTTTACCTCATCTATAATTTTTATCTTTTATATCTTCATATAAAATATTATAATATCGAAAACTATCGTCCACTATATTAGATCCTTCACATACAACCTCACGGTTGGTTAGTCCTCGCCTTCACTCATCTGCACCCCTCTGCCCTCTCGGCTTCACTCACTTCTCCAACCGCCGCCTACTCCGCCACGGCTCGACCACCTCTCCATCATCCAATCCTATGTACTCCTCATCTGCGATGACGGTGGGATTTCTCGGCGGATAAAGCTAGGAAATGCAGCTATGGGACTGTCTCGGTGTTCAAAAGCATTGAAGAACTTGATAGCATTGCACACCTACAAATTAAGATATTTACACTTGCTTGTTGCTCAATGTGCTTCAATAAATATGTGGATTTTATGGAATTGTGATTATGTCCTTCAAACTTTTAGTAATTTATTCACCAAGAACTCCTCAAACTCCCTCTTTGCCCTATGAACAATCATTGAAATGAATCTCTACATGAGACACACTTACAAGAAGACCAACAAATCATTCAAGTTTTCAATATTTCACTCACCAATCCGATGCTTGATCAATTTCACTTGTATAAATATGATTCAAGCGGTCGTTGATCATTTTTTTCTTTTTGATAGAAGATTGTTGATCATTTTAGAAAGAACTTCCATGCATAAGTCACGAATGAAGGAGGATTTCTAGATCATTCAATTGTAACTCCATCATCATCATCATTGTAGTAGTCATCATTTTTCTTTGAAGATGAATTAGGTTCTTCTTTGCTCATTCAATTTCTTAAACTTCGAAAAGTATTTTGCTTTGAAGAAGAATTCGATTCTAGCGCTTATTCGATTTCTTAAGTTTCTAAAAATTCTTGCGGGATTTGAGTTTGAATTTGTTTGGTGAAATTCACTAATAATATTTTGGTTGGCCTACAATAAGAACTTGTAGCTTGTAACTCGCTTAGACTAAAAATTTTGAGACAGAGAAATGAAACCATGTTCTTCGAGCAATAATTAATTTTTAGACCAAAAGTGTGAAACTTAGAAATGAAATCAATTTCTTCATTAAACAAGTAGTTTAGACCAATAATTAGCTTTGTCATCTATTCACATTACCAAAACCTTCCCTATTTGATTGATGAACAACTTCAAATTCTTTAGCAAATTCTTTAAGCTGGGGTTATTTTTCTTGTGGTAGAAATGGAGGAATATCAATAAACTAACAAACTTTCAAGTCCGGTGGCCTACAATCTTAAAAGTTTATCTATGATTTTAAATTGGTTCAAAAGATCGTTCTAAATCAAAAGTATAGGGACCTTCATTTCCATGTCATTAAGGATAAATTGGTCATAAACAAAATATTAACATCTAATAATTAATGGATGTTAAAAGGACTCAATTTATAACTAAGATGTGGTACAAGGACCTAATTGAGAAAAATAAAGTACAATGATCAATTTGAGTATGAGACCCACTACAGGGACCAAATTGGTCTTTCAGCCTAAAATTTTCATGAAAATGCAAGTTCTAAAGCCTTTAAGATATTTAAGTGCAAGTTTTAAACTCTAGATTTTCTAAGTGCTATATAAACAAATGAGAATATACAAGTGAAAGTATTGACAACTTTATGATATATAAGTTTTGACAAAAACATGTGAGGATATATAAGTGTAATGTAATCGAAACTATAGGGTATTTAACGCAATTAGGCCTCTATTATTTTCAAATTTTAGCGTCTTTAGTAGTTTTCTAAATTTTTTATTTGATCTTTTTTTTTCCTAAAATGTTTATTTTGAATTTCGTTGTAGCTTCTTTTAATTTGATAAGTTGTGGTCTATAGATGACTTGTTAGGAAATAACTATGTAATATTGTACTTGACTGTTGTTATCCGAAATGAAAAATTGTTTGAGGGACACTTGAAAAAGGAAGTAGACAGGGGCCTTAAATAAAACCTCTCTGCGCAGTTAAACTTCCTTGTATTTAATTGTAATTATGGAAGTTTAGGGAGAGAAGAAGAACGTGAACTACAAGGAAATAAGGGGAGGTTTCATATTCTTAAATTGTTCACAGCGCATTAAAAAAAACGTCTTATCAGTAAAGTTCTTAAATAGGGTTGAGCCATTTTTGTTTTGATCAAAAATTAAATAGAGTTCAATTATGGAACTGATTTAGGGTTAAACTGAACTTATTTGACTTCAATAATACCCTCTTAAAATCAGTACATTTATTAAACTCTAATAATTTTCATGAGTAATAACCCTTAAAATCAGCTAAGTTCAATCAATATTCTCTGCATTCTCTTCAATAAAAATCAGTTAAGTTCAATCAATATTCTCTGAATTCTCTTCAATTGGCATCTAGCAGTTCCTCGATAATTGATCAATATAACAAACAAAATATAATTAATATGTAAATTTTTGTTAGGAACAAAAAAGACTACTTAGTTCAATTTAAAATTCCAAAAATAATAAACAAAGAATTAAGATCTCTGTCTGATTAAAAGAAAAATCAAGGTCCAATGAGCAAATTGCTTACTGGCGAAGCCCATCGCCGGACCCACCACCGCCCATCTACTTACCGCCACAGCCACCACGACGACGATCCGCTGTTGATAATAAACACCAAACATCCAATTTCGCTTTCCCTCCCATCTCACTCTCGTCGACGTCATCAAATAACTTCTAAAAAGCTCCTCAGACCCCAGAAAAGTTCGCCCGAAAATTCCCGATCTATCGCCCACCGGATGCTCTCCAATTGATCTCACACCTACATCCAACCGTCAATTATATTCTTCCGTCAAATAGGGAGTGAGTATATCAGCCCATATCAAAAATATCGGGGGGACTCGTCCACGTGGACACAGACTTGCGCTTTTTTAATTGACCCCGTTTTTATAATAAATATCCCAAAAAGGCCCCTCTTCCCTTTGCCCTTTTTAGCCTCCTCTCTGGTATCTTCCTCTCTTTCTCGCCAAAAGAAAGGGGGCTAAAAAAAAAAAAAAAAAAATCTCATCTCCAATCAAATCCAAACCCTAACCCTAACTCTAACCCGAATTCTCAATGAATTGTGAGTAATTCATGGGGGGAGAAGCGGATCGGAGCGACTACGACCACCGCCTGACCTCCAACGGCGACGGCGGCGACGGAAGAGTCCTCGAGTGGGAGATCGGTCTCCCGTCGGCCGACGATCTGACGCCGCTTTCTCAGCCTCTGGTTCCGCCGGAGCTCGCGTCGGCGTTCAGCATCACGCCGGAGCCCGGGAAGACGATCCTCGATGTTCATCGAGCGTCCCAGAGCACGATTTCGTCGCTCCGGAAACAGAGCTCGTCGTCGTCGGCGTCGGCTCTGAAATCTTTCTCTCCGTTTCCTGCCGATGATTCGATCGTCGTAGAGTCCGACGATCCGAAGGACGACGGGATCCCGACCGATGATCAGTCGGCACGAACTTTAAAGCGGCCGAGATTGGTCTGGACCCCGCAGCTTCATAAGAGATTCGTTGATGTCGTGGCTCATCTCGGGATCAAGAACGCGGTGCCCAAGACGATTATGCAATTAATGAATGTTGAGGGGCTCACTAGAGAAAACGTCGCAAGTCACCTTCAAAAGTACCGGCTTTATTTGAAGAGGATGCAGGGGCTCTCGAATGAAGGGCCATCAGCATCTGATCCCCTGTTTGCTTCAACGCCGGTTCCTCAGAGCCTTCACGAGAATCCTCCGCCGATGCCAGCTCAGCAGCCACCAGCACCACACCAGCCGATGCCCATGCCGATGCCATATGCGATGATACCCATGCCCATGTTTGGAATGCCTCATCATAATGGAGGAATGGGGATGATGCCCGTTAATAATGGCCATCATGGTCATTATCAGCATCAGCAACCCTTTGGAGGGTTCGGGGAGCAGCGGAGCAAGGATTGGGCGAGCGGGAGCAAGTTTGGTACCTCTGTTGCTTCTTACCCTCCTCGTATTACTCCTAATGATAAATAAAGAAAAAGGAGAAATTTGGTCTCTTGATTTATTGTTACTGTCACCTGTTGTTGTCGCTCTGTTGTCTCTGATTCTTTCTCTGGAATGTTATTGTCTTTGTGACTATAACTGTCTCATTGGAATGGCGAGTGTTAGTAATAGTTATGTGGACTAAATGCATGAATCTTGTTGTGTTGTGATTTTTGTATCATGATTAGCTTTGTGATAGTAATGGGTGTGCTTGATAACTCTATTTGTGCTAGATAGGTGCAAATTGTTCGGTAATTTTTAGTTTTGCAGGAGCACATTGTATGAGGTGTAGATAGAGCTTTTAGATACTCATGGGTTTCTAAAGATTTGTGGTTGTGTACTTTGCACTTTGCTGGTATCCTGGTTTTAGACTAAATTATGTTCTCTGGTAATATATATATATATATATATATATATATATATATATATATATATATATATATATATATATAGAGCAAGGCTCCTATGTTTAAGTTCATAATGAATAGTGGTCTACTTTTTATCCACTATCTTGCCTTGAGATTTGTGATGCACAAATCTCAAAGTGGCTATATCTTTCAGGATCCCAAAGCAAGATAGTGGTTAGAAAGTATATATATGATATATATATATATATATATATATATATATATATATATATATATATATATATATATATATATATATATATATATATATATATATATATATATATATATATATATATATATATATATATATATATAGTACTTTTCTTTTATTCATATTCCTGCCTGCTTTGTGTCAGATACTAATGGTTAGCTTGAAGGTTCTTGATCTTCTTTGTTATATTAGTTGTTAAATGGTAAAATATAAGTAATGGATAGTTCCAAAGGTTTACCTATCAGTAAGTTCAATCTGCAATATTCTTCTAAATAGTGTTGTTCTGGTTGTAATTCTTTCAGGAAATTGGCGTGCCAAGTGTGTTTCTCTCTAACCCCTGCATCGAAACACCAATTAATTTGCTATGCTTCTGGAAACATGAGCACTTACTGCTTTCTGATTGTATAAAGATCTTTATTGAACTCATGATTGTATATTAGCAACCGTTTACTGTTTCTATTATGACATTTATTCTCTTTATTGTTCCTTGGCATCAGTATATTTCATGTTGCTCTTTTTGATAGGGTTTCTACCTCTTTCTTGGTTTTGCTCTAGAAGTTCTGCTCATATTGTCAGCCTAACATAACCTGGTTGTGATCAGTGTTTGCTGAATGAATTGGCTCTTGAATGAGATGCTTGCTGCTGGCTTATTGCAGAACAGCTCATAGTCACATTGCATTTCAGGTATTATGTCAGACTTTTCAAGGAATTCATACTTTTAAATTTGTGAAGTGTTCCTTTTTATCCGTTTCAGAGGCATTATGTTACACATTGTTTTCTGCTCTATTATGATGATTTCCTTTACTAAATAAAATTGTTATTTTCTTTTTTGGGTGCATGACTTAGGCTTCCTTTATTATATCTGTATATGTGTTTCCCTCTATTTGCTATTCGAATATGAGATGAGCGAATGAGGGCTGATGCATCTCCTTTTGCTTTTCAGCCTTTTCGATCTATCTCTTAGCTCTCTATGTTACATTGCAGTTAGCTTTCTCACTAGTCTTAGCGTGATTTCACTTCTGTTCATAGGCTTGTGGGCAGATCTTTATGCCTAAGTAATAATTTACATTCATCAGATATGGGCATGACACTGGTAGAGCTTCAATTAGATGATTTCGATCTTTCTATAATTCTAAGTTTCTGGCTTGGTTGCTGAAAAACATGGTGCATATTTACCGTCTGACTGATCACTGATATAGCAGAGTAGTGTTTCTTGTTTCTTCGTACATGTAAACATGGTGTATATTCCCTATGATCTATATATATATGTTTGGTGTTTAAAGGTT
Source organism: Asparagus setaceus (assembly GCA_012295165.1). Classification (NCBI taxonomy): domain Eukaryota; kingdom Viridiplantae; phylum Streptophyta; class Magnoliopsida; order Asparagales; family Asparagaceae; genus Asparagus; species Asparagus setaceus. The sequence goes on along the minus strand of CM022702.1, from coordinate 89,995,315 downwards.
CAATCTATTAAGATCCGCATTATTAGTAGTTCACAGTTTAAGTACTGTATTCAGCTTTTTGTTGTCCTTAGCTATATTGCATGCAATTCATTTATTTCTTATGTCTAGTCTCAATTTCCTACCATCACTAGAAACTAGTTATCCTCTTCCTCTGAAGCTTTTGTTAATCTCGATCCGAATCACATATTTTATCACATACTGTTGCTAGCTTGTTCGTTTGTTTAGTTTAGTTATAGTCTTAAAATATCCCGACTGCTTGAGTGAACCTACTCCACTTCTTGTTGTGAACTTTTTTCTGGAGTTGCTTAATTCTTTGTTGTTATGCATCTTTTTGTATTTCATATGCTTCTTGGTTAAATTCCTGGTTCTCATGGTGCGAACATTTTATGCAACTTATGTGCTGCTGCATTATCTCCTTGTAACAAGGTATGCTTATTTGATTCCTTTGCCTTATGCAATTTCCTAGTGGATTGAAAATGAAGTTCACTACAATTATCTGTAGGTCAACCGGTGTTTTGGTTATTTAAAGTTTTTGTTGACAAACTATGAAGTAGTCATTGTTCATTGAATATCTATTCATTTTTCATCACAACCAACTGACCAAGTACTAACATTTCAGGTTGTCACTTGAAAATTCATTCTTGCGCTGATGGATCATTCTTGGGCAGGAAAGAAACTGAGGTTCAATCTTTCTTTCCATCTAAATGTCTATTTGAGTTAATAACTCCATTTTCATTCATAGTCTGTATAATCCATTTTAGATATTTGACTATGCCAAATTTATGATACCCTAAGGTTCAATACATACCTGTGGTCCTTAGGAAAAAGGAAATGAGGCTTGTGGCTTCTTCCATTTTCTTTTCAAATGGCCAAGAAAATTAGTCTAGGATTTTTACAGCTTGTGCTTCCTGTCTGCTTCTGAACTCCTTGTGATTTTGTGATATATAGAAGATATTGGATTTAAGCTTGTGGGTTGGGTTAATTGGTGAGCAGTTTCAGAAAATTTGTTTCCTTCAGCTGGTTATCATAAAAATGTTCTCATAAATATCATTTATCTTATTGCATTTAATTATGAACTTTATCTACAGGGTCATTAAGCTCTCTTCTAAATTTTGACAAAATGTTTCTGTTTCTATGTTTTCTCTCCTTATTATCTAGTTTTTTTTTTCTTGCCTCGAATGTGGATTTATCGAGGTTTTCTGCATGAATTGATATACAGAAATTCATATAACTATATTATGTACTGTCTTCATGCATCTCATCAAACACTACTGTTGCGGTAGCAGGGAGATGAAATTTCTTTCCTGCTTGGACAGTTCTGCTTGTCTAGTCATGGTATCAGAATTATTACTCAGTTGCTAGTTTGCTGATGATAATATATATCCGAAAGTGCGTTATGTTTTTCTTTAGAAAAGCCCCGGGCCTGAGATTTAGATGGAAAACTGAAAGTGGGTTTGTTAGGTGTTGATTTTGTTAGGCAACCAGTAGGTAGCAATTATCACCAATTTAATGCGATGCACATGTCCTGTTGCCTCGTTGCAACTTGCAACATTGCTTCTGTTTAACATATTTAGATTCTTGGCAAATGAAAACAACAGATAAATCATATTGTTTCTGGTAATTTCTACTTTCTTTTCTGGCATGGTAGGCATTGGTTTGAACAATTAGGTTATTCTTTATTTCTTTTGAAGAGTACATTTGTGCACCGTATTTTCCATATAACCGTCAAAATCTTGTAACTAAAGTACGCATATCAAAATCTCTTTTAATTTTTAATTTTCACACTATGATGACATTAGTAGAGTCAAATCCTATAACAATAGTACATTTTCGGTTTGTCAATATCATTTGATGTTTCATGTGCCAAACTAATTTCAAAATTTCCATCTTGTTCTAGGAACATCCCTAGAGACGTTCTACGCTTCTTATAATTCACTATCGTTCTGTGTTGAACTCTTTTGTACATCTCATTGCTCCAAAGTCTACAAAAGGTCAGTACCACTGAAACCAAATAGAATGTTAGTAACTACTATCTATCAGAAGATTTTGATTAAAAATGTCAATTGTGTTTGATGCCTCAAACAAGATCTCTGATGTTAACAACTAAGGCATTTGGAAGCAGTTTTACAGAGAGCCATTCCTCTTATACTTCATCTGGGTTCCAGTTGCATCATCATCTTGTAAGAGCATAGTAATCGAGCTCAAATCAGAATGTGGGCGGTTTTCTGCAAGTTGGATTGTATTCATCAGCATACTTTGCTTCATTTTCCTGTGTAGTTTCAGGAGTTGCTCTCTACCTACTGTTCACCATCAAGGAAGGACTTGAAGCAGCCCCCATTCGCAGTCCAGACAAGTGTTGCAATGCCTAATAATTAGAAATTGGGGATTAAGGCGGAGCGTAGACACGGATCTGACCCTTGGCCTTTTGAGCCAAAGGCCCCATGCCCCAGCCACTGGGCCACTCGCGGGCGATTAATCCTGTGTACTTCCTTTGCACACTTATGAACTGCATCTCCGTGAGAAGGTATCTTGTAAGTTTCTTCACTTGTCTAGTTCTACTATCTCTTTGCTTGAGCTTGTCGAAAATGTGATCATCTTGGGACCTCGTTTCAATGTGGTGAATGTGATTGTCAATTAGGATATTTTCCCCTTGTGTTCCAGTGTGAGTTCAAAGAATCTAGTCATGACATTCTTGATTCCTTGTAGAACAACTTCAGCAGCTCTAGGATTTACTACCTGTAACACAATTTGATCTTAAGTTACTCTCTTTTATCATCCAGAAGCATGTCCATACTATTGTTGTTCCATGTTTTATCTGGAAGAAGCCCGAGACTTGGCATGCTCTATGAAATTTTCTTTGCTCTCCATTTTGTGCAGTCTAAAGAGAAAATCACACGGATGTGAAATGAAGGGGGAGCCAATAAAAAGTGAAAATACTTACTGTATTACAAATCTCATATTATTTAAGTACTATGAAATACAAGAACGCAGGGTATTTGCTTGTGAATTATATAATCAACATATATGTGTGCCTCTTTTTTTTTTTTTTTTTTAAGGGTTGAACTGCACTTTAGAATTATGGTATAATTAGCATTTTGTCAGTCATGTTAATTCTAGTTATTTGGCTCTCTCTCATACCAAAAAGCCGAATATGTAATTTTCCGCGAGCATAAATTTAAGTGGGTCTATGAAGAAACATAAGTTCATACACGTTCCATAATCATATGTTTGTGGTCAAGCTCTTATGCTAATAAGGCCCTGATACATTTGGACAAGAATCTCTTCCTCTCCAAATATGTTTCCTAGAAACCGTCGCCGGATTTCTTACCAGGGCACTCACATAACCTACTTAGAATCAGAGCTCCATTGAAGAGTCATGTAATGGAGCCGTAACCTGCTCTTAATTGTAAGTTCTCTATCAAAATTACTTTTAATTAATCTCTGGAGATATCCATCTAAAAAATAGGGTTTTATATGAAAATCATCTTAACTTTTATCGAAATTGATATTTACCATATTTGGTTTTTAGTTTTGATTAAAACCACATTTACTTGCATACTTGTTTGCAAATGTCACACATGATCGATTTTTCAGCTCAAAAAAGGTGTGAATTTCCCTTTTTACTCCTAACCTAAGGCACGTGTAAAGTACATGTATCTTAATTAATTATAAACTTAAGGGTTCTTTAGATATTAGTCCTCCAAATCTTTCATATTGTGAAATTAGACCCACAAATTGCCATGGTTTTCCAAATCCAAATGTTCAAACCCTAGCCCAATCCTCAAATCCTAATTCTCAACACCCAAACTCTATTCTTATCTTCCCTCAATCCTCCCTCCCTCCAATCCACGAAAACCCTCCCTCAATCCCTAACTTCACCTCCTCTTAATCTTCTCTCCCTCCCGCCCTCCAATCTAAGAAAAATCTCTCTAAACCCTAGCTAAGGAGCAAAAATCGACGATCTTGACCTCCCCATAGCCCTCTCCGTCAAGGACGACATTGATTTGGGGGACTAAATTTCAAAATATGATAGATTTGGGGGGTTAATATCAAAATATGAAAGATTTTGGGGGACTAATATTTAAAAAACCCTTATTTTAATAATGAATTGGGACACGTGGTTTGCACGTGTTGAGTGAGGGTATTTTTGGAAGTTCAGGTTTTTTAAAGTTGAAAATTCGATTAGGTGTGACATGACAGACATGTATGCAAATAAATATGGTTTTGATCAAAAATAAAAAGGAAATATGTTAAGTATCAATTTGAACAAAAGTTAAGATGGTTTTCATGTAAAAATCTAAAAAAATAAGACAAAACTTCAGTGAAAGTTCCCGATGTATTGGTCAAATATCTTTTAGATCGTTAACGTTTGAAAATCATCAATGAGGGTTCCTACCATTATTTCCGTTATCAATCTAGATATTGTCTACAAACTTATGTTAAATTTTGATGAAGTGGCGATGACATAGTCCTGTTGTGTCAATATCATGCCAACAAAAAACATTTGAGATATTTAACCGATATATTAAGGAACTTCACAGAACTTTTGCCAGCTGGGTTTCATCTAAGGTAGGCCATCCGGCAAGCATTAAAATTTAATATTGTGGGCCCAAATTAAGCCCAAATCAGTACGGTCCATAATTAAATTACCCCCGAGATGGGATATGAATGATGGGAATGAAGAGCGTCATCAAATTCTTCTATGCATCCAGCCTCCCTCTCGCGCCCTCTCTCTCCCTTCTCTCCCCTTTTCGTCGATTCCTTCAACAATTGCCATGATTCTTTCTCCTGCTCTCGTCTTCAATCGCGATCTCTACCCTCGACTTCCAATTGGGGATTCGTTAAGGTCCAGAGGAATTGGGAACAAGAGAGGCGAGATCGAGGGCGAGGTCGATTCCTTCGTCTTAGAGTGAGGAGCCGCAGGGAATCGCCCTACGAGGTTTTGGGGGTCTCGCCGCCTGCGACTCCGAAAGAAATCAAGAGGGCTTATCGGAAACTCGCTCTCAAGTACCATCCCGATGTTAACAAGGGGGTAAATTTCTTCTTCAAAAATTTATTTTTCCTCCCCTTTCTGGGGTTTTAGAGTGCGATATTGTTTGTGGAAAGTTTCAAACTTTGCAACTTTCTGAAATCATTTTGTGGAAGCTTCTCATCTAAACTTATTTTCTGGATTTATAAGTAATACCCCATGTTTTAAGACTCCGCTTTATTATGTTCATTGTCTCTGAAATAGGCTGATGCCCAAGAAAAGTTCATGCGGATCAAGCATGCGTACAACACCTTAATGAGCTCGGATTCTCAGTTCAAGTACGGAGCTGGCGACGGCGGTCGGAGTTATTCAAGAACATCATCCGAAAGGGAGAGTCGCGATACCGCCCGAGAAGAGGAGTTTTATGGGTTTGGTATAACTCTTAGCCTTCTAAATGCCATCTTGTATTGTTTGTTCTTGCTCCATCTTCCTACTCTTAAGATATCGCTGCGCGCATCTCTCGCTATCAAAGTATAACATTATCTTAGCGCATATACTTTCGCGCTTTATTTATTTCATTCTCTCTAGACACACTAGATTTGATTTTGTGCATTGGCAATTTCTAGTGTATGGCTATTTTGATGGTTTCCTCAAGCCATCATTAGGCGTAAAAAGGACTTACTTTATAACTAAGTTGTGGTACGAGGACTAAATTGAGAAAAAATAAAGTACGGGGACCAATTTGAGTATGAAGTGTTAGTACGGGGACCAAATTTGCCTTTTGGCCTAACTTTTATCTAAATTGATACTTATCACATTTGATTTTTATTTTTGATCAAAACCGCCTTTACTTGCATACTTGTTTGCAAATGTCGCACATAATCGATTTTTCAGCTCAAAATAGGCGTGAAATTCTCATTTTACTCCTAACCTAAAGCACGTGTAGAGTACATGACTCTTAATTAATTAGAAACTAAAGGTTTCTTTAGATATCAGTCCTCCAAATCTTTCATAGTTTGAAATTAGACCCACAAATTGCCATGGGTTTCAAAATCCAAATCTTCAAACCCTAGCCCAATCCTCAAATCCTAATTCTCAACACCCAAACTCTATTCTTATCTTCCCTCAATCCTCCCTCCCTCCCTCCTCCCTCCAATCCAAGAAAGCCCTCCCTCAAACCCTAACCTCACCTCCTCTCAATCTTCTCTCCCTCCCACCCTCCAATCTAAGAAAAACCCCTCGAAACCCTAGCTAAGGAAATATGGTAAGTATCAATTTAGATCTTTAATGTACATAATAAATATGGTTTTTGTTGATGTATATAATCACAGTCACTAACCTCGGGTGAGTTTAGCTTTTAAGGGAGAAGATGCCAGGATCCTCTCTCCCAGAATACCTGCTCGAGTTGGGGCTTTCTTCCCCCACACAGTAGCTTCGTGAGAGGGCGGGGCTTGGCTCCCGTTGTACCTCGGCGATCAAGTCGGTGTTTTGAGCTTGAGTGGAGAAGAAGATGAACGATAATTTGTTCTTGTGTACATCGTGCGGGGAGAGAAAAATGAAACTACCTGTATTGAGAATAGCTCCTTTCTTTGTAGGAATGAGAGAGAGACGGTTTAGTCATTTGATGGTTTACATGTCGGGTTATATGTGGAAAGAGTCACCATTGATTTGATGTGAGGTATGGGAATGGCTTCTAAAGTCAAGTAAGCGTAGACTGGTGAAAATTGTTGCCTTGGGAGCTCAGGCAACCATTGCGAAACTCTTGTATGATCGAGTTACTATGTAAGTCGTCAGAAACATGTAATGAGTCGTGCTATGTGAGACGGCGAACAAAAGCGTCGGTAGAATCATGCTTGATCGTAGGGATTCGTATGCGACAAGTCGACTTATGCGGGGACGACGGAACCACGCTTCAGCGTCGTAGAATATTAGCAGCACCTCAGATCTTGTGATCGGCCGAATCATGTGAAACGACCGATAGAAAAGGCTCTGCGCTGACTAGCCGACGGGGACCACGTTCGATGCATGCATGTGTGATCATCTCTGTAGCAACCAGAGGTCGGCTGTGTGAACTATTCTTTATATTAGAACACTTGTAAGAAAGAGATCCTTACCGAGTTCGCTTACTTTGGCATGAGATTGCGTTCGTGTCGATTTTCATACAGGGATTAATAAAAAATCTTTTTGGGGTACCAACAGTTTTGATCAAAAATAAAAAGAAAATATGGTAAGTATCAATTTGGACAAAAATTAAGATTGTTTTCATGTAAAAACCTGAAAAAATAAGTCAATACTTTAGTGAAAGTCTCCGATGTATTGGTCAAATATCATTTAGGTCATTAATATTTGGAAATAATCAACGAGAGTCCCTAATATTATTTCCCTTATCAATGTAGATATTGTTTATAAACTTCCGTTAAATTTTGATGAAGTGGCGATGACATGGCCCTGTCGTACCTTCCCAACAAAAAACATTTGAGATATTTGACCGATACATCAAGGTTCAGAAAACTTTTACCAGCTGGGTTTCAGCTAAGGCAGGCCATCCAGGTGCATTAAAATTTAATATTGTGGGCCCAAATTAAGCCCAAATCAGTACGATCCATAATTAAATTACCACCGAGATGGGATATGAATGATGGGAAGGAAGAGCTCCATCGAATTCTTCTATGCATCCAGCCTCCCTCTCGCGCCCTCTCTCTCCCTTCTCTCCCCTTTTCGTCGATTCCTTCAACAATTGCCATGATTCTTTCTCCTGCTCTCGTCTTCAATCTCGATCTCTACCCTCGACTTCCAGTTGGGGATTCGTTAAGATCCAGAGGAATTGGGAACAAGAGAGGCGAGATCGAGGGCGAGGTCGATTCCTTCGTCTTAGAGTGAGGAGCCGCAGGGAATCGCCCTACGAGGTTTTGGGGGTCTCGCCGCCTGCGACTCCGAAAGAAATCAAGAGGGCTTATCGGAAACTCGCTCTCAAGTACCATCCCGATGTTAACAAGGGGGTAAATTTCTTCTTCAAAAATTTATTTTTCCTCCCCTTTCTGGGGTTTTAGAATGCGATATTGTTTGTGAAAAGTTTCAAACTTTGCAACTTTCTGAAATCATTTTGTTGAAGCTTCTCATCTAAACTTATTTTCTGGATTTATAAGTAATACCCCATGTTTTAAGTCTCCACTTTATTATGTTCATTATCTCTGAAATAGGCTGATGCCCAAGAAAAGTTCATGCGGATCAAGCATGCGTACAACACCTTAATGAATTCGGATTCTCAGTTCAAGTACGGAGCTGGCGACGGCGGTCGGAGTTATTCAAGAACATCATCCGAAAGGGAGAGCCGCGATACCGCCCGAGAAGAGGAGTTTTATGGGTTTGGTATAACTCTTGCCTTCTAAATGCCCTCTCTTGTATTGTTTGTTCTTGCTCCATCTTCCTACTCTTAAGATATCACTGCGCGCATCTCTCGCTATCAAAGTATAACATTAGCTTAGCGCATATACTTTCGCCCTTTATTTATTTCCATCTCTCTAGACAAACTATATTTGATTTTGGGCATTGGCAATTTCTAGTGTATGGCTATTTCGATGGTTTCCTCAAGCCATCATTAGACGTAAAACCTCATTCTTTCGATGTAGTATCCTCAATATCGTCAATCCTTATATTACCCATTTATTCTGCAGGTAACTTTTTGCAAGATGTTCAAATGACTATAGGTAGACTGCCTCATGTTGGTTACATGAGTATTCTCCTAGATTAAGTTGTTTGCTACATTTCATAGCAGAGGAGTTATTTTCGTAATCAATAACAACTTTAATATTTTTGTTGCAGCGGATTTCTTTCGTGACTTACAAACTGAATTTGAGAACTGGGAAGCAGACATTAGTTCCCAAGAGAAGCCCAAGAGCTTGTGGGAGGAGTTGGCAGTAAGTTATTAGTATATATAGACATTTCAGTAGGTCCGATTTTGCTTATTTTTACTTTACGATTCTAAATGTTGCTTAGAAGTTCGAGACTAACACAATATGGAGCTTGGGTGCTGATATTCATAATGTAGCATGCACAAATTACAATCTATATATTAAGAAAGAATTTCATATTGCAGGACATTGGGGAAGAATTTGTTGAATTCTTAGAAAAGGAGCTCAACATCACTGATGTAGAAGGTGACAATGATGGTTCCTTTGAAAGAAACTCGTATACAGAGTCTGCAGAAGAGAAAAGGAAAGGCGTTCCTCAAGATGAAGGCAGTCAGAAGAGTGGCATCCAGGATGGCATCGATGATATTGAAAATGCACTTGCTCAATTGAAAAAGGAGTTGGGACTTTAAAAGATTGCATCCCTACAATGTTCTTGACTTCAAAAATTCTCCTGCTGACTATCAAGAATCCTATTCAAATGGCTATACGGAGCATTTGAAATCCTGCATTACAGAGATTGCTGAAATCCACATGTTCAAACCTTGCATTATGATAGACCTTGAGCCAAACAGATCAATTCATCTTGTATCATCATTTTTCTGAACTTTTCTAGTTTCTAGTGAAGTATGCTCCTATTAGCAAAATTTGTAAGTTATCGTTCTCCCAATGTTCCTAAATGTAAATTAGTGTACAAATGTTTTATATCAGCTGGCTAACAGATCAATGTGGCTTATAAAGTTTATCTTTTCTTCTTTCTCAATGCAAAATATTTTCTGTAATGTGCCTTGTAAAGTTTCTTCTCACAAATTAAGCCTCGTAAGAATATAAGAAAACATGAATAAACATGTCTAATGCTTAGGTGAAGCGACAGAAAAAGCGACAGAAAAAACATCATAAGTTAAGGGAAAGAAAAAACATCGTAAGTTAGGGGAAGTAAGGTTTAGACATACCAATATTTGGCCAAGGCAAAATCTTACTATATCAGCAACAACCTTGAAAAATACAAAGTACTTTTGCATATATGTGTTAATTCTTCTCCTCCTATACTGACCAAAACAAAATTCTGTACATTTTTTTTTCCACACAAAATGGACATGATACTGTGTTCCTCAAAATCTCTCTCCGAACCTGAGAACGACGGATCCTTTGCCAGTATTATGATCGACAACATATTCCATTCTGACTGGCCCAAACTTCGTACCAACACCATAGGATGATCCATGTCCAACTCGCTGGAAAAACTCAGTTGGGTTTCCTTTTACATCCTTCGAACTACCAAGATCGTTTCCGTGTTCAGCAAATGCATATACAATGTTGTTCTTCACAGGAACACGTAACTCAGCAGCAAGCTGGTAAGAGAAATGTTTAGGTCCCATGTATTAGAATCAATGCCCTATAATATTTGGGGTTTTCTTGCTTCTATACCCCTGATTTATCCATACATATGCAAATTTTTGCTAATTTTTACCCCCGATAATCTCTCACATTAGATAAAATCACTCCATCATCCAACAGTGTTAGTTTTATAACGGAAAATAAATTGACAAAAATCTCTTCCTCTCCTTTTCTTCTTCCCTCCCCTCTTCATCTCTTTTTTTCTTTCACTAAACTTAAGCCCCCTCCCGATGACCTCCTCTCTCGCCTTCAAACCCCTCCAGCCGATGAGGCGAAAGAGCGGAAGGACCTTTTTGACAATTTACTCATTTGCTGTTAAAAACTAACATTGTTTGATGAAGAGGGATATTTCTAGCCAATGTGAGATTTGGGGGTTAAATTAGCAAATATCTAGTTGGGGGGTAATCTTGCGAACAGGGATGATTTGGGGGTATATATGCATAAAAAAACCCAAAATCTTTTCCAGGTGTTAATAATTTTCATAAGAGCTAAAAATTAATGCCTCACCTCAAGCTTGTTTCTGCAAGCGCCCAACTCGCCCATGTTGTATCCACGCACAGAATAGGGTCCGCCAAGAGTGAAAGCATCATAGCTTGGGAGATCCCCTACACATCCACCATAATTTCCATGAAAGACAAGAGTTGGCGGCGGCGGCTTTCCAGCACCTTCTTCTACTTTCTTTAACTGAATGAATTTCGTTAGCGAGAGCTGATGCCGGTTGAAGAATGGGAATTTGCTGCCAATCCCAAGGCCTTGATCAACCTGGAAATAGGTGCACAACCATCAAGAGGGTTAGGGTAATGCTTGTTGTTATTGGAGAAAAATGAAATAAATAGCTCAATAAGGCAGGTGAATAAATGCTATTGCCTGAAATATGTAAGTGTAGCTTCGACAACAGGTCAGACAAATCAAGATTTAGAATCAGAGAATGTGTGACAATCAACAAGCCTATCAACCAACAGCACCGCATATTTTTCTTTCCAATTTATGCATCCAGTGATCAAGTAGATACTATCTAGTACTATGTTTGTAGCCCAAAATACCCAAGCGGTTGAATTGGGTATGCACATTATAGTGTGGGTTCATCTGTGGCTTTGAATGTGCGTAACCCACTTGGTAGATCTATAAAGTTGAAATAAGGAATGTTGATTTCTTTTTTTCTTTTTTTCTGGATAAAATGAATGTTGATTTCTAACAACTTGATGAATAGGTAGAGAACCGAAGCTAACAAAATAATTAATGTTTTGTTGGTGTGCTAACTGCTTGAGCAAGAATTATTGTTCACTCGATGCAACTAGTCATTCCCATTAGTAATTTACACAGTAGAGATCATAATGAATGGTCTAAATTCTCCATAGTGCCGTAAACACTGCTTGGAGTGATCATTTCTAATTTTCATCATCGAATCTTTCTTCCACAAAATGATCAACTATGGAACATAACTCTTTTGAGAGGGATTAACAGAAGAACTGACAAATGTACTGTGACCGTTAACCTAATGTGAGAGAAATGATGGTCAATTATCAACAATGGAAATTATGCACATTGGCAATAGAGACGCTTGCCAAGAACCTTAGAAGCATAGTTTTACACGGGTAGGGTCACTGTAGAGGAAATCTTAACTCCTCGGCTGTGCATTTAAGTTCATTCAAGAGCAATACTAGGAAGTTTTCCGAGACTAGGAAAGAGCTTAGATGAAGAAACATGTCAAACATGCCATGAGGAATTACATTAAACTATTGACGTAAAATATCAATCTAATGAACCAAGTTTTGCATACACCCTTTAAAGTCCCAATTAATACATCAAACAGTTTCATGGTTCTTTTATCGAAAGTTTGATTTGCAACTTGATCTGTGTGTGTGTGATAGTTAAGCATAGCCTAGGATATTCATGATCAAACCCATTATGTAATCTGGTAAACACGTAAATCATAACTAAAATTTACGAGAAAAAGAAGCAACAGTCAAGAGGACATTATACCTGAAACACATTCCTGTCACCCACAGTTGCACCATTTACAAACTTTGTATTGTCACGAATAATATTTGCTTGTGCAAATGCCATGCGATCAACACCAGTACCACTAAGGGTTGTTGGAGGTCCATGCATGCTCAAAGCACCAGTTGGCAGTTGCCGAGCACCATGAGTGCATAAAGAGCTCGTCTCATCACGCGTTTTGATCTCTTCCATCACAAGTCCGTAAGTTAATTTGCTCTGACTAGTTAAACTCTGCAAAATGCATAATATACATCAAGACAACTGGAAGCTTAAGAGCAGTGGAATAGAGTGGTGACAAAACTTTAGCACCTACCTCGGTTATATTGGCTTTGATCCCCTCTCTGTCAATCCATACAGGGGGAACTTCATCCACCCCAGACCCACCGGTGAATACAGGACTCATCTTGCGACTATTAAAGCAGCTGACACGAAATGTACGGTTACGAGGATTGTGCACACCATCCAGGTAAGGATGCACATATTCAAACTTGTAACTTAGATCATCCTAAACAAGCAAACAGAGAAGGAAGGGGGCTGTTAGAAAGAACAAAGACACAATGAAAATGGCGGTGAAGAAAAGAAGCATTTATCAACTGAAATCTCCAGGCTATTTGTTAAATTCCAATGCAATTGAGCTGCTTGTCCTTTAACCATCATCTCGACAGGTTAATCCAGAATCAAATTCTAACCATCGTTTCACAAGCAAATACACACACACACACGCACACACAAAAAAATAAAAAATAAAATAAAATTCACCAAATTGTTAACTGTGTTTTAAAAAAACTTCAACTTATGCAAAAATCAGCAGAATGTTCACATGTGCTATATGACATCCAGATATTTATATATGCAATGTTTTACATCCATTTAAATATAAAGTAAAAAGTGGTAAAGTATTGATATGCATACTCAACCAACCAACCCATTCTGAGATATGCATGCCGCTAACCAATAACAGGATTATCAATTTATAAAAAATAACATTTAACTGGTAAATTTTGCCGACATCTAATTTAGTGGATGTTCGAGTAACCTAAATCCATGATCTATCACACACATGCGCGCGCGCGGTCAGTCCTAGGATGCTCTAGTATGTAATAACACAACACCTGGATACCCTAACCAAGTGCATGCATCCAAGTATATCACAAGTATCTTTATATATCACAAGATCTAGAATATTCTAGCATATAAGGTCACAAGTTACCTGAGGATTCAGGAGATTGCTTGAGTTTACGGAGGCTACTAGGGACCTGTTTAGCCCTTTGATGTTCCGATGCTCATATGTAACTGTTCCACCAGGTTGAATTGATCCCTGAAAGCAAAAAATCACTTCATTTACTTTTTTGTAACTACTTTTAGTTCAAATTTAGTTAATTCTTGTATAGGAAAGACAATTAAGTTGACAGTACCAGAGCTGGCCATCCATTTTGCCCAGGTGCAATATTCCATTCTGTATTTACTTCAGTTGACTTTTGTTTCATTTCTTTAAGTTTTATATCAACAATGATCCCTCCTTCATTATTTTCATCAGGTCGTGGACTCACCTCGATATTGGAAAATAATGAAAGAGAATTTAAGTTTCCTAGACCTTGTTTCGCAGCCTCGATGTTAAAAACATGGCCTTTGTTCAGCTGCGACAAGAAATATATATATTCAGAACATAAGCTTGGAACTTCAAACACAGAACCTGTAAGTAAATGATATGAACATCAAAAACCAAAACCGAAACTACCAGATAGGGCAACTCTCTCCGAATGATACCAAGTTGAGTGTCCCCCTCGACAACATTCCCAAGGTTATCTTCAAATTGAATTGCGAGCTGTGTAATATCTCCTTCCACAACCTCGCACACAACCTCTCTACTAGTCAAATTACCAAAATTAACAACTTTAGCACAAGCATACCCTTCATCATGATACCATTTCAGGACTCGATCATGAATCCTCTGCAAAAGCCCCGCGCTCACTTTCCCATACTCCCTCAGCATTTGCTGCACCTCTCTCTGGACCGTAACCGGCAAAAGGCACGCCCTTGTCCTCTGTACCCTCTTCCTATAATCCCTCTCCTGGCTCCTCACATACTCGAACTTCTCTCGATCCGTCATGTCCGGATCCATCTCCACCTGCTTCATCTGCGGCAATGACCCTACATTGATGCATCTGAAAGCATCTGCCGACGGCCAGGTGGCCTCGGTGTAGGAGACAGTGAGGCCTAGGGTTCCATCAGGCTTCGTCTTGGCCTCGAGATCCACCTTCTCGAACATTCCAGAAGAACCTAGAGTTTCTAACTCAACCTGAAGCTGCGACTTGGTGTAGACCCCGCCGGGGAGTAAGGAGACCATCCCGGAGAACGGGTCGTCGGCGCCTGCGGCGGTGGACCGCCGACGGCGATCGAAGAAGAGGATCTCGGAGATCTTGTACCGCTTCATGCCGCTGAGCTTGCGGAGACCGGCGATGAGGTTGGCGGGAAGGCCATGGGAGTCCCACTCCGGCGATCCCTCCGCCTTCTCTTCCTCCTTCGCGTTCGCCGACAGGCCGGGGAACAGCCAAGACCAGAATCCACCACCTCCATTGCCGCCGCCGCCGCCAAATCCTCCACCACCGCCGCCGAACGCCCCACCTCCGCCGCCGCCTGAGAGGATGAGTCCACCGGCAGAGGCGGAGGCGAAGATGGAGGTCAGGGCTAGAGCTAGGGTTTTCTTGCGGCCTGACTCTAGAGAGGGGAAGGGTTTAGGGTTTTGGGAGGTGGATGAAAAGGCGGGAAAGGACTGGACGGCTGAGATTTTGGAGGAGGGAAAGAATTGGACGGGTGAGATTTTGGGGGAGGGATTGCGATGGCGGGTAGATGGGCGGTTGACTATTGGAGGGGCGCTGAGGAGCTGCAGTTGACCGCAACACGCCATTGCTTGCGGCGGAAGAAAGATAGGAGGAGGAGGAGGAGGAGGAGATCGATGACGGGAGTTTATTTATTGGAGTTTGCTTGGGGGGAAAGTTTTTTTTTTAACGGGCCGGGTGTATCAGAACCCGATCCAATTAAATTCTATCCGAAAAGTTTACACTGAACTAGACTTTACACTATCTACTTGCGGAGTTTCTAGCGAAGCCCGGGTGTTTCATTAAAAAACAAAAACAAAGGGCCTGGGTACTATTTGGCAACTTCAAAATAGAACTGGGTGTAGTCTCATTTTTTTCTTAACCGGTCTAGATTTTGAACCTCGGTCCTCGAACACTCTCTCAAAGCTCGACCTTTGAAACAGGTACATATATTTCTTTTGTGAAATTTGTTTTGTTAATTTTTAAAATTTTTTCAAAGTCCTTTCCTTGCCGACTGTGTATATTGATTGAACTAAATCAGCGCTCGAAGAGATTAGGACCAAAGGAGAGAAAAAATTGAAAATTTTGGATTGATAACACTTGGAGACTGGTTTCTCATAACTATCTAGGGTTTATGTATAATCTAAAATATGATATTAAAATACTATAGAATTTCTTTTGCTTGTGCACTTTTGTCAAAAAAAAAAAAATTACCATTTGCAGAGAGCACTATGCTACCTACATAAAAAACATGAGCTATAATTTGAAACCGAAGCATAATATGTTAGATTTATTTAACAATGCGTCTTTGCTTTGGGGTTCGGTAAGCTTTCCTACATAGGGCTAAATAAATTTTTTTTTGTGTTTTACGTTAAATGACAGTACAATAAGCGATGAGGGAAATGATTAAGAAGGGAAAGTTCTAGGTAGTTTTAAAGATATTTAAGGGGGGCAAGAACGTCCTTTTAGATATAATCCGAAGTTAGAAATAGTCCAAACTATAATAACACCCCCTCCATCTCTTTTATTTAATCCAAAATATCTGAACTATTTCATTTTAAAGGACTAGTTAGTCCAGCCTAATCCCATTCAAAAATTTGAGCCAAACGCCCCCGGTATTTATTTTAAAGTATAAAGACTTATTACCTTAATACCCAATCTAAGCATGGTCCAAACAAACGAACAAGCTACGGCCATAATCTATTAGTTTATCGGGTCGGGTTCGGTTATCAACCCAGCCATCTTAAATTTTGCAATAAAAAGAAGGCAAAAGGATTCTTTCTTCACCTCGAGGCTGATCAAAGCTCTCAAATTTCGTCAACCGGTACGTTTTATACTCAAAATTCTTTTAAAATTCTTATCTTGGATCTGTTTAGAATTAGGGCTTCGATTCTATTCGTGAATCCAATTCAATTGCGGGCGTAGACTTTTCTCAATTTTGTAATCTTCATTGTCTTTCAATTGGAAGCGATTGTAATTGGATCTTTGTTTAGGTTGTTTGTCGAGATTTAGCTGGTGATGAGATTGCTGTTTCCTCAAATCTTATCGTATATCAGTTTGATTTTGGCTGTTTTGAGATCTTATAAGTGCTTAAGAGTTGTGAAGCCAAAAGTGTAAATTTTGAATTTAGGATGAAGCAAATTATGTTTGTATTTAGGTATTAATGGACTGACGACTGGATATAGAGTGGATAACAATTTATATGACACTGATTTTTTCAGTTGTGGTGATTAAAATTTTCAAGTGTTAGCTTTATGGGGAATAAGGTATATTTAAGACAAGGAAATTTGTTCTGTTTGATCCCTTCACCCCTTAGCCAACCCTGATGTTTTGATCCCATAAGTTTATATGGACATGGGAAATGTGCTAATATGTTCGAATAAAGGTAAGTTGATCATTGTGTAGTAGAGGGGAATAGGTAAGGGAGTGATATAAGTGGAACAATTATTGTATGAGATAACTGTTGACTGGAGGAGAGGAGCACGGGACACTATGCTAGATCTAGTGAACACATTCCCTGTTTCTTCATAGAAACTTTATGTGAGTTTTGGTTTTAACTCGATGAACACTAAACACCCATTTGTGTATATTCTCGTAGTATGGTGCTCTTTCACAAGTTCTAATCTATTGGATATATCCTTCTAACATATAGTGGCAATCATGGCAGTTTCTTATCAAGACTGTAATAGTTTTATTCCGTGCGATATTCTTGAATGATGGTGCTTATCACAAGAGATAACTTGTTAGGTATATTAAACAAAAGAACCTATTAATTTATGTAGGAAAGATGCTGCACAATTATTCTGCTCGCTGTGCTTCCCTTTAAAAGTATGAATAGGTGAAATAGTATATCAGAACTGAAACAAACCAAGTTTAACTGGGATAAAAGATTTTATTTTGTGTTGTCTACTTAATAATCTTTTGTGCCATTTTGTAGAATTGCCAACACATCAATGACAACAGGAATCTGCATATGATTTTTCTTTCTAGTGATCCTTCTTTTTCTTCTTGTTGAAGTCTATTATGTCATTTCAGTTATATGAATTTTTATATAAGTGATCATGTTTAGTTTATTTGCTTTAGTTTGTCTCCGTTGCAAAGATAAGATTGTTCAGGTTTTAATGATTAAATTTGTGAAAATAATGTTTGTACATGCTTTTCCAGTGATGGCATTATCTATGGATTCATGGTTGAGGGAGTTCAATGAAGCTTCTAAGCTCGCTGATGACATTTCTGCAATGATTTCTGAAAGGGGTTCACTGCCCTCATCAGGACCAGACGCTCAAAGGCACACATCTGCAATTAGGAGGAAGATAACAATTCTTGGTACAAAACTAGACAGTTTGGAGTCCCTTTTGTCAAAGGTTCCAAGAAAACAGCCAAAGTATGGTACTTCATGTTTTCTACTCGGAGAGATCCAATGTCTTAATATAACCTTTAGTTACACTGACTACACATATTGTAACCTGCATGTTTCATCTGATAGGTTATTTAAACATTAAAAAGATGCTGATAGATGACAGGACCTAGAGTTTCAAGTAAATATTGAACTTATAAACATATCCAATTGGGTCATTTCTAACAATTTACGACTTATGTGTGTATTAGACTGACTTGCTGATGAAAGGTTTGATACTGAGAATAATTGCTTCTTATAGAAACCAGTGGTATTAGAAATTTGAATTGAGTGTTCTTGGTGAAAGTTTTGGACATTAGTTGACAATTTTATCTCATGGTTGGTTGTCCATCTTGATGTTCTTTTTAGGTTGGACTGGTTGATCTGCTCAGTAGTGCAGAAATGGAACTATTGGATTTGATGCTATGCTATGGTCCAAGTGATTTGTCTGGGGACCCAATTGATGAGGCCTTATGTTACTCAATTTATCTGGTGGACCTAACTGAAAAATCTCTTTTTTAATTTTCCTAACTTCTATATTAGCAGTTAGCTTTTCAACTTGTAGGTTTAGTTCTATGGTCTGATCTGTACAAAGATGAGAAAAATTGTTGATTGACAACCGGATAGGCTTTGATATTATTTGCAATTGATCACTTATCAGTACGTTGCTGGAATTTGTTTTTACTATGTTGCTAATTTAATGTTTATATGCTGCCTTCATTTTCCGTAAATTAGGGGTGCAGACTAGATTGAATTGAAGGTCAACCCTACCTGAACGAAGCTGCAGAAATCCTAATACTAATTTAACGCAACTCATCCTTGGATTAGAAAATAACCGTCCTAACCTGATCCTAACCTGAAAGGATTAGTTCATGTGGGGTCTAGTTGTGTTCACACACTCTTAACATTAAAGGATTAATTCAGTTCAGGTTGGATGGGTTTCGGTATAATTAAATGTAAACAACCACTTGTATTATTTAAAAATGAAATAGAAATACAATTCTATAGATAACGTCACATATATCAAAGCTCAAGATAAAACACTTAATTCTACAATCTGAGAGGAGATCATGAATTATAGCCGTGAGGAGTAATTAACATTCTTCTTATGGTCAAACAAAGATAAAAAAAATACATCAAGAACTGTTAAATATGGGTTGCTCTAGGTGGGTTGGGTTCCTACCTGGTTGGGGTGGGATATGGTGGCAATCTTAACCCAATCCAGTGCTAGTCAGGTTGGGTTCTTTTCATCCCAAGCGCAATCTGATTAAATCTCTAACCCAATCCTAGCTACTGAATGGATTGGGTTAGATTGGATTTGGGTCAAGTTTAATCAGTAGAATGTGCATCAGTCAGATGATCGCACATAGGTCCAACCCAAGTTTAATGAACATAAATGCTTTTAGTGTTGTCAGATAAAAAGAGGGAGGTCTTAAAGAACTCGTGGAGGCTATCGCTTTAAACTGAGATACATGATTAATGACTTAGCTAGCATTGATTATCCTCTACCTGATTATTCTGATATTTCATGGCTGAATGGGTTGCACATTTCTTACCATGATAAACATTGGGTGTTTCAAAGATAGCTATACGAGTTCATCTGTAATCATTCCACTACATAACAAAATGTTTATGGATGATCCCTTCCGTTATGGTTCATGGGTATGTTGCATTACTGCCGATATTTTTGATATCATGGGTATGCTGCATTACTGCTGATATTTTTGACATACTTGGCACCTGATCAATCTTATCCTTGGGTTTGACATTTGCTATAGCATTCAACTCGCTGTATGACCCTTCTTTGTTGACATAATTGAATAGATTCCTCCAACAGAATGATGAACCTGGTCACTGTGCTTTTAAAAAAATTGTTTGTTTCATATGAGTAACAAGTACAAACCTAAATTTAATTGCAGTTGACTCATTTAAACGCCTGTTATTCAGGGATAAAGAGTTGCAGAAATGCCAAGACATGTTTGCAAATCTGAAGTCTAGAACGAAGCAGATGGGGTCTGCATTGAACATGTCCAATTTTGCCAACAGGTAACTTTTTCATGCAGAAATTAGTTGCTGCTGATAGTGTCTTATTCTGTACTGTACATATGCAGGTTTAGTAATTATGTATTAAAAGAACACTCCTCATGTTGTTGTTAGTTTCAATTAGTTAAGCATCACTAACAACTGGATTGGTTTCTTTGGTGAAATTTAGGGAAGATTTGTTTGGGTCTAGTAAAATATCGGTTGAGGATCGAACTTCAGGTTTGGACAACCATGGAATTGTTGGATTACAACGGCAGATGATGAAAGGTAATTCTTATTCTTTTGGGTATTAATTGGCTTAAATTTCATATATGATTCCATTTTTAATTTTGTTAAAGGTCCTTTCCACTGCACCACAACTCCAAAGTTGTCATGAGGGTTGAGGTTTACAATTTTATACTCTTAACATGCCCTTGCAGATTGAGCCTCTTTGTCATGCATACTAAGTTACTAACTAGACTTATAAAGCAAGCCAAAGGTTTTTTATTTTCTTTTATTTTATTTATAGATGTGGTGGTTTCCAAAAAATTTGAATATAGATGAGGGGTTTCCTGTAATTTACCCTAGTTTTTAATCAGATGGGTTGCTTTGATACCATCTTAAAGACCCTCTCACCGCACCAAGGTCCTGAAGTTGTGTCGAGGGTTGAGGTTTATGATTTACACTCTAACAGAGGTTATCTACTGTTTGCAGAGCAAGATCAGGGCCTTGACAAGCTAGAGGAGACAGTCTTTAGCACGAAACATATTGCCTTGGCAGTGAACGAAGAATTGGATCTTCATGCCAGATTGATAGTATGTTCAGAGGATTTGATCCTCTTACAGTGTGTATTCTTAATTTCCTTTTGCAGTTTCAACTGGTGCTGATCCTTGTTTGTTTTATTTACTATGCAGGATAATTTGGACCAACATGTGGATGTCACAGACTCGAGGCTTCAGGTTGGTTGTTTTCTTATTTGCTAGCTTAATGTCCATATTTGTATTTTAAAGTTTCACTGAATGAGAGTAGTTCTATTTTTACAAACTAAGCTCTGAATATATGACCTGCAATGCAGGTCTTTTGAAAGATATGCCAGTAATTGAAGCCTAGACTGAATTCTGAATGATAGTTGTCTATAAAAAAGAGTTACTAAATTTTCAAGGGTTAATTGCATGTACACTCGCTGTACACGTATCATTTATAGCCCGAGACTATTTTACTAGTGCATTCATCCCCTGAGCTCTAGACCACATTGTTTCTCCTGTTTGGTTGGAGATATCATACCACGTGGGAATCGCATGGCTATACATTACCTCTTGCCATTAATTTAACTGGAAAAAAGACCAAATTGCCCTCTATATTAAGGGCAAAAAAGTAACATTGTTTGAGATTCAGCCTGTCAGTGCTCATAAAATAATTTAGGAGGTATAAGTGGCTGCACCGCCATATAACAGAGGGTGTATTTGCAATTAAACCATTTCTTATAACTTGTTTTGACAAACTTCAACTGGTTGAAAGTTTATGAACAAGGAAACATTTTAGCTCTCTTTTAGAAAATTATGAACCTAAAATAATTTTAATAAAGGTTATTAATCGTCTACTACATTCTGATGCAGCGCGTGCAAAAGAGACTTGCTATTCTGAACAAACGAACAAAGGCAGGTTGCTCGTGTGGATGCCTTCTAATGTTGGTTGTTTTATTGTGATATTGGCTGCTGTTGTTTGGGCTCTCCTCAAATATCTGTAAATTGGAAGGCTAAATTGCCTCTTGCGACCACTCTTCTTGTGTGAGTTTGATTTTGCAAGCAACAGAATTTCATTTGGAATTGTATTATGTGATGTATTCTGAAATTGCTCTCGGGATTCATGATGATTTGGATGCAACCCAGTGTGCATATAAACTGTTTCCTGTTGTTCTTTGTGCCTGGACAAAAACCTTCGTGATTGTGTAAAGCTTGTTTATATATATTGGCTTAATTGCATTTTAAGTATCCAAAAATTATTTCTTAAATTTTTTTTCTGCATACTACTCAACAGTTTTGTGTGGTTTATAGTAAGGTATATTCTGGCAGTTTGTTGTTGGAATATCTAATAATTTACTACGAATATTCCGAATAATATGATAACTGTTAATTGAGTAGAAAGTTGAAATAAACATGGATGGGTTAACGTACGTCAATCCAAAATTTGTGATAAAGGTTTTGTCCATGTTGTTTGTAAACTTGTAGTGAGTTATGTAATCTTCTTGAAGGTACAAGAGGTCAGATAATACTGATAAAGGGTACTAAGATCTTTTTCTTTAAGTAGTTAATACTGTAAAGGTAATTTATGAAAGAAAATCATATTTAACATATATCAATGCAAATATAGCAAAATGTTTAGGTACTTAGATTGTTATATATTTTTTCTTGCTGTACTTGATTCCTAGAAAAATCAAAGTAGTGAATCAAAATAATAATAGGTATCAAGGTAGTCCTAGTCGTACACCCACTAGTATTTCCTAAAATGTTGCCAACTCGTAATTTATGATCACAATATTTACCCAACTCGGTATAATCTCCAACACCTACTTGTACTCGTAGTATTTGCCTAACTAATAAAAGCCCTCCTTAATATGTATTTATTTATTTGTTAACTCTCAAACTCTTGCCTTCACCTTCCAATTAACTCGTGTCTGCTCCCTTCCGAAGTGACAATGATAGTCCCTCCTCACACCAACAGCATCAGAGTCCCTCTCGTACCAAGCTGCCATGATCCCGCAGAGACAAGAGATAGCAGGCGTCGCCATCCTCTTCTTGTTCGCCATCCTCTAGCTCCTCGCTGTCTGCTACAAGGAACGACGAATGCAGCAACGTGACAATGATCCTCATTGCGTCGATCCTGCTGCTGTCCTCATCATCGAGGATGAGGGAGAAGGATCAGGTTGTCGTGCTATTTGTTTGAACAGCTTCTGGGAAGTTTTCCTTTCAGGAAATTTCGTTCATGGTGCACGTTTAGATTAGCTCCATGTACTAGTACTACTGTAGGAGAGACTAATGTATAAGCAGCAACATGTAATAAAGTGAAAATTTTGGTAACATGCGAATGAATTTTGATTCTTGCTGTTTTTTAATCTTAGATTTGTGTGTATAGTATCCCATTCTCCAATGTGAAGGGTTTTTTTTTCCTTTGTTAAGAAAAGACTCCATGAAGTTGTGATTGTTTTTTTTTCTCTCTTTTAGTGACATAAACCGCTTATAACCACTCTCAGGCAAACGAAGCAAACAAATATTTTTGCTCATCGCCAACATTCCCAACTGTAAGGTTGTGATTCAAGAATAATGCAAATAATTTGGTCGATAATGACGTTTCTTGTTAGAAGAGCAAGTTTTCGTGGTACTACTGTGAGTCGTCCTGTCAGTATTTTGCTGGGTTCTCCCCACTAAACTAAGCATTTGCTGGACATTCATGATGATTTGGATGTAACCCCGTGTGCATATAAGATTTTGAATCAAGATTGCACCACCTAAAATAAATTTTGTGGAGTTGCCAAATACAGCACAAAGCCCCAAAGTTAGGGATCGACTAATCTAATCGAACAATTCTTAATTCGTTATCATGTGAAACTTATCGGCTGATTAATCAGGACATTGCAGGCAAATGCCTTTTGACACCGTTCCATGGTGATTTTTTTGAAAGTTGCTGTCTTTTGTCTAGGGGATTTCCTCTTCGTTATTCTACACACAAAAAGGTACTCGAAAATGTCTCATCAACTATAGACATTAATTAATAATATATGTTGTACTACCATCTCTCAAATGTAAGTGAAATATAAATTTTTTTCTCGTGAAAGTATATTAGTTTCTTATAATGTTTAAATCTCTTTAAATACTTTCTTAGTCATATTATTTATAGGCCCGGACATGGTGATTTTTTTCATCTGTGAGACCTACATTATTTTGAGAGGAAAGCTCCAAACATGTCGTATATCATAAAATTAAAAATTATTTGCTTATGTTCATTTCTCACAACTATTATTCCGTTATCTTCTAATTTTGTTGATTCCTACCGTTTTGTTTCTTCATTTTCTGTGATCTATTAGCAACAGGGTAGAGAAACTTTGACCCGTTAACACCAGTAGTTGGATGGCGGCACACCAGGCGACCCGTTAAATCAAAGGTTTTATGAATTGGGTTTTAGAGCCCGATCCAACAACTCGAGTCCAAATCCAATTTATGGCCCAAAATTCAAGCCCTTATTATTATTATTTTTGATTAATCGAACCCAAATTCGCCTTTTCTCTTTTATTCATCGACCGCCTCTCTCATCATCATCATCGTCATCTTCATCGTTGTCTCGAGCTCAAAATCCTCACTATCATGTTTCAATTCGCTCTAAGGAGAGCAGCGATCGGAACTAGATCGCTAGCTTCGAGATTTTACACAACGAGCAGCGGCTCCGACGCTCCTCAGCACGAGCGGGTCGCTCGCCAAATGATCCAGTACGCGCTCGGCCACGCTCGATCTCAGAAATCAGGTCATTTTCCTTTTATTTTACTTATTTCTTTACTTCTGCGAACAAAGATTGGGTTTTGATTAGCTCTTTCTCTTTTTATAGGAGACTCGTACGCTCAAGCGATGATGATATTGGAGCAAGGCCGGTCGAATCTTGAAGGTGGTGGTGATACTGAGGATGCTAGGGACCTGTTCATGCTCGCTATGTCCACCTTGCTTTATGAAAGGTTCCCTTTTTTTTGTGGGGGGCTTTTAGTTGATGGGTTGTGTTTAAATGTTAAGAATTTGATGGGAAAATATACAATTTTTGTCCAGAGGGGAGATTGGAGATGCTTTGGAGAAGCTCCGGATGGTTCGCCAGTCGAAGCGTGCATCTCATACACTCAAAGGTAACTTCTTTTTAGTTGTGTTTGAAAATGCACTCAAGGTTGATGAAGAAATTCCTGATTGATTTAACACGTGTGAATTTTGATATACCCTGGCTGGGAATTAGTTAATACATTTAAGCAAATAGTTTAGCTTTGGTTACCTCATTGAATCGGCAACGAATCTAATCACTCGTGTTGTCGGATTGTTGATCATATGCGATGTGTTTAGCTGATATTAACAGTTTATACTTACTAAATTTTACAGTTGCAGCAGCCGAGGGTTTGGTAGGACTTAACTTGGAAGCAGGAGAGGTATGTAACTTGAACTATAATGGGTTTTGGTTCCTGTAGAATGAATTCATGTGAAGGCTGACTCTGTAGGACTCTGCTTCATCTGCCCTAGCAGATGATTGCTTGCAATTGTTGAGCAACTTGGAAGGGATTGTGAAATTACGGGCTAAATCTGTCAAGGGACTCATTCATCTTGCCCATGGGGAGCTTAAATCAGGTTTGGTATACAAATTTATCTTCATAAATTTCCTTTTTTAAAAATAGTTTGATACATTGTACTGGAGAGGATAACCGAGATAGATCTGTTTCTCTGTATCAGCGGAAACATTTTTTGATGGGTGTCAAGATTGCAGTTTGGAGGACAATAAAGATCAAATGGGTACCTTATGCTTCTTCAGCTAATAAGGAAACTAGTTTTCTCTTCGTATCTAGTAGATGACACTTGAAAATGAGCTCTTTTGCTGGTTTCTAGGAAATGCTTCTCTGTCTAATGGAGTATTTTTGCATGCTACTGGAAATTTCTCCGAGGCAAAGAACGTCTATGACAGGATTCTCCATGTATTTGAGTTGAAAGATATTGCTGAAAGTTCATATTTGGCATCTGCTAATATGGTCCCTGAAGAAGTTTTGTTGGGAGCCACCTGTGCATTAGGTCAGCTCTTATCACATTCAGGGTAAAATCCTTTTCATTAATTGCCACTGGTTTCAAGGTGTTCATGGTATTTTCGTGAAGATCAAACTTTCCTGGGAAATTTTCTAGCATAAATGCTGGTAACAGTATTGGACTAGTGCCCTGGCGTACTCATCATTAGTCAATAGTCTAGCACATCCAGACATCTCTATAATGTTCTCTGTGGCTCCATATCAGTTTCCAGTTAAAGTTACTGATTTCTTTGATTAACATGCTTGCGTATTGGTTCTGGTTTTTGACATTCAGGAAGTTCGGAGAGGCTGAGGATGTACTAACAAAGGCACTAACCAAGGCTGAGGAACATTTTGGTTTGTTCAACTCTGCTTGATCTTCAATTATATGAACTGTCGTTTCTTCAACCTATATTGATATTAAAACAATCAAGACAAACATCGAGCTCACATGCCACTGCATGACATGATCTAGGTCCAATGCATCCAAAGGTCGGGGTTGTACTAACTTGCATAGCTACTATGTTCAAACATAAAGCAAAGCTGGAAGCTTCAAGTGCCATATTGATCCAAGAGGTTAGTTCATTATGTTTATTTACATGATATAGTTCACTTTTGCATTCCCTGAAGAATCAGGTCACCATTCCTTACCTCTCCTTTTTCTTTAATCATTATAGCCAATGAACTCTAGCTCACTCTTCAACTAAGAGTTTCTCCACTACGTTTATCAGGTGTTATATTTAAAATCTCATATTTTCTAGAAATTATGTATGACATTGACAGGGACTCTACAGGAAGGCCATAGAGTTGCTGAAAGCTCCAGCTTTAGATACTGAAGGTACTTGATGTTCCTTATTCTATTAAAATGTTTTATTTTTTATTCTGTTTATTCTTTTTTTTTTTTATAAAATGGTTTCTGGTGATTTGCAGCTGCCAATAAGCAAGTTGCCAGAGGAGACATAGTTGCTCTTGCAAGAGGTAATCAAGTAAAACTCCTTCAATTTATTCATGTAACATAATGTAAACTTGCAGAGTCTCCTCTATTTTCAAGCGATATATGGGTAGTAGTATTTCATGGTTAAAGAATGGCGATGTTACATTTTCTGTTATGAGAACCTTTTTTTTCTTGAGGAAATTGTACATCTTCGTACTTAGCATATCGTTGTACAAATATGTAGTTAACGGTTCTTCTTCACAAATATGTAGTTAACCGGTTCTTCTGAAAGGAAACATAAAATGTACATTCTCTTGACAAGGGACTCCCAAGGAGAGATATGTCTAGCTGAGTGGTTGTCAAACTAGATCCATTGTAAACTAAATCTGTCTCGTTCAGTGCATTCTGAATCTGCTGAATCTGCCAAGTCTAATTGGCAGCTTCAATTGCAACACGATCTATTAATTACCAAATATCCTAGGATCTGTGTTCATCAGTATCCATCATATAGTGAATATTACCTCTTAAGCGTCTCACCTTATAAGAAAATCTCTATCAGTACACCCTGGTTATGATTGCTCTCAAATTAGTAGTATATGGGATTACAATTGTTTTTCCACTAAAAAAATCCTCTACGGAATTAGTGGTTGAAGCTGATAGTCAGAGTAGATGGGCGTTAGAGATAGATACCAGGATGAATAAATGGCGGCAGAAAAGTGTCTTAAGAGGTTCATGGCGATGTTTAAACGTGACTCACAGTTTGATCAGTGAGGTAATCACATAAGCATCCATTGTGGCCCTATTAGAAAATTTTGGTCTATAATTATTAAATAATATCTATTACTTGTGTCCTTGACAGCTCCATTTAGTTACAAGTTCATTCCTGCACTTAAATTATGACTTACAAATTCCCTTTTGAACCTTCAACATATAACCTAATTTCCTTTTTATTCCTAAAATAAACTCTAACTAGCTATGTAATAGTTAGATTAGAGGTATTCCTTGCTAGGCACCTCAAAAAGAGGTATTCTTTGCTACTAGATTTATATCTCATGATTAAAAGAAATTTACTTGGTTTCTGGTTGTTAAGGTGGATATGCGGATATCCTATGCATTCAACAGAATAGAAAGGAAGAGGGCGAACGAATGAAGAACTGGGCTGAAGCTACTTGGAAGAACCGCCGGTTATCTCTGGCCCAAGCGCTGGAATTCTCTGAACCATCCCAAGCTGCAGTTATTGACACCCGGATCTGTAGAGTCCTCTAAATCACAACGATTTCACTGCATGTATTAATCCTCGAGGGTTTCAAAGGATGAAGAAGCTAATGTTAAGTAGCTGAGTGTTTGGCATTTTTTATCTTTAGCACATTGAGCCACCTACAGACATTAGTCTCTTAGCTTCAGTTTTTAGTGTATTTCTACTTGTAATGTAATAAGCCATACCTGACCTTTTGGCAATATGTGGGTGAGAGCATCCTGATCACAGTTTTTGAGTTTTTCTTCCCAAATTGCTCTGTTTGTATTTACTTCACTGTGATGCTGCAGATCAAGTTGTATCAGTGCATTTCATGTTTTCTAGTTTCATGATTATTGCGCTCTGTACTTTGCAAAATCTTCTACAGGATAAAGTTTAGTTGGTGAAAATGTAAATAGTTCTTTGTTTGATTACTGGTTCACGCAGGATGTAGCAAATAATTATTGAATACTAAGCAGGCACAATTCGAGCATAATTCTCTGCTCTGGTCTAGTCGTCGGCCGGTTTTTGCCTAGTTTAGTCCCAATCGACGCTGTGACACCATCATCAGCACTTCCAAGACCGGAGTATATATTCTATTAGAATGCTCCGCACATTGGGGAGGTTTTGAGCCTAACAGTGGAGGCACAAATGTTATTTTGGTAATGTCACTATACCATATGCGGCTCAGATTGTCATACATCATGGGATGTTCTGATAAGAATTGTACTCCAAAAAGTATGAGACTGATTTTAATCCTATTTGTCAGACTCGCAAAAACCCACTACTAAAAACTAAATCAGTACAACAATAGTATAGAATCTCAATATAATCAGTACATTTGTACGTATCAATTTAGTAAAAATTCAAGGGTAACCGAAACACTAGCGTTATCACGAGTTGACGGCCCTTGAAGGCCCACTTACTGGAGGCTGCTCACAATTGGGTTTTCATGGACATGCGATCCAATATGCTGGGCAAAATTGGGATTTTACATAAAGCCCTAGACCTAAAAAAAATCGCATCTTGGAGCACTTGTGCAATCTGTTCTTTGGCGGCGAGGGAGAGAAACAGCGGTTCCTTTCTCAAATCCCTCGACCATGGTAAGCATCATTTTTTTCTCTCGTTTTTTTTTTTTGCAATCATATAAAGAAATTATTTAAATCGAATTAGATTTCTAGAATGAATATATTTTATGTTTATTTTAACCCTTCAGATCTGTTCCACTTCTTCGTTTGTAGATTATTGATCATTCTTTTTTTTTTTTTTTCAATCTTTGATATATGATTTAAGTTGCAATACCCTAATGAAATTTCGATTTGGCTCTTATTAGCTCTGCGTTTATTATGCGAATTATGAGTTCGTTTGGAATATTCATATGCTAGCTTTAGTTGGTTTAGGGTTTGATGATTTCAACCATCAGTATGTTTTGAGCAAGTATTATGAAATTGTATAGCTTGATATTGCTTTAGGCAATTTTGTTACAAGTACAAGTAATTATTATTGTAAAGGGAGTAAAGGTTTGAGCAATTTTAAGGTTACTTGATTTCATTAATGTATATGGATTCAAATTATGTCCAATCTTTAGAATATGCTTTAGTCTTGGATCATTTCTACAATCATATCAGTGGAATGAGGGAATTAATTTGTCAGAATATAAGTATTATCTAGCAGGCCTTAAATCAAGATATGCTGGAAAAATTGTTACCTAGCTGTTGATAACTATTAAGTGTTGTAACGCCGTAATGCAGAAGCGTGTGTACGTAGGTTTTTTTTCCACTACTAAGCTTTCTTCACACTGTCCTAATCACTGATGAATAATTTATCAGCCCGGCATCTTACCTATGACACACGTTTTATATATAAGCTAGCATTTACTACTTTGTTTTTGGATGTCCCTGTAAAATCATTTCAATTTTGTTTATTCTGAGTTTGTTGAAAAATGATCCTTTTGACATCATATTTGAAGAAAGGAACATATAAGAATCTCATATAGTGAAATTTGAAGGTTTCAATATTTGAATTGTGAATTCAAGTATTCCTGTCTTTCACACACTGTTTTATAAACCTCATATGGTTGCTTTCCTAGACTTGATGTTTTCTTTTCGGGAAATGTTCTTAAGGGTTTCCTGCTTTTAGTAATGTTTCTCTCATGATGCCATATACGTGAGTTTTTTTTTGTTTTTTTGACTTGAGATTCTTCTGGAAAACTGCCTCTTAGTGACTGATATATGTTTTTATGTCAGAAGATATTTTTGAAAGTGACTACTCGTTCATTTGGTATTTCATCAAATGTGCTGCTCATCATTTTGGCATATACAACAAGCTGTAATTCAGTTTTCTGCTCTTCCTTTTTTTTTTGTTGGGAACATGCATTGAGCGATAATTTAGTTTATATATGAAAAAGCTTAATGCAAAGAGAAGAATTCGTTTCTTTGGTTCTTTCCCGAGAATTATAAGAATTAGATGCTATTCTATATGTAGGTGAACGTTCCAAAAACAAAGAAGACCTACTGCAAGAACAAGGCCTGCAAGAAACACACCCTTCACAAGGTTACCCAGTACAAAAAGGGCAAAGACAGTATTTCTGCTCAAGGAAAGCGCCGTTATGACAGGAAGCAATCTGGTTATGGTGGACAAACCAAGCCTGTTTTCCACAAAAAAGTATTTTCTTATAAAATACCCTTAACCAAAGTTTCTTGTAGTATTATACACTGTACATCAACTGAATTCCATGTACTGTGAATTTTCCATTTCAGGCCAAAACTACCAAGAAGATTGTGCTGAAGCTGCAATGTCAGAGCTGCAAACATTTCTCTCAGCACGCAATAAAGGTAGTCATGTTTTATTTACTTTTTCTTTTTTTAGATTGTCACAGTTATTTTTTTCGATAATTTCTAATGCAGAAGTTATTCTTGCAGAGGTGCAAACATTTTGAGATTGGCGGAGACAAGAAGGGGAAGGGAACATCTCTTTTCTAGTTTTGTTTTCCTGCTGTTTTATGCCTTGGTTCAATTTCATTCAGAAGTGGACCTGCTGGAAGTGTCATTTTGCTTACCTCTTTTGCTTATTAGGGACCAAGTGACTTATCAGTATATTTTGTGATTTCATATTCACTGTGAAGTTATGTAGTAAGATGCTTTTATCAATATTTTCTCTTCGGTAATATTAAGATGGAACATGTTATCTCATTTACTAAAGGTTTACCATGATCTGTGGGAAGTATCAAAAAGTTGTTATTTTGATGTGAGCTATTTTTTTTATTTTTTATTTTATTTTTATTTTTATTTTTATTTTTTGGGGAATTAAAAGATTCTATTACATAGCATTAAGAAGAATTTGAATATAGACATGGTCAGGACCATCTCGAGCTATCGAGAAGGTGGTACATCTATATCTGCAAGCAAAATGAGCTAGTTTGTGTGCATAAATATTGCCCGAGCGCCGAACATGGGTAACATAGGAGTAGTTGAATTTCTTGAACAGGGCCCAACATTCGTCGAAGATTACCACAAGATGCTATGGGTGAGTAATGGCCCCGTGCAACAGGAGCACAGGATCAAGGCAATCCAATTCCAAAATGATGTTGATCCAACCTTGAGAAAATGTTGAGGTGCTGTGGTGTGAACTATGTTGTTTCTTTTATTGTAGCTGGCAAATGTTTTTATGTTAGAAAAATTTAGAGTGCTTGTGATGCAAACAGAGAATTTTGGCAGATATTTTCTTGAAATTGGTTGCTGTTTCAGTGAGATATTTTCAGTTAAGATTAACGTGTAGCAGATCTAAGAGCTAAGTTGATGTGTATGCTAGGTAGCTTCTTGCTCTGTCAAAAATCTACGCTTTTCAAAACATTCATTGTTTCAGTGAGATATAATCTGCAGATATTTTGCTCTTTTGTTTGAGAATATATCAGCACAAATGTGTAGGTACTAACCAATACTTTGACAGGAGTAGGCTTTCTATGTCTCCAAAGAAAAACGATTTTATTCAGTGTATCTCAACTTACATAATTCCGAATTCAAATATGGTTACAATTTAGTATCGCATCTATCTGAATAGTAGTAATCAATAATCATAATCAGTAAAGCTGAACAAAGGATCATGTACACACTTGGACTCAGTTGGAGGTGGAGGAGCAGCTCCTGAAACTTTCGTACTTTCGCTTGTTCTGATTGAAATCTTGGCTAGGGTTCTTATTGCAGAAGCGCATATCAATATCCACGCAGCTATCTACAACCTCAGTTCTCTGCAGCGGAATGACAGTCACTGGACTTGTAGGACAGGAGTGAGGATTAGCGATCTTCTCCTCCATGAATCGATAGCACTTGTCGATCTTCGCCTAGCTCATCATCATTATATTGAAATCAATTTTTGATAAGGGTGTTAAAAATAGAGCTATTCTGTGTTAGCTGTATCATATGGATGTTGCATGATATCCTCTGCTATTTCATTGATATTTCGGTATGTTGATCACATATACATGCCTTATAGTACAATTACAGATAACAGAAATTAGATAATTCCATTACGAATGACAAATAGAGCAAAAATCCATAACTGTTTATTTTTTTCTGAGTAGTTATGATATGTTTAGTATGAGTCATAACCGTCCTAGATAAATGAGTGGTTACGATTTGCAAAGTGGTTTCGTAACGGTCAAGCAAACAATGGAAAGGATCCAAATTCTATACAATTATCAAATTTCCATAATAATTAACAAATTTATAGACTTTCTGGTCTTACCTTACACTCTACAGGCATTAGATGATCAAGAGTTGAGACGTAGGCATCAAATTCAAGTGGAAAGAGTTCCTCGATGCAACATCTCAGCGCAGAAACAGCAATTACACTAGCACTGCACTCTACAAACTTGATCTCTGCAGGAAAAAAAGAATCTGAGTGAAAAATTCGGTTCAAAGATCGACCCAAGAGCAGTTATAAGTCCATCGATCGAGTTTTCTACTACCTAGTAGAGCTCGATATAAGATTTCAACAGTACGAGTGTGCAAGGAATCATGAGAGGGGAGGCAAGAGGTGAAGAGGTCGATGTACGAGTAAGGAGTTATGCAGATGAGTCGCCAGTCTAGAGCTTTGAGGATTGTTAATTCCATGTGCACAATTGTACTTGATTTGTATGTGTGCTCAAGATCATCTGTCTATATAAAAACTTCGTCTGTTAGGACTTAAAACAATATGAATTCAATTAATTAGACAAACACTATATGAAATTGATATGAAGTTCTAGAGATATATATATACTACCAACCTGGAAATCATCTAAAGAATGAAGGAAGACTTCATCAACCTTTGATGCAATTGATAGACATGCAATTGATGACAACTCTATCATCCAAATCTCCCATTTCTTCTGGTAACAAAATCAGAAATTAAACTTTTAGTTTAAAATTTTAACTAATTAAAGTTTGATTTAGATTCAGAGATGCTCACAATATGGCAGTTGAGAGACAGGAATCTATCTAAATAATTGACTGCAGCAAATATTGTTCCATATTGTAGACTAAGTCGACCGCGAGCCTGAATTTTTCCAAAAATAATCAGAATCGATGAACATAACAATATCAAATCAAAAGAATTAAGGGGAATGCGATAAATAATGAATTACCATGAGTATCCAACGAACAGCTCTGAACCTAGCATCACATAACTCCGAAGAAACATGAAGCTGCTCCAAATAACCATTTGCGGGCATATAAACTCTCTCTCTATGAAGATAATTCTGAAGAACATGATCATTCTCTTCGTTGCTCGCATAATTATCGTAAACAACCGAAGAAATATTCTTGTTGCAATGACAAATTGAATCTGGCGAAGGCGAAGGAGTCGAGAGGAACAATTTCTCATCACATAACAAAAGAAGGTCGTTGCTCCCCATGATTTTCTATATTTCTCTCTCTCTCTCTCTAGAATGAGTAATTAAAGAGATAGGAGAGAATGAAGCAGGTCTGACATGAAAAAGATCAATGGTACAAGATTTTATAGCTGCTTTGCTTTTGGTAGAGAGAGAGAGAGAGAGAGAGAGAGAGAGAGAGAGAAGGGTCAGTGATATTCTTGTTTTTTGGTTCTAACGGTTTTCAACCCTCTCTCCCTTATCATTTATGCACTCACACACTATCTCTCTAACGTGGAGTTATTTGGAAAATAACCAACTTAAATTATAAGGTAAATGTGTAGATATATATAAGATCATGTAGGTAATGGAGAAGATGGGGTGCTTTAAAAACGGAGAGGGTTGTTCTCATGAAGAGGGATAAATGCGCGCGAAATTTCTTTCCTTTTTGTGTTTTATTCTTAGTTATTATTATTTATTTATTTTTTGACTGGGCTTTGGAGAGTGGTGCTTTAACCAGTGGCGTGACTTGGGCACGAGGATTGATGGGCCCGCGCTCGGCTCACTTTCCTCATTTATAGAGCACGACACGATGCTGATATTGTAGTCAGCAGTTGCATTTAAAAAAAAAAAACTTGTATCACAATTTGGGAAGTTAAAATGCGCCAATATCACTCTTTTTAATTTTATTTTGATAACCCAAACTAGAATCAAACTCAAAACTGATAACCCAAACTAGAATCAAACTCAAAACCGTGGATGTCAAGACTGTGAAAGTTATATTGGAACCTATCAATCGTATGAATCACCGTGGTGGATGCTAATATCACAATTATCATGCAATTATGTGTTTGGGAAGTATTATTTTCATGTCCTATAACTAGATAAGAAGAGAACTAGTGCCATATAGTAAGAACTGTCACATTAGGCAGCTGGTTCAAGCTTGATATTATTCATTGCATCAAATATTAACAAGAGACTTTGAGAAAACTATAATTGTATGTAATGAAGGCCAAAATATCGACTGGTTTTTTTAACCTACATTCCCCTTAAATCTACGGATTTTTTAATTTTATCTCCAAATTATAGTAAAACTTTTAAAGTTATCACTCAATCTCTTTTAGAGAATATACTGGGTATATTTCTCTATTTTCTGTTAAGTTGATTAATATTTTTAAAATATAATCAAATCATACCAATATACTTTAATTCCACGCAATAAGGATAGGGTTCACATAAACATAGAAAAATCCTACAAATTTTTATCAGAAGATATATGGAATAATTCCATGGGCAAAGAGCAATATGCATAGTTCTCAAGGAGCATAGCTAGAACTTATTGACACTTTCAACAATAGTCGGCTGAACTCTAAACTTCTAGGTATTAGAGGAAGAAGAAGAAGTGGGGAAAAATAAATAAATAAATCTGGAGATGGTTAAGGCCACGTCCAAAATTGAATATACTGTCATAGTTAATATCAAAATCACAATGGAGCAGTAAATTTTACAGGATGTAGGGATGAGGAGCAGAAAGCAACAGGTAGCTGGGACCATTCACGCAGTAAAACATGGTTTCTCTACTCCTAAACACGTGAACCAAATAATTTTCCTTCATCCAGCAACAACGACAACTAGAAACACTGCCAGTTTGTACTGAATCCCATAATATCATCAATTCTCAACCACAGCACCTCACACGTCCGCTTCTCTCTTAATTGTAATTGGATTTGAGGTTGAGTTTTCATTGGATAGGCTCTAATGGACCTCAAGCCTCTCTGGTAGAGAAGAGAGAGAAATCAATTGGAGAATTCATTCAAAGGAGTTAACCCTGTTGAAAAACCACCAAAATCTGTTGTCTTCAGATTATTTAAAAAAAAAAAAACATTGAGATGGATGAATACAATGCACGTTGGATGAATACAATGCACGTGTAAGATAGTTTCAATTGAGATTGAATCGACAAAGAAGAATCAGCTAACGCAATGCTCAAACAACATGGCTTCCCCTACTCTGGATATATAGGAATTCCGTTACCCCTAGATAAACGGCGGTCAAGGAGCATAAAATGTTACATACAAGGTCAGCATCACTACATTGACAAATTTGATAACAAACAACCTGCTAGTACATTAGTCATCAGCAGCAACTAATTCCAGAACTCATACTAACTACTTAATGACAATGAGAACCAAGAATTAGGTACAAAAAGGTCCATATATTAAAATAATGCATATCTTTACAAATTCACGCCCTGGCACAATAAATGTAGCTCTGAAAGCTCATTGCTTAGCAGAAAGTAAATACCATAAATAGTAACTTTCAACCGACATCAATTGATTTCTCTTCCAATCACTTGATTCCTCTCTTAGCTTTAAATTTTGCAGAGAAAGCCACAGTTCATTGCAACTGATATGAGGAAAATGAGAAACCTGACTGCCCCTCATTAGTGGACTTCAATTCAAGCTTCTGAAAAGGACTGCAGTGTTTCAGTAAGAAACTTGATCAGTATTTAGGTTTAAGCAAAGCAACGTGCATCTTCCTTTAGTTTAAACTCCCTTACCTATGACGCATAGAACTAAGTTACGAACAAAGAAACACAATATATAGAGAGGCAGTTTACCTGCTGTTTGGGTCATAGTAGAAGCCGTTGATGGAGCCATCACTAAAAGAGAAGCAAACATAATAGAAGCCCGCGATAGTCAATCCACAATCTATACCAACATTGACAAAGTACTGCTCCTTCCACCTCTGCAACAGAAAAGATTGCATCATCATCACCTAGCTTATGCACTCTCAAAAATAAAAGTTGTTCAGATGAGATGTAATATCATAATACCATAAATATGTATGGGTAGTTACTCAAATCCAAAGATTTACCACCATCAGCTTCCACTTGACTCTGGAGCAAAAGAAAGAAGGGTGAAAACTTCAATTTTGAACAATACGGGGAACAATTAAAACCAATGATTTC
This sequence comes from Asparagus setaceus, assembly GCA_012295165.1. NCBI lineage: Eukaryota > Viridiplantae > Streptophyta > Magnoliopsida > Asparagales > Asparagaceae > Asparagus > Asparagus setaceus. The sequence continues at coordinate 89,958,521 of CM022702.1, read as the reverse complement.
TCTATTTACCAGAAGCGGGGAGAAAGATGGGAATTTCGACCAATGCCTTATATCATCCTCTGGCCTGCAGAAAATAGGGGAAAAAAGTTTTTCCAACATGAACAAAGTCTACTGAATACATTGATACCTCAACTCATATTTTTTCCATGCACATACAAACTAGAAAACGAATGAGACATACGTTGCTTCCCACTTGCCAGTGTAAAAAGTGTAGTTCTTGGTATCAACTATCTCTCCTTCCCAAAATGTAACTACCTAATTTGCCAAAAATACAAACCGGATCACTGGATAGAAACTACTAATCTTCAATGACATTTCTCATTCTACAATGACATGAAAAGAATTAAATTCAACTCATAAAAAATTGTGAAAATAGAAATGCAAATATACATAACTTAGATTTTAGTATGAAAATGGAGCAGTCATAGAGCTTAGGAGAGTTAGAAGAAAGAAACTACTTACTGGTGTGTCTGCTAGAGGAACATTGAGCGCCTCCATGGTACCACATAAATAACCATGATCAAGGTCACATCCTTGGATCCTGACATTCACCCTCCAGGCCTCATCCTTTTGCAAACTTGAAACATTCTGAGTTCCAGCAAAGGCCTGTAGGATCAAGCTAGCTAGTGAAGTTTCATAAAATTTCAAAGTTCAAGGGCCTTAATCAGAGACTCAGAGTACTTAAACTATGGTTCCTTTGGTAATAAAAACAGTGATGAACTTATCATATACTACCAATTCATATACAGGTTCTAGTATTTTTCTTCTCGAAGCTCACCTACACGATAAATACCTATTATCTTTGCAGGTCACAGTTATGAGTATAAAATCTTTAACATGATGAACACCCCCCCATAATAATATGCAAAATTAACAACGAAGCACAAACAAAAATTATATGTAAGCTAACTTCTATTTGATTAGGGGAAATGTTGGACTTGTATACCCTGTGGGGGCATATACCATTAATATGTAAGCTAACTTCTATCTGTCGATTTAAGAATTTGGTACTGACATAATAAATTATCTAAAGCCTACATTATCAGTAGCATAAATTTTAGTTTGCAAAGAGACGGAAAAAAAAAATCAAATCTCCAAGCTATCTAAATCATCATATCCATTGCACAATAAATCTCATAAAGAACAAAAGAAATTAATTTATGGGAAGAAAATGAAAGAACTAACCCGTCCAACGCTCAAAAGCGTACAAGGAGAAGGTAGAGCATGTTCTGAAGTGGCATCTTGCCCTGAGAAATTTTTTTTTTTTTGACATATTGTACTGGTTAGCTTTAAATGTGACAGAAACCAAATAGTAGCAGTAACAGCAATAGCAGTATTAGCAACGAGCAGTAGCAATTATCCTATCTAGCTAACAAGGAAACAATATATAGTAATATATAGTTGAATGCATTGCATTGCTATATGGAGACAAGTGTACTGTACTGTAACTAAGTAACTTTAATAGGTCTATGGACCATGTAACCTGACTAAACAGCAAAAGAGGAAAAGAAGGATTTGTACTAAACCCTGAGTAATCAATTCATATCCTGAGTGCTAAAGTAAGAAAACACCAGAAAGAACTCTTAAATTCCTATGAAACCCCATAATCTATGTTTCTCCACAGATGCTGATGTTGGAGGAAGAAAGTGAGAAATGGATTATGCTAACTGCAAAAAGGTAAAGTTCCGCAACATGGCTCTCGATGAATCGTTCACTGCCTAATAAAACCGAAATTATCATCAACCATTTATTACATGATATCTATTCACAAATATGGCCATTACAGAAGCATGTAAGAAAATTTCAAGACAGCAACCATAGCTACGCATGTTAGGCTATGGAAGTTTGAGAGCAAAAGATTCCTTGTCAGTTTAATATCCACGTTAGCAGATTACTCCACAATCTGAAATATCCTAGAAGAATCCGGAGATTCTATACACCTGTAAAAGTACGCTAAATTGGCAACTGTTCAACCTTGGTACCTCACAACCAAGTGACATATAGATTAATATGTCGTGGCAGCCTTTGTAGACTATCATCCCACATGTTTTACAGCGCTATCATTCTAAAAACCCAATTTTTTTGCAAAGAAGAAGTAAATAGAGGATTCAACCTAAATTTTCCTTCATTTATCTACCTAAACAGGAAAGTTTTGGACAAAAGAATCCCAAGTCAAGGCCTCTTATCTAGAATCAAGATCCTATCCATTGGTTGCATTACTTCGCCCAAAATGTAGCCCAAGACCAAAAGTTTTACCTTACATCTGAAGAAATTGAAGAAAGGCAAAGAACTATGAAGTAGAAACTCTAACCACACCCTTGAATGTCTTTTTGTATTAAAAATTCAATATAACCCACAATGGTACTAAATGTTTGATAAATTCCATTAATTTCTGCATGAACCAGTGAAATGGATGTTTTAAGACCATTCAAACTGTGAAGATAAGGACCCCTCTCCGACCACCAAATCCCTTCGCTGGAAATTCCATTTATTTCTTACAACAAACGACAGAAAATTAACCAGTACTTCACTTAGAGCAGTCTTTCCAACTGTAAAAAGGGAAACAGAATCGTTAATGTGTCTTTTGATTTGGCCAAGGGTTTATCAATTGGCACAAATGCGTTTATACACAAAAAAGAGTCTCTTGATCAGAACCAACAATCTTAAAACCTCGTTATATGATATTTCCTACAAATAAACTTCAAATTCAAGGGAGTTCTTGAACTTTGAAGTAGCAAGGAGTGATGATATATATAAACCCCCAACTATCGCATGTGTACTAATTTCATTCATAACGTATCATAACACGATGCCCTCAATGAACCCCAAGCACAAGAACCTCCATTTCTATATCAAACAAACATTTACAGATACGATAATTGATTTAAAACTTTGAAAATCAGAAAATTAAAAAAAAAATTCTGCACAGACTAGAGCTCAATAGAGACAAATAAACCTAGCAAATCTAGGGTTTCATTCACGCTGATCTAACAATCTAAAACTTTAAAGAAGTTAAAAGAGCAGAGAGAATATGAAGAAATGCACCAAATTAGGATTAAAATTAGGGTTTTTACCTGAAAATTGAGAGGGCGCTGAGCCCTCGACCACTCTAACTGGCATTTTGATCGAATCTAATCGAGATCCGAGGCAAACACTAACCTCTCTGAAACCCTAGCATCAGCTCGTAAAAGATTAGGGGGGAAGAAAAAGGAAAAATAATTGAAAAAGAAATAAGAATTGCAGAAGAAGGATCAGTCATCAGTGCTCGACTCAGACCGAGGCGGTAGCGGGTTCGGGTTCTGATAGACTCCGAACCGGTCAGAGGTTGTTGGCATCTTGTGAATTAGTCCCTCCGAAATCATTTTATGGTGTAGTTCTAAATATTTTTACCCCATACTTTTTCATCAATAAATTAATATTTTTTATGGAATTAAATATTGAAATATAGTTTTTATAAGAAGTTAAGAGAATTGTCAAAGAATGTTTCAATAAGTCCCATGAAGGAGTTCTAGTTAGAAAATGTTATTATTAGTGAAGAATAACTTTTTTTTTTGGGTGAGATATCTTCGTGAGAATGTTTATTCGAAAAGGATTATTAAACATCCAAATTTGCCAATATTAATTGTTTGTACTAAAGTGGTTAAAACAATTATAATAGATGTCATGTCCATAACCCACCGGAGGTGACCCAAACGGTTAGGAGGGTCCGATATGGCTCCCTCAGTCTTGTGTTCGATTGCATGCTGGGTTATTAAAAAAAATGTCATCTCAATCTGTATAAATACTGTTGAAAGATAATCCTAATTCTAATGAGTTTTGAGTTAGTTATCCTTAGAAGTTTTATTAATAGGAGTTTGATTATCTTTAAGTTAGGTAGTTTAAAGATAGAGTTAGTAGTTCAAAAGAATAGGATTTGGTTTGTCTCAATTATCTTCTAGGAGTTTGTACTATTATAGAGTTCTTTATTGTATGATTTTATAGGCCTTTATATAAGCATGTGGGTTCCCTGTACCGTATACGAAGAAGAAAAAAAAGGCAACAGAGAGAAGAACTTTGGTTCACTTTTGCTCCTTCATCCCTTCTCTTCTCAATATTACATATATTATTTGTTTTGCTAGTTTCTCCAACAGTGGTATCAAAGCCATGAACAATCTAAACGGGATGACGTCCCCTTCTATTCCTATATTGGATGGAAAGAATTATCACCGGTGGAGAGTGCAGATGAAGGTGTTGTTTGAGTACCAAGATATTTTGGGTGTCGTAGAGAACGGAGTTGCCGACCTCGCAGATAGCGCAAGTGAAGCCGAGAAGAAAGCCCACAGTGAGATCAAGAAGAAGGATCGAAAGGCGCTATTCTACATCCATCAAGGAGTGAATGATTCAGTTTTTGAGAAGATCGACGGAGCAACTACGGCAAAGCAAGCATGGGATATTTTGGAGACATCGTACCATGGAGTTGAAAAGGTGAAAAAAGTTAGGCTTCAAACATTGAGACGTCAATTTAAAATTTTACAGATGGAACCCGCTGAAAGTGTTGCAGATTACATGACTCGAGTCCTTGCTTTGACAAATCAAATAAAAATAAATGGGGAGAAGGTTGCAGATTTAGCAATTGTGGAGAAGATATTGCGATCTCTTACAGCAAAATTTGATCATAGCGTGGTGGCAATTGAAGAATTGAAGGATTTGTCCAAGATGACAGTTGATGAGTTGATAGGTACCCTACAAGTTCACGAGCAACGCATGAACGAGAGGTCAACCGAGAAGCCTATTGAGAAAGCTTTTCAAAGTCAAGCTTTTATAAACAATAACAAAGGAGCGCAGGATGAAAGAGACCATCGAGGAGGAAATTTCCATGGCAGAGGACGAGGATACGGAAACTATAACAACCGAGGACGCGGATACTACAATAGTCGAGGACATGGCAGTTATAACAACAATCAAAGAGATGACGACAATCAGAGAAGCAATTATCAATCAAATTCAAATTATCGAGGACGAGGTCGAGGACAAGGTCGAGGCTTTGGACGTGGTAGAGGAAATTTTAATAAATCAAACAGTGAATGTTACATATGTCATAGATATGACCACTATGCAAAGGAGTGTAAGTACCAGGATAATTCCCAATCTAGAGAAGATGTTCTATTTGCACAAGAAAGAGGTGATGAAGATAACCACACTTTGTTGATGATCACGACAACCGGTGAAGAATCAAGCTACAACACATGGTTTCTTGATACTGGGTGTTCTAATCACATGTGCGGAAAGAAGGAGTTGTTCATGGATCTGGATGAGTCGATGCGGTCCAAAGTCAAGTTTGCCGATGACAACACTATACCAGTGATGGGAAAAGGACGAGTTCTCATCAAGTTGAGGAACGGAGACCATAAGTTTATTTTCGATGTGTTCTATGTGCTGAATATGAAGAACAATTTACTCAGTATGGGCCAACTTCTTGAAAAGAGGTACGATCCGCGCTTTTCTGGTAATCAACTCTTAATCTTTGATAAAAGAAGTGTATTTATCCTTAAAGCCCCCATGACAAATAATCACATGTTTCGAGTTGACATCGAGAATGATGTTTATCATTGCTTCAATGCTATTATGAAAGATGAGTCTTGGTTGTGGCATCTTCATTTTGAATATCTGAACTTTCGCAGTTTGAAGTTGCTTGCTCAAAGAAATTTGGTGAGAGGCTTGCCCGTTGTAGATCATTCCGAGCAGTTGTGTGAAGGTTGTATTCTTGAAAAGCAACATAGATTACCCTTTAGTATTAAAAATACTTAGCGTGCAAAGAAGCCTCTTGAGCTCATTCATTCAGATGTGTGCGGTCCTATGAACACTATATCCAATGGCAATAATCGATACTTCCTTACTTTTATTGACGATCTCACAAAGAAAATATGGGTCTACTTTCTGCAGCGAAAATCTGAAGTCTTTGATTGCTTCAAGAGTTTTAAAGCCCTAGTTGAGAAGGAAAGCGGTTACTTTATCAAGGTGCTACGAATAGATGGAGGTGGTGAATATACTTCTAATAACTTTAATAAGTATTGTTCAGAAGAAGGAATAAAGTGTGATGTCACTTTTCCCTACACACCTCAACATAACGGCGTCGCTGAACGGAAAAATAGGACTATACTTGACATAGCGAGAAGCATGCTAAAGGCCAAAGATATGCCAAATTATTATTGGGGTGAAGCTGTCTCATGCACTGTTTACTTGTTGAACAGGTCACCAACAAAGAGAGTTGATAATCTCACTTCTGAAGAGGCGTGGACTGGTTATAAGCCAAGTATAAGACATCTCAAAGTGTTTGGCTCCATTGCTTATGCTCATTTTCTAGCAGAAGGAAGAAAGAAACTTGATGACAGAGGCGAGAAGACAGTATTTATTGGCTACAAGTCCGGAGGTAACAAACTCTACAACCCCGCTACAAAGAAGGTGATTGTAAGCAGAGATGTTATGTTTGCTGAAGAAGAAGCTTGGAATTGGGATCTAGAAGCACAAAACAATTCACGGCGTACTGTTCTTGATATTCTTGAAGACGGTGTCCCTGTTGCAACTGAAGAAGCACCACCGACCAATGCTCTAAAGCTCCAACCCCGCAAATTTCATTAGAAGTTGAAAGACCAAGAAGAAATCGACAACCATCAGTTCTCTTGAGAGATTATGAAGTAACTCCAGATGATGATGTTGATGCAGATGGAGATATAGTGCACTTTACAATGTTTGCAGATTATGAGCCAGTTATGTTTGAAGAGGCTATTCAAGATCCTAAGTGGATGAATGCAATGAAAGAAAAGATAAAAACGATTGAGAAGAACGACACGTGGGAGCTTACTAATATCCCGCAAGGACATAAAGCAATCGATGTGAAGTGGGTTTTCAAGACAAAGATTAAGGCGAACGGCGAGGTTGAACGGCAGAAAGCAAGATTGGTGGCGAAAGACTACGAGTAAAGGCCTGGTTATGATTACCAAGAGGTATTTTTCCCTGTTGCTAGAATTAAAACTGTTAGATTAATAATTGCCTTGGCTGCACAGAAGCATTGGAATATTCATCAGATGAACATGAAGTCAGCTTTTCTTAATGGGCCACTTGAAGAAGAAGTTTTCATGAAGCAACCTCCTGGATTTGTGAAGAAAAAGTATGAGCATAAAGTATACAAGTTGAAGAAAGTCTTGTACGGGCTGAAGCAGACGCCACGAGCATGGAACAAAAGAATTGATTCTTTCTTTTAAAAAAGTGGATTTCAAAAGTGCCCCTCCGAGCATGCCTTATATGTGAAGACAAACAACTCTGGTGATATACTACTATTATGCCTTTATGTTGATGATTTGATTTTTACGGGCAATAATATTAGTATGATTGAAGATTTTAAGAAGTCGATGCATGAATTTGAGATGATAGATCTTGGCTTGATGTCTTATTTTCTCAGTATTGAAGTGGTTCAAGGTGATGATGGGATTTTCATATGTCAAAAGAGGTATTGTGCAGAGTTGTTGAAGAGGTTTCAGATGTTTGATTGCAATCCTGTCAGAATTCCTGTGGAGGTTGGTACTAAATTATCTCGAGAAGGTAATGGTGCACAAATTGATCCTACTTATTTCAAGCAAATTGTTGGGAGTTTGAGATATCTCACATGTACAAGGTCAGATATAGCCTATGGAGTTGGTCTAATCAGCAGATATTTGGAGGTCCCTCGCCAATCTCATCTACAAGTTGCAAAGAGAATTATATGGTACCTAAAGGAGACTTATGATCATGGTTTGTTTTATTCTTCATCTAACAATTGTGATGTTGTAGGATATTCTGATAGTGATTGGAGTGGAGATCATGATGATCGTAAAAGCACTTCTGGCTATATTTTCAATTTTGACTCCACCGCATTTTCATGATCGTCGAAGAAGCAGTCTACTGTTGCACTCTCAACTTGTGAAGCAGAGTATGTAGCAGCGGCGTCGAGTGCTTGTCAAGCAATTTGGTTGCGTAATGTGCTAAGTCAAATTCATATTCATGTTGAAGATCCTACAAAGATTTATGTTGACAACAAATCCGCAATTGATTTGGCGAAGAATCTAGTCACTCACGGAATGAGCAAACATATTCATACTCGTTACTACATTCTACGAGATAATGTTGAGAAGAACAAGATCGTGTTGATTTATTGCAAGTCTGAAGATCAAGTTGCAGACATCCTCACGAAGCCCTTGAAGTTTGAAGCATTTGTCAAGCTGAAGCACATAATGGGATTGAAAACTTTATAGAATTAGGATTAAGAGGGGATGTTGAAAGATAATCCTAATTCTAATGGGTTTTGAGTTAGTTATCCTTAGAAGTTTTTATTAATAGGAGTTTGATTATCTTTAAGTTAGGTAGTTTAAAGATAGAAGTAGTAGTTCAAAAGAATAGGATTTGATTTGTCTCAATTATCTTCTAGGAGTTTGTACTATTATAGAATTCTTTATTGTATGATTTTATAGGCCTTTATATAGGCATGTGGGTTCCCTGTACCTATATACGAAGAAGAAAAAAAAGGCAACAACGAGAAGAACTTTGGTTCACTTTTGCTCCTTCATCCCTTCTCTTCTCAATATTACATATATTATTTGTTTTGCTAGTTTCTCAAATGGTATCAGAGCTAAGGTCATGGTCCAAGTAATTTAAAAAGAGAGAGAGAGAGAGAAAAAAAAAATGAAGTCCGATGTGAAGCCTGAATGTGTCGGGAGAATCCACGGATGCCCGTAGGAGTGATATAGTCTAGTTAGTCACCATGAGTGAAGTGGTGGAAGTTCCTATGGATGTTTGATAGTCATGTGCTGAATGCATGCTCTGATTAGCCCACGAGTCAAGTGGTGCAAGAGTTAGTGAATTAGTTAGCCCACGAGTGAAGTGGTGCAAAAGGTTAGTGAATCTCGTGGAAGATTGAATTATAGTTGAATTGAACTATACTCACAAATTAAGGGGGGAGTTGTTGAGGTGATTAATATGTGAGTATAGTCTCACATCGGATAAGATAAGAAAGAGCGATGAGTTTAAATAGGAGTTTGGGTCAATACCTAATAGCTATAGCTTTTGGATTAAAATTGATTCCTAACTTCTGTTTAAGGCCCATCAACTCTAGATTAGGCCCGATTTTTCCCCCAACAAACAAGTCATAGTCGTGCACATAAACGAGTGGTCAAAATAGAGAAATAGCTTTAATATTGTTGGGTTTAATTTAAGAGTATGTTATTTAATAATAATAAAAAAGAGTATGTTATAGCCTGTTACGAAGGATTAAAATGTAGATATAGTACATGTAAAAGGAATTCATACTGTATTATTAACAACATTTCCTTCCACTATTTTAGGTGGAAGAATTCCACAGAAATATAATTGTCACCGCATTTCAAACCATATGCTTACTTTTCATTTTTATTCTGAATAACTATTTTTCTTTATATGAGTAACAGTATTATCATGACTACTATCCATTTAACCATGCTCTTTATACCCAGTACTCAGGCTATAGCCTCCATGAGATGGGCTGTAACTGAAATGAGAAAGAGGGAAGGCACCAAACAGTGTTTGATGTAGTTAGTAAATCTTGTACTTGGAGCTATATGAAGTAAAAAATAAAATTTTTAAAAAAATTAAATAAAAAGATAAGCTTAACTATTCTGTCATGAGAAAACAAGCTATGTAAACAATATATCGTCACTCCAACTACCATAATCAAGAATCTACCACAAAACACAACACTTTGCCAACAATAACATCCAGACACATCCAGTATAATTTTAATATAAATAAACACCACTAAAAATGAAGTTAAAAAAACATCTATCTACAGACATAAAAACGGCTGCGTAAAAAAAAAATCTACTTACTCCCACACAATCATCTTCCTCCCCCAGAGAAAATAGTATCCGATACAGAAAGGCTGCACATCGAAGAACCTGTACACTCATCACTTACATTGATTCTCCTTGAAATTGAATCAAACAACTGAAGGTCATCTACCGACAACTCCGGTAACTCCGCTTCCCTCTCCAAAAACTGCACAATTTGCCTCATACCCGGCCTAGCCGTCGGCATTGGATGTGAACAAACAAGCCCAAGCTTCAACACAAGCTCAACCTCTTCAGTTACAAACTCATCGCCCAATCTTCGATCTCTAGCCTCGATGATCGACCCTTTCTTCAAGAAATCGAGAACCCAATCGACGAGAATCAACTCAAGCCCTGACGTTTTAAGCTCAACTGGTCTCCTTCCACATGCAACTTCCAGTAAAAATGCACCGAAAGCATACACATCAGAGTCTGTCGTTGCTTTCCCAGTTCTTGCGAGTTCAGGCGCAAGATACCCCAATGTACCAACTATGTGCGTTGTTTCAGGATTTGACCCGTGGTTGTGGAGCCTGGCGAGCCCGAAATCCCCCAACCTCCCATTGAATTCTCGATCAAGAAGCACATTGCTCGCTTTGATGTCTCTGTGAAGGATCACTTGCTCCCATTCTTCGTGCAGGTAGAGTAGTCCTGCAGCGATGCCTTTGATTATCGTGAACCGCTGGTTCCAGTTGAGCATTACCTCTGGACGATTGAAGAGGTATTTGTCGAGGCTTCCATTGGGCATGAAGTCGTAGACTAATAGCAGCTCGCTGTGATGCCTGCTGTAACCGAGGAGTTGGACTAAGTTTCGATGTCTGACACGGCCTATGCTTGCGATTTCTGCTACAAATTCCTTCATGCCTTGCCTTGATCCCTCAGATATCCTCTTCACTGCAACTTCAACATTGGATTTTGGTAGAACCCCTTTGAAGACACCACCGAAACCTCCAGCTCCGAGGAGATTCTCATCTCTGAAGCCTTCGGTGGCTTTGTGTAGATCCTTGTAGCAGAATCTGTGAGGTCCATACTCAACCTCCCAATCTTCTTGCTGCTCTGAAGATTTCTTCTTCTTAAATAACACAATCAGGATGTTCACAATAATCACTGCCAACAACACTGAAGCGGCAATGGGCAATACAGTAGTCAAAACACGAGGCTCCTTTTCGATCTCTTCATCAGTATTTGGCAAAGACGGAAGCTTTGAGACATCAAGCTCTTGAGCTTTTCCGTTCAAGCTGAAACTCCATCCCAAAACGTAGTGGCTTCCAGCAGCTGCACCGGTGGAGGAAGAGAAACCCACATACATTTTATCGAGCAAGACCGAAGAAAGATTAGCTGTAGATGACAAGAGGGGAGAATGAGGCTGACTAACATCTATAGGCGATAAAGTCACATCGAGTCTCATCGCTTCACCATCATATTCTACCCACAGCTTCATAGGCTCACCACTTATTAGGCTTAGATTCCTGAACCCGCCATCAGAATCGGAGACATAAGATGCAGGAGCAGAGTCATTCGAATGCAGACTGTTGATATCAATACCGACATGGTTATCGTTGATATCATTGTAATCAAAGTTTTGTACAGTGTCAAGCTCAACTGCAACAATGTGGTTGGACGAATTGCCGTTGCTCGTCAAATTGAACAGGCCTAGATACTGGCTAGGGCCAGCTCCAACAATCTCCTTCGAAGGAGAGATCACGAAAGCTAGACCATGAGCAGCAACATCCGGGTACTGCGCAACAATAGCAAACACAAAGGACGTGGAGAAAGATAGAGGATTACCGCTCGAGGAATTGATGAAATTGAACGGAATAGGGAAAAACGCATGCCCAATTGCCTCCTTCGTCAGATTTGTGAGCCTCAAGATGCCATTTTGTTCGATCACGGAGTTACCATCGAGGGTAAGCCCTGAACCATGGAATCCATGGTACAGAAAACTTCCATCACTGGTCGAAGAAACTACAGCCACTAGACTCACAAGGAGAGCAGAGATTAAGATCCTGATGAGCATAGCTTCATACACAAAAGCCTTTAACTCAAAGATGAGCATATAAGTAATGAGCAAAGAGAATATTCAGAGTAGAAACAGACAGAAAAGTTTGCATGCCGTGCCCGGAGCCATGAAATGTTTTGTGTGTATAAGAGTGGAGGCAGTCGCCGGCATGGACACATGAACAAGAGACATATAGATATGGATCCAATAATGCTCTTCAGAGCTAGCCTGCCAAATTTTTGTTCTATTCTGCGTGTCAACAATAGTGATGGAGACGTAGGGGATGGGCTTGCATGTTCAGTGGTCTGTGAGTGGCCAAATAATACAAACGAAGCAGAGAGAAGACAAGCTTACTTGGTCCACTGCACCCAATTGGTTTGAACCAGTCAGAAAAGAATCGCGAATACTTTCTAATTTTGACAGTATATACCTGAAATAAAATACACGTGGGGTACGGGTTCGGCTTCTATCATAAGTTCGGACTACGAATACGGTCCAAGGACATATCATGTTTAACACGGTACTGGAGCAATACGAACATTTCAGTCTTGGGGACATATATTTATTCTTTTCTCAGTTTAAGACAGAAAAAACAGGGTTAATTGCATACAGACATCGTGTAGTATCCCCGGATTCAACTTACTACCCTCGTAGTTCTATTGTTGCAAATAGATCCCTGAGTGAATTTTTTTGACCCTTTTCAGGGTGCCTATCTATCAGCAACGATAGATTTTCCCTCAGGGGTACACATGCACCAATACGTCTCTTTCAGGGGGTCTATCAGTAACAATAGCGCTACATGGGTAGCAAATTCAATTTGGTGATAGTACAAGGGGTCTATCTGCAATTAACCCAAGAAGAGCGTCTTTGGTGCGTTCGCCGTGATGGAGCTAATCATGACACGAGGAGAGTGACACCCGAAGCTAACATGGTAGTATTTGGGGGAGACCTAACGAGCCATTCTCTCGTAGTTTTCTAGCCATCAGCCTGTGACTTAATATTATTATTATTAGTATTAATCAGCCATAACTATCACCCATTAACTTTTACTACCAGACGATTGATGGAACCAAAGTATCTTATAATTTAGACAAATATATGATTTGGCTTGGAAATTAGCGAATAGATAACACACATGTTCACAATGTTAATACTGAGCCTTGGAATGTAACAAACCTGTAGCCCTGTCTAGATTCAGCACATGAACAATTGGGTCCGGAATCAAGTCCTGAGACAATGGATCCAATTGAATGAGGTTTTGACTTGACATTTCCATAAGAGCTATGAACCTTCTCCAGAGCTGGAATCTGAAAACAAGAACTGATCATCAGGGCTTCACTTACCAAGTTCATGATTGATATAATCAGAAATAAGTCATGTATACACTCTTCCAGTGCAAATAATAATCTCAATACGAAAAGTGCAAATAAATCTGTTTTAGCCATTGATTACACAGTAACTTTTTTTAGCTTAATGGCCAAAGCTGAATCATGGACCCTACTGTACATAAAATCATAAAGGTTTATTGGGATTATATACAGAAAAAAATTCAAATAGATATTTATCTAACTTGTGTCAATGCTGAATATGTCATGGCCATTGAGTAATTTATAAATTGCATAATTTATGTTCCTGAACTGTCATCTGAGTATGATATACTTCTTTAATACTTTATGCGTATTAGTAATTGAATGCCAAAATCACCAGTTGTGTAGCAGTTAAGCAAAATGACAGTGAACCTGGTTAAAACTTGAAGATGGTTAGGTGTAGCTAAGATTTTAATCATGTAAAACTTTGGATATGTACAATAATATTTCTCTTTCGTAAATTATTTAGAGAATTAATCAATTTCCATATAAACCAAAAAAATATATAAAGAAATAGATGTTGTGTCAGCTCCACCTCAATTTTTCATATTTTCACTTTCCGATTGCCAAACAATATTGGCTAATAGAAAGTTCTCTTCACTTTCTATTTACTTCCAGCTACCAAACACGCCCTGAGTATGAGCATATAAAAATTTACGATTTTTATGAGCTATAACCAACAATTTGTCAATCTTTGTTCATTTCGATCAAATTACAATTAAGTACATGTAGGTCAAAATTCATTATTTTCATGGACAACCCATGATTTTTGCAATTTTTATTCCTTTCGACAAAATGGGCATCAACTATATATACATCAATATTTGTGATATTTATGGGCTATAACCCACGATTTTTGTCAAATTTCGATTATTTCGTCTAAATGGCAATTAAGTATGTATATTTCAAAATTCATGAGTTTCATGTCCTACAACCTACGATTTTTGTCGAATTTTGTTCATTTTTATGATTTTATGAGCTATAGCCACTATTTTTGTCAAATTTTGTTTATTTCAACCAAATGGCAATTAAGTATGTATATTTCAAAATTCATGATTTTCATGGGCTATAATCCAAGATTATTGTCAAATTTTGCTTATTTCAACCAAATAGCAATTAAGTAAGCATAGTTCAAAATTCACAATTTTCATGGGCTAAATAAACCCGATTTTTGCGATTAGTGCTAGTTTAAACCAAATAGAAATTAAGTATGATCATATAAAAATTTATAACTTTCATGGGCCATAACCCATAATTTTAGTTAATTTTCGTTCATTTCAACAAAATTATAATTAATTACATATGGGTCAAAATTCATGATTTTCATGGGCTATAACCTATGATTTTTGTCAAATTTTGTTTATTTCAACCAAATGGCAATTAAGTATGTATATTTCAAAATTCATGATTTTCATGGGCTACATAAATCCCAAATTTTCCAATTAGTGCTAGTTTAAACCAAATAGAAATTAAGTATGATCATATAAAAATTTACGATTTTTATGAGCTATAACCAACAATTTGTCAATCTTTGTTCATTTCGATCAAATTACAATTAAGTACATGTAGGTCAAAATTCATGATTTTCATGGGCTATAACCCATGATTTTTGCAATTTTATTCCTTTCGACAAAATGGGCATCAACTATATATACATCAATATTTGTGATATTTATGGGCTATAACCTATGATTTTTGTCAAATTTTGCTTATTTCAACCAAATGGCAATTAAGTATGTATATTTCAAAATTCATGATTTTCATGGGCTATAACCCACGATTTTTGTCGAATTTTGTTCATTTTTATGATTTTATGAGCTATAGCCACTATTTTTGTCAAATTTTGTTTATTTCAACCAAATGGCAATTAAGTATGTATATTTCAAAATTCATGATTTTCATGGGCTATAATCCAAGATTATTGTCAAATTTTGCTTATTTCAACCAAATAGCAATTAAGTAAGCATAGTTCAAAATTCACAATTTTCATGGGCTAAATAAACCCGATTTTTGCGATTAGTGCTAGTTTAAACCAAATAGAAATTAAGTATGATCATATAAAAATTTATAACTTTCATGGGCCATAACCCATAATTTTAGTTAATTTTCGTTCATTTCAAAAAATTATAATTAATTACATATGGGTCAAAATTCATGATTTTCATGGGCTATAACCTATGATTTTTGTCAAATTTTGTTTATTTCAACCAAATGGCAATTAAGTATGTATATTTCAAAATTCATGATTTTCATGGGCTACATAAATCCCAAATTTTCCAATTAGTGCTAGTTTAAACCAAATAGAAATTAAGTATGATCATATAAAATTTATGATTTTTATGGGCTATAACCCATAATTTTAGTTAATTTTCGTTCATTTTCACGAAATCACAATTAACTACATATAGGTCAAAATTCACGATTTTCATGGGCTATAACCCATGATTTTTCCAATTTTTATTCGTTTTGACAAAATGAACATTAACTATATAAACATCAATATTTGTTATTTTTATGAGCTATAATGTGATTTTTGTCAAATTTCGATTATTTCGTCTAAATGGCAATTAAGTATGTATAATTCAAAATTCATGAGTTTCATGTCCTACAACCCACGATTAATGCGATTTTTGCTCATTTCGACCAAATGGAATTTAAGTATGTATACAACAAAATTTGAGATTTTTATGGGTTATATAACCCACGATTTGAGTCAATTTTCAATCATTTCAACCAAATGACAATTAAGTACATGTAGTTCAATATTCATGATTTTCAAGAGCTATAACCCACTATTTCTACAATTTTTGTTCGTTTTGACAAAGCATACATTAATTATCGTGCATCAAAATTTGCAATTATAGCCCAAGATTTTTGTCAAATTTTGTTTATTTCAACCAAATGACAATTAAGTATGCACAGTTCATAATTCATGATTTCGGTGGACTATAACCCATGATTTTTGTCAATTTTGTTCATTTTGACTGAGTGAAAATTAAATATTTGTATAAAAAATTTGCGATTTTCATGGGCTATAACCCATGATTTTAGTCAAATTTCGTTTATTTCGACCAAATGACAATTAAGTATGCCTAGTTTAAAATTCAAGATATTCATGGGCTATAACCCACGATTTTTGTCAAATTTTGTTCAATTCAACCATATGGCAATTAAGTATGCATAGTTCAAAAATCATAATTTTCATGGACTAACACATGATTTTTTTCAAGTTCCGTTCATTACACCCAAATGTCAATTAAGTAGGCATAGTTAAAAACTCATGATTTTCATGGGCTATAACCTACAATTTTGCAATTTATGCTCGTTTCCACTAAATGGAAATAGAGTAGAGTACATAAAATTTATGATTTTCATGGTTTAACCCACATTTTTCCTCAAATTTCATTCATTTAGACCAAATGGCAATTCACTATGTATGGTTCAAAATTCATAATTTTATGGACTATATATAACCCAATATTTTTGCAATTTGTGTTCGTTTTAAGCGAATGGAAGTTAAGTATGGGCTATATATCATAAAACCCCTTAACTTTGGATGATTATCGAGAAAACCCCTTAACTTTGGATGATTATCGAGAAAACCCCTTAAGATTAGGAGTTATTAGAAAACCCCTTAACTTTGAGATTTTATCGAAACCCCTAATTTGAGGGGTTTTCGATAAAATCTAAAGTTAAGAATAAAATCTGAAAGTTAAGGGGTTTTGTGATAATCCGATACTTAATGGGTTTTATATTTTGGAAGTTAAGGGGTTTTAATAATTGTCTAAAGTTAAGGGACTTTTTGATATTTAGCCTTAAGTATGTGTCAAAATCTGAGATATTCATGGCTATAATCCATGATATTTGTCAAATTTCGTTCATTTCGTCCAAATGGCAATTAAATACGATAGCTCAAAATTCATGATTTTCATGGGCTATAACCCATGATTTTTGCAATTTTATTCCTTTCGACAAAATGGGCATCAACTATATATACATCAATATTTGTGATATTTATGGGCTATAACCCACGATTTTTGTCAAATTTGATTATTTCGTCTAAATGGCAATTAAGTATGTATATTTCAAAATTCATGAGTTTCATGTCCTACAACCTACGATTTTTGTCGAATTTTGTTCATTTTTATGATTTTATGAGCTATAGCCACTATTTTTGTCAAATTTCATTTATTTAGTCCAAATGACAATTAAGTACACATAATTCAAAATTATGATTTTCATGGGCTATAATCCAAGATTATTGTCAAATTTTGCTTATTTCAACCAAATAGCAATTAAGTAAGCATAGTTCAAAATTCACAATTTTCATGGGCTAAATAAACCCCGATTTTTGCGATTAGTGCTAGTTTAAACCAAATAGAAATTAAGTATGATCATATAAAATTTATAACTTTCATGGGCCATAACCCATAATTTTAGTTAATTTTCGTTCATTTCAACAAAATTATAATTAATTACATATGGGTCAAAATTCATGATTTTCATGGGCTATAACCTATGATTTTTGTCAAATTTTGTTTATTTCAACCAAATGGCAATTAAATACGCATAGCTCAAAATTCATGATTTTCATGGGCTACATAAATCCCAAATTTTCCAATTAGTGCTAGTTTAAACCAAATAGAAATTAAGAATGAGCATATAAAATTTATGATTTTTATGGGCTATAACCCATAATTTTAGTTAATTTTCGTTCATTTTCACGAAATCACAATTAACTACATATAGGTCAAAATTCACGATTTTCATGGGCTATAACCCATGATTTTTCCAATTTTTATTCGTTTTGACAAAATGAACATTAACTATATAAACATCAATATTTGTTATTTTTATGAGCTATAATGTGATTTTTGTCAAATTTCGCTCATTTCATCCAAATGGCAATTAAGTATGTATAATTCAAAATTCATGAGTTTCATGTCCTACAACCCACGATTAATGCGATTTTTGCTCATTTCGACCAAATGGAATTTAAGTATGTATACAACAAAATTTGAGATTTTTATGGGTTATATAACCCACGATTTGAGTCAATTTTCAATCATTTCAACCAAATGACAATTAAGTACATGTAGTTCAATATTCATGATTTTCAAGAGCTATAACCCACTATTTCTACAATTTTTGTTCGTTTTGACAAAGCATACATTAATTATCGTACATCAAAATTTGCAATTATAGCCCAAGATTTTTGTCAAATTTCGTTTATTTCGACCAAATGACAATTAAGTATGCAGTTCATAATTCATGATTTGGTGGACTATAACCCATGATTTTTGTCAATTTTGTTCATTTTGGTGAGTGAAAATTAAATATTTGTATAAAAATTTGCGATTTTCATGGGCTATAACCCATGATTTTAGTCAAATTCGTTTATTTCGACCAAATGACAATTAAGTATGCCTAGTTTAAAATTCAAGATATTCATGGGCTATAACCCACGATTTTTGTCAAATTTTGTTCAATTCAACCATATGGCAATTAAGTATGCATAGTTCAAAAATCATAATTTTCATGGACTAACACATGATTTTTTCAAGTTCCGTTCATTACACCCAAATGTCAATTAAGTAGGCATAGTTAAAACTCATGATTTTCATGGGCTATAACCTATGATTTTTGTCAAATTTTGCTTATTTCAACCAAATGGCAATTAAGTATGTATACAACAAAATTTGAGATTTTTATGGGTTATATAACCCACGATTTTTGTCAAATTTCATTCATTTAGACCAAATGGCAATTCACTATGTATGGTTCAAAATTCATAATTTTATGGACTATATATAACCCAATATTTTTGCAATTTGTGTTCGTTTTAAGCGAATGGAAGTTAAGTATGGGCTATATATCATAAAACCCCTTAACTTTGGATGATTATCGAGAAAACCCCTTAACTTTGGATGATTATCGAGAAAACCCCTTAAGATTAGGAGTTATTAGAAAACCCCTTAACTTTGAGATTTTATCGAAACCCCTAATTTGAGGGGTTTTCGATAAAATCTAAAGTTAAGAATAAAATCTGAAAGTTAAGGGGTTTTGTGATAATCCCGATACTTAATGGGTTTTTATATTTTGGAAGTTAAGGGGTTTTTAATAATTGTCTAAAGTTAAGGGACTTTTTGATATTTAGCCTTAAGTATGTGTCAAAATCGAGATATTCATGGCTATAATCCATGATATTTGTCAAATTTCGTTCATTTCGTCCAAATGGCAATTAAATACGATAGCTCAAAATTCATGATTTTCATGGGCTACATAAATCCCAAATTTTCCAATTAGTGCTAGTTTAAACCAAATAGAAATTAAGAATGAGCATATAAAATTTATGATTTTTATGGGCTATAACCCATAATTTTAGTTAATTTTCGTTCATTTTCACGAAATCACAATTAACTACATATAGGTCAAAATTCACGATTTTCATGGGCTATAACCCATGATTTTTCCAATTTTTATTCGTTTTGACAAAATGAACATTAACTATATAAACATCAATATTTGTTATTTTTATGAGCTATAATGTGATTTTTGTCAAATTTCGTTCATTTCGTCCAAATGGCAATTAAGTATGTATAATTCAAAATTCATGAGTTTCATGTCCTACAACCCACGATTAATGCGATTTTTGCTCATTTCGACCAAATGGAATTTAAGTATGTATACAACAAAATTTGAGATTTTTATGGGTTATATAACCCACGATTTGAGTCAATTTTCAATCATTTCAACCAAATGACAATTAAGTACATGTAGTTCAATATTCATGATTTTCAAGAGCTATAACCCACTATTTCTACAATTTTTGTTCGTTTTGACAAAGCATACATTAATTATGCGTACATCAAAATTTGCAATTATAGCCCAAGATTTTTGTCAAATTTCGTATTTTGACCAAATGACAATTAAGTATGCACAGTTCATAATTCATGATTTTCATGGGCTATAACCCATGATTTTTGTCAATTTTGTTCATTTTGACTGAGTGAAAATTAAATATTTGTATAAAAATTTATGATTTTCATGGGCTATAACCCATGATTTTAGTCAAATTCGTTTATTTCGACCAAATGACAATTAAGTATGCCTAGTTTAAAATTCAAGATATTCATGGGCTATAACCCGATTTTTGTCAAATTTTGTTCAATTCAACCATATGGCAATTAAGTATGCATAGTTCAAAAATCATAATTTTCATGGACTAACACATGATTTTTTCAAGTTCCGTTCATTACACCCAAATGTCAATTAAGTAGGCATAGTTAAAACTCATGATTTTCATGGGCTATAACCTACAATTTTGCAATTTATGCTCGTTTCCACTAAATGGAAATAGAGTAGAGTACATAAAAATTTATGATTTTCATGGTTTAACCCACATTTTTTCCTCAAATTTCATTCATTTAGACCAAATGGCAATTCACTATGTATGGTTCAAAATTCATAATTTTATGGACTATATATAACCCAATATTTTGCAATTTGTGTTCGTTTTAACTGAATGGAAGTTAAGTATGGGCTATATATCATAAAACCCCCCTTAACTTTGGATGATTATCAGAAAACCCCCCTTAACTTTAAAAATATCAGAAAACCCCTTAAGATTAGGAGTTATTAGAAAACCCCCTTAACTTTGAGATTTTATCAGAAACCCCCCCTAATTTGAGGGGGTTTTCTGATAAAATCTAAAGTTAAGAATAAAATCTGAAAGTTAAAGGGGGGTTTTGTGATAATCCCGATACTTAATGGGTTTTTATATTTTGGAAGTTAAGGGGTTTTTAATAATTGTCTAAAGTTAAGGGACTTTTTGATATTTAGCCTTAAGTATGTGTCAAAATCTGAGATATTCATGGCTATAATCCATGATATTTGTCAAATTTCGTGTCAAAATTTGAGATATTCATGGGCTATAACCCTCAAAGTTTGCAGATTTTTGTTCGTCTCGATTGAATGAAAATTAAGGATGTTACATCATAGTTAACGATTTTCATGAAAATTAAGTATGTTACATCATAGTTAACGATTTTCATAGGCTACCCACGATTTTTGTCAAATTTCATGCATTTTGACCAAATGACAATTAAGCATGCATAGTATAAAATTGATGATTTTCATAAGCTATAACCTACGAATTTCGTCCAATTTTGTTCATATTGACCAAATAGCAAGTAAGTACACATAGTTCAGAATTCACAAGAATTTTGCAATTTTTGCTTATTTCAACCAAATGGAAAATAGGTATGTGTACATCAAAATTTATAATTTTCATGGACTAACCCACAATTTTATCAAATTGTGTTCATTATGACAAATAACAATTAAGCGTTCGTAGTTCAAAATTCATAATTTTCATGGGCTATAACCCCACGATTTTTACATATGTACTGATTTCCACAAAATGGAATCATTCATTTCATCCCAATGATAATTAGGTAACTTCAATTTTTTTTTTCATGGGTTGAACCCATAATTTTTGCCCTTTTTTTGTTTCAACCAAATGGAAATTAACTGTGTATAGCAATATTTGCTATTTTCATGAGCCGTAACTAAGCATTGTTATAAAATTTCATTCATTTCGATCAAACAATAATTAAATATGTACAGTTAAAAATTCATGATTTCATGGGCTATAACACTTGTTTTTTGCAATTTTGTTCGTTTTGACTTTTGACCGAATGGAAATTAACTACCTGTACATTAAAATTTGCGATTTTCATGGGTTATAACCCATGCTATTTGTCAAATTTCATTCGTTTTGACCAAACAACAATTAAGTGCATAGTTTAAAATCTCATGTATTTCAAGGGCACCCACGATTTTTGTCAAATTTCATTTCTTTCGACCAAATGGCAATTAAGTATGCATAGTTCAAAAATCATAATTTTCATGGGCTATAACCCATGATTTTAGTCAAATTTCGTTTATTTCGACCAAATGACAATTAAGTATGCCTAGTTTAAAATTCAAGATATTCATGGGCTATAACCCACGATTTTTGTCAAATTTTGTTCAATTCAACCATATGGCAATTAAGTATGCATAGTTCAAAAATCATAATTTTCATGGACTAACACATGATTTTTTCAAGTTCCGTTCATTACACCCAAATGTCAATTAAGTAGGCATAGTTAAAACTCATGATTTTCATGGGCTATAACCTACTTAATTTTGCAATTTATGCTCGTTTCCACTAAATGGAAATAGAGTAGAGTACATAAAATTTATGATTTTCATGGTTTAACCCACATTTTTCCTCAAATTTCATTCATTTAGACCAAATGGCAATTCACTATGTATGGTTCAAAATTCATAATTTTATGGACTATATATAACCCAATATTTTGCAATTTGTGTTCGTTTTAACCGAATGGAAGTTAAGTATGGGCTATATATCATAAAACCCCTTAACTTTGGATGATTATCAGAAAACCCCTTAACTTTAAAATATCGAAAACCCCTTAAGATTAGGAGTTATTAGAAAACCCCTTAACTTTGAGATTTTATCGAAACCCCTAATTTGAGGGGTTTTCGATAAAATCTAAAGTTAAGAATAAAATCTGAAAGTTAAAGGGGTTTTGTGATAATCCCGATACTTAATGGGTTTTTATATTTTGGAAGTTAAGGGGTTTTTAATAATTGTCTAAAGTTAAGGGACTTTTTGATATTTAGCCTTAAGTATGTGTCAAAATCTGAGATATTCATGGCTATAATCCATGATATTTGTCAAATTTCGTGTCAAAATTTGAGATATTCATGGGCTATAACCCTCAAAGTTTGCGATTTTTGTTCGTCTCGATTGAATGAAAATTAAGGATGTTACATCATAGTTAACGATTTTCATGAAAATTAAGTATGTTACATCATAGTTAACGATTTTCATAGGCTACCCACGATTTTTGTCAAATTTCATGCATTTTGACCAAATGACAATTAAGCATGCATAGTATAAAATTGATGATTTTCATAAGCTATAACCTACTTAATTTTGCAATTTTGTTCGTTTTGACAAAATGGCAATTAAGTACACATAGTTCGAATTCACAAGAATTTTGCAATTTTTGCTTATTTCAACCAAATGGAAAATAGGTATGTGTACATCAAAATTTATAATTTTCATGGACTAACCCACAATTTTATCAAATTGTGTTCATTATGACAAATAACAATTAAGCTTTAAGTAGTTCAAAATTCATAATTTTCATGGGCTATAACCCACGATTTTTACATATGTACCGATTTCCACAAAATGGAATCATTCATTTCATCCCAATGATAATTAGGTAACTTCAATTTTTTTTCATGGGTTGAACCCATAATTTTGCCCTTTTTGTTTCAACCAAATGGAAATTAACTGTATAGCAATATTTGCTATTTTCATGAGCCGTAACTAAGCATTGTTATAAAATTTCATTCATTTCGATCAAACAATAATTAAATATGTACAGTTAAAATTCATGATTTCATGGGCTATAACACTTGTTTTTGCAATTTTGTTCGTTTTGACTTTTGACCGAATGGAAATTAACTACCTGTACATTAAAATTTGCGATTTTCATGGGTTATAACCCATGCTATTTGTCAAATTTCATTCGTTTTGACCAAACAACAATTAAGTACGCATAGTTTAAAATCTCATGTATTTCAAGGGCACCCACGATTTTTGTCAAATTTCATTTCTTTCGACCAAATGGCAATTAAGTACACATAGTTCAAAATTCATGATGTTGATGGGCTATAATCTATTATTTTTGTCAAATTTCGTTCATTTAGACCAAAAGGCAATTAAATATGCATAGTTCAAACTTCATGATTTTCATGGGCTATATCCCACGATTTTTTTAATTTGTGCTCGTTTCAACCAAATGAAAATTAAGTACGAGTACATAAAAGTTTACGATTTTAATGGTCTATGACATGCGATTTATGTCGAATTTCATTCATTTCGACCAAATAGCAATTAGATATGCATAGTTCAAAATTCATGATTTTCGTGGGCTATAACCCATTATTTTCACAATTTGTGTTTATTTACTAAATGGAAATTAAGTATGCGTACATTAAAATTTGAGATATTCACAGGCAATCCACGATTGTTGTCAAATTTCATTCATTTTTGACCAAATGACATTTAGGCATCCATAATTCGAAAATCATGATTTTCATGGGCCATAGGCCACGAATTTTGCAATTTTTGTTCGTTTGGACCAAATGAAAATTAACTATGTTTAAATCAAAATTTGCAATTTTCATGGGCTAATACTCACGATTTTTGTCCAATTTTGTTCATTTTGACAAAATGGCAATTAAGTATGCATAGTTCAAAAATCATGGTTTTTATGGGTTATAACCTAAGAATTTTTTAAAATTTGTCATTTCATTGAATGAAAAATAAGTATGTGTACATCAAAATTTACGATTTTCATAGACTATAACCACTATTTTTGTCAAATTTTATTATTTCGACTAAATGGCAGGTAAGTATGCGTAGTTTAAAATTTATGATTTTCATGAGCTATATAATCCACGATTTTTGCAATTAGTCTTGGTTTCCACCAAATGAAAATTAAGTATGATTACATAAAATTTACAATATTCATGGGCTATAACCCACGATTTTAGTATTTTTGTTAATTTCATCTATATGACATTACGTACATGTACTTCAAGATTCATTAATTTTATGTGTTATAACCCACGATTTTTGCGTTTTTGTTCGTTTCAACCAAATGGACATTAACTATGTGTACATCAATATTTGCAATTTTCATGGGCTAATACTCACGATTTTTGTCCAATTTTGTTCATTTTGACAAAATGGCAATTAAGTATGCATAGTTCAAAATTCATGATTTTCATGGGTTATAACCTAAGAATTTTTAAAATTTGTCATTTCATTGAATGAAAAATAAGTATGTGTACATCAAAATTTACGATTTTCATAGACTATAACCACTATTTTTGTCAAATTTTATTATTTCGACTAAATGGCAGGTAAGTATGCGTAGTTTAAAATTTATGATTTTCATGAGCTATATAATCCACGATTTTTGCAATTAGTACTGGTTTCCACCAAATGAAAATTAAGTATGATTACATAAAAATTTACAATATTCATGGGCTATAACCCACGATTTTAGTATTTTTGTTAATTTCATCTATATGACATTACGTACATGTACTTCAAGATTCATTAATTTTATGTGTTATAACCCACGATTTTTGCGTTTTTTGTTCGTTTCAACCAAATGGACATTAACTATGTGTACATCAATATTTGCAATTTTCATGGGCTATAACTCATTTTCGTTAAATTTCGTTCATTTCGACCAAATGGCAATTAAGTATGCATAGCTCAAAATACATGGTTTTCATGTACCATAACTCATGATTTTTGCATTTTTTTTCATTTCAACCATATGAAAATTAAGTATGTTTACATCAAAATTTACGATTTTCATATGCTATAACCCACGATTTTAATCAAATTTCGTTCATTTCAACCAAACGGCAATTAAGTACAGATACTTCAAAATTCATGATTTTCATGCCTATAATTTTTGTCCAATTTTGTTAATTTCGACCAAATGGCAATTAAGTACGCATAGTTTAAAATTCATGATTTTCATAGACTATATAACCTACGCTTTTTGCAATTTGTGCTAGTTTCCACCAAACAGAAATTAAGTACGAGTACATAAAAATTTACAATTTTCACGGGTTATACAACCCACGATTTTAGTCAATTTTCATTCACTCCGATCAAATCTAATATTATTCTAAAAGTGTGTCCTATGTTAAAACTACAACAGACACTAGAAACAGTTTGAAGGTTCCTGAATGGGTAGAATGCATTTTACAAATATAATATTATAAGATTTTGAATATTTTGTGATTAAAATTATATGTAAATTTAATATTATCAATTAAGAATATATGTATTCATTTTCCTCATTTTCCTGTCCAAAAAAAATTATAAACATTAAACAAGTATGTCTACGTGCAACGCACGTACACTATACTAGTTAGTAGTTACAATTAAGTACATGTTCAAAATTTATGATTGTTATGAGCTATAACCCATGATTTTTGCAAGTTTCACTCGTTTCGACCAAATGGATATTAACTATGTGGGTTATGGCTCATGAAAATCATGACTTTTAAAATATACATACGTAATTGTTATTGGATCGAAATGAACGGTAATGAAAATATCATGGGTAATTAACTCATGAAAATCATGAATTTGAAGTATGCATACTTAATTGTTATTTGGTCAAAGCAAATAAAAATGAACAAAAACCATGGGTAGCCCATGAAATTGCAAATTATAAATACATTTACATAAGTTTCATTTCGTCGAAACGAACAAAAATGGACAAAAATTATGGATTAGAGCCCATGAAAGTCATGAATTTAAAATATCCATACTTAATCGTTATTGGCTCGAACGAACGAAAATAGACAAAAATTATGGTTTTTGAGTCATAAAAATTATGAATTCTGAAGTACATATAATTGATTGTCATGGAGTCGAAATGAACAAAAATATATCCCATGAAATCACGAATTTTGAAATACACATACTTAATTGTGGTGTAGTAGATATGAAAGAACATGGACAAAAATTATGGTTTATAACTGACGAGGACTGTGAATTTACACATTTTTTTCAATTAGGTCGAAACAAATAAAAATGGACAAAAATTATGGCCTATAGCTTATGAAATTGGGAACTTTGAACTACGCATAGTTATTTATCATTGGGTCAAGATGAACAAAAATAAACCAAAACCATGGGTTATCGCCCATGAAATCACAAATTTTGAAATTTGCGTGCTTAATAACTCTGGATCGAAAGAAATAAAAATGGAAAAAGATCGTGGGTTAGAGCCCCATGGAAATTGCCAATTTTGAAGTATCCGTACATAATTGTCATTGGGTCGAAATGAACGAACATGGAAAATAATCATGGTTTTTAAATACGCAAATTTAATTATCATTGGATCGAAACGAATAAAAATTGACAAAATTGGTGAGTTATAACCCATGAAAATTGCAAATTTTGAAGCAAACAAACTTAATTATTATTTGGTCAAAAAGAACGAAATGGACAAAAAACATGAGTTATAGCCATCAAAATCGGGAATTTTGGACTATGCATAATTAATTGGCAATGAGTCGAAACAAACAAAAATGGACAAATACCATGAGTTATAGGCCATGAAAATTGTGAACTTTGAGATGTGTGTAGTTTCCATTAGGTCAAAGGGAACGAAAACGAACAAAAATCATGGGTTACAGCCGATGAAAATCGCAAATTATGAAGTCATAATATTAAATGCCATTGAGTCGAAAAGAACAAAAGTGGACAAACACTGTGGCTCTGAAATGTGCATAATTAATTGTCATTGGGTCGAAAAGAATAAGAATGGACAAAAATTGTGGGCAGCCCATGAAAATTGTGAATTTTTAAGTGCGCATACGTAATTGTCATTGGGTTAAAATAAACAAAAATGGACAAAGATCGTAGGTTGTAGCCTATTAAAGTCGAAAATCTTAAATCTTAACCGATACACTAACATCATGACAGATTTCTCTCTTATTTACCACAAGATATGAAGCCAACAAAAAAAAGTAATGGTTTAGCCTATTTAATCGGTTTGATAATGATAGTTTCTCAAATTGTTGCATTACGATTGAGATTGATACATATATCTTTTGTGGGGCGGAGGATTTCAATGCAGGTATGGCCCCAATATGTAGCAATGATTGGATATGGTATCACTTATATATGGACACATCTAAGCCAACCATTCCCCTCTTATCTCAGTCAATTGATCTCTCTATGGTCATTTACAACACGACACATAGCTTAAGCAACTTCTAGCTTTATGTGAGTGGACCATTTCTTATTCTATCTCTTTGTATATCTTTACTAATACATTTTATAATTCTTATTTCTAGTACCTTCAAGGGTATTCTCTACTCACATAAAACTCCACAAGCATCGGAAATAGTCAGTCCAGGATATTTCTTGACCACCAATTTGGAATCCTCAGTTGCAACAACTATGGCACAACTATCATACATAGTTCCAAAATTAGGATTCAGAGAGAAAACAATGGTAGAATTAATTATGAATTTGAACTAAATTGCAAAGAAAGTCTATCCTAGCACTTAAGGAGCTTTTTCTTTTCTTTTTTTTTTAATCCTTGAAAGCCATCATTTCTTCTATCTAATTGATCATTATTTCTAGCGCTCGAGTTAATATTCAGCCTAAACAACTGAATGGATGTGTGCACATATACATAATTGATCACTTGATTCTGGAAAGAAATGACATATTTTAGATTAAATATATAAAAAACAACTTCCAACTCATATGGATTAAAATTTAGGGAAGAATTCTCCAAATAAATCATCAATAATTAAGAATGATCAATTTACCGCTATTGAGCCCCATTGCAAGCTAGCACTTTACCATTACTCCAAGTTCCTTCTCCAAAGGTAAACCCTAACATCAAACAGACAACAAGATTCAACTTCTAATGAAATCGATATTTAGAATTTAGCTTCGATTATCTAATCATTTGTGAAATGATACAAAATTAGGATCGCAAAACCAATTAAACAGATGAACATTAAAAGAAACAAAAGAAAATGCAGGAATTGGAACGAAATATTTAGGGCAGTAATGTGATTTTTTAACTTGAAAAGGAGAATGAAAAGATCAATTAAATGGAAGCTTAAAATTTTACCATGAGAGTATTTACCGTCACCGTAATCTCGACTAAGTTACCCAGCACCAAGGCGATACTCCCACTCTGGAGGTCGTCTTGCTTCCTTGGTCGGATCGGAATCATCTAAACCCGGTATAAAAGCCCAAGCCCATTTATACTTTGATTTTCACTATTGGTCCTCGACGCTAGGTCTCAATTAGTTAGACCCTTGATGTAAGGACCCGGACAACAACACCCAAGCAGTGCCCACTGGGGGTGCAAAACGGTCATGATATATATGATTGATCCGCAACCGTATCTGAAATGGATGCCGATATTGTAGCCAAAATTTGAAACTGATCTGATACATATATAGTTGCTAATATGATTTCGCATTTTTAGTCAAATACGAATTCGGATATCGATATCGGTTCAAATTTCGGATACGCTCTGGATATCTGAATTCGGATATAAACTCGGATATGGATTTATATATGAATTCGGATATGGATATATATATGACTATGGATATGAATATTACTAAATTTTTTGTTTTCTTGATAACAATTGCATGCGCTTTGGGATGTGGTCATATGTCTTGGGTTATTGGACTGTGCTTTTATTGATGTAATCGATTATAGATTTTAGACTTATTTATATGGTCAAATTTATGTTATACTATAATTTCATTTATTTTATTAATGATGATTAAGAAAACTTTGTCTTTGAGTAATGAACTTGGATTATGACCATTCGAGAATTAAAGTATCTTGGTTGTATTAAAGTATCTTGGTTGTATTAGATATTATACATTACTCTAAAATTTATAGTAGGCAATATATTGTAAGTCATGTTTTATTGGTTGTGGATTGTTGATTTGGACTCGGACTTTTATTGGATTTCAATTTAGGGTGTTATTAGTTTAGGACAAAAATTTGGATTTAAATTTAAGGTGTTATTGGTTTAGGGCTAGGATTTGGATTTGAATTTAATGTGTTATTGGTTTAGGGCTAGGATTTGGATTTGAATTTAATGTGTTATTGGTTTTGGACTAGGATTTGGATTTGAATTTAAGGTGTTATTGGTTTTGGACTAGGATTTGGATTTGAATTTAATGTGTTATTGGTTTTGGACTAGGATTTCAAAATCCGACTTCATTCCAACTCTATAGTTTTTAATGAAAATTTTTAATAGAAAGTCCAAGTTAAAATTGATGGATTGTGATGTTACTATGTGGATTTCCTCTCTCCTCTTCTCTTTACTTATTTAAATATTTAATATATTTCAAATTAAATATATTTAATTTTACAATATTCCATATTTCTAAGTTATTATATACTAACATTGAATGTATTTAATTTTAAAATATTTTTAATCAACTTCTATAAATTTTTTAATTCATTTAAAATGAAATACACTTAATACTATTTATTCACTTAATATATTTAATATTTAATATTAACTTAGATATGTTCATTATTTAACATTTCTTACATATACAAATATTTTAAATATTTAATACTATAATTTTAAATATTTAATACTATATTACATACATTTCGTTTGAACTGTTTAAATGAATAACAAGATGTATTTAATTTTATTGTTGTCATCCGTTAATCGAAATGAGGGTGGTTTTAAATTAATATTTTTTAATGATTATTATTCAACATAATAATTTAATTTGAAACTCTAATGTAAATAATCCACAAATCTAAAATTTAGTCGAGAATCCGCCTCACATGAATCCAAAGTAAAGTTCAAGAATCCAAACCAAAAGTTCAAGAATTCTATTCACAAAAATCAAAATCCAATCCAAGAGTCCGAGACTCTAACCATAAATTCCGAGTCCAGGTCCCAATCCAAGAATGTCGGATTCATGAACAATTGTCCGAGTCCAAATCAATAATCCGGAACGAATAACACCCCCTTAGGTGCAAATTAGAGCAATTAATATATGGATCTTCTCTTATATCCAAGACATAACTGTTTTTAAAGTATATGATTCATATTCGAATCGAGAAAGCCTCCATATTCAACCATATCCGTTCCCTTTTTTGCAAATATGATTACGACTTTTACTTACCGAAGGAAAACTATACTCATATCCATATTTATTTTTAGAAAGCGGATACAGATATGGTAAGTGTCATATCTAAACCGTATTTGATCCATTTGCACCCCTAGCGCCCACATGAGAGCATGTAGTTCTAAGCCCTTCAGTGGAAAAAATATGGGGGCAAAATAAGACTAGCAAGAAAAACAAGCTTCCCTGGCAAAATGATAATAAATAAATGGATAATGAAACCAAATATTACAACAATACAAAATTTAGTCATGTATACAATATATGGCATATCAAAGATTGTCAAGCTTCAGATCAATATAGAACAAGGAAATCTGAAAACTAATTTGTCAAGGGACTCTTCTCTCCATGGCGAGGGTGAGTGTCTTAATAATACAAGAAACACAAAAGCAATTATGATTGCTAAACAAAAATGAAACTGAACATTAAACAACTATTAGCAAATATCCAGGAAAACTTTTGAGTTTCTCATTCACAAAAAACTGCAATTATCATCAAATTTTAAGGGAAACAAGGAAGTTCCATAAATAAATCGACCCTCTTCAGGATTGACATCAATCGCAATACAAATTATACAATGAACAACCTCGAAACATAAATTCAAAATATTTCGGGACGGTCATTAGAAAGTCCCCGCCTTCATCGCGTCTTCATTGGCATTACCAAGAGCAGCCTCGCTCAAGTAAGTGTCAGCCAATTGCACCCTCTTGACATTTTCCTGCTCTTGAACCAGCATGTTTCCATACTCCATGAGCTTACTCAATGTCATCTTTGGCTGCTCAAAGGTTGGAGGTCCCTCGAGTGAGTTGACGAGCTTCTTTCCTATCTTCTCTACTCCGACCTCTGCGATCCACTTCCTCACTTCATCGTCGTAGACCCTAGCTCTTAGGGCACCAAAGAAGTCTGTAAACATAAGCGAAGGACAATAAGTTAGATATACGTGGGGTCGTTTCTCGTGAATTACAATCAGGGTCCATGTGTCTTTATTTTTGGAAGATATTAAGCTCGTAGCACAATTAGGATTATTCAAAGAAGAAATCAGTTTGGTGATACCATGAGCATTTTGAAATTTAAAGCTTTAAACATGACTTCAATATTTCAATTATTCTCAAAAAAATTGAAGGATTTTTTATACGGAAAAATTCAAAATGTCT
Organism: Asparagus setaceus; assembly: GCA_012295165.1. Lineage (NCBI taxonomy): Eukaryota > Viridiplantae > Streptophyta > Magnoliopsida > Asparagales > Asparagaceae > Asparagus > Asparagus setaceus. The sequence goes on along the minus strand of CM022702.1, from coordinate 89,926,303 downwards.
ATTAGAGAATGAAATCCACCAAGAAGTTCAATTGCGTCAGTGTCATGCTTTATAAAAGATAAGACAATAATCCTGGTATTTCTTAAAATCTATAGCTAATTCAGGCCATGGGCCGGGCTTGACCCATGAACCTGCCCGCCCAGTTTTGGACCGGGCCGGTTCAGACCCAGGCCAAGCCGAGGGCTTTGTCCCTAGGTTGGGGCTGGACCCAGCCCGGGTCAGGTCCGACCCGGCCCATGGCGGTTCGGGTCACGGGTCAGCCCACATACTTTTTTTTTTTTCATATTTTTTTCTAAATTATTGCGTATAATTTAAAGAGGGAAACATATGTTTATCTTTCTGAAAAGTCTAAACCTTATAAATTTACAATTGGTGATGGAATTATCTCAAAGGATAAAAATTCACAATAATTTGAGCGTTTTTAGTAAATCAAAATGACTACAAATATTCATTAAATTACTTAAAGAGTTTAGAAAATCTCTACTACTACTAAAATTACAACTCAAACACCTGAAAATTGCAATTTTCAAATGAGTTGCTACTAAAATTACATCAATATATAACTATCACCTAAGGCGGGCTGGGCCGAGCCGGGTCGAGCGTGGGCTGGGCCTACTTCTTTGTCCCCGACTTTAGAGCAGAACCAAACCCGGCCCACGGCCCGGTATATCACGGGCGGGGTTAGGCTTAGCCCAATGTGGGCCTGGCCGGGTCTTGACCCAAGGCGGGCTCGGACAGTTCAGCCCCGGTTCAAACCGGCCCACGCTCACCCCTTGACACACCCAAGTCAGTATTCATACCTAGCTTGGACACATCATGAAGAATCGTAGGTATTTTCTATCAAATTAACGGCTGAAGATTATCAACATGTTAGAGGATGCTTACCAATGGATTGTCCTGGGAATGCATCAACAAGCTGGACGATAGCCTCCGGAGGAACATCATCGCTCTTGAAAATACCCATGCACACACCAATACGGTCCTCTCTAGTTGGTGCCCAGTAGAATTTCTCCATACGTCCATCACGAATTAGAGGAGCATACAAAGTTGAGAAGTCATTTCCTGTTACTATAATAGGAACACGGGCATTTTCTTGTTTGTTGTACATTCCAGGCAGCTGGACATTAGTTGGGTTGTCAGCAATATTCATAAGGGTGGCATTTACCATCTGATTGTTCACAGTGTATTGAGTTGTCCCACCCATTCTTCCCGCTCCTGCATCGAGATCATTGATGAAGAGGCAGCACATCTTTCCTTTGGCGATGATGTCTGCCGCCTCACGGTATCTTTGCCTGATCAATTTTGCAGGCTCTCCTGCATTACCACTCTCAAGTTCTCCAGCGCTCATCATGATTGGGCTGAAAACAGTTCAAGTATTCATAATTGGAGAAAGGGATCTTTCAGACAACCGATATAGATGTTAGTACTCAAATCATTATTATGACGAGCATAAACAAGCATTCAAGGACGGATATGAAATGGTAATTACTTTATGCATTTCATAAGCGCTCTACAGAATAAGAATCTATTCAGAATTAAGTGACATATAACACGAAACACTTCATGATGAAGCAAACTACATTAGTGAACTTCGGCAACTAATAAGTAAAACAAGACACCATAATCTTGCATGTATAATGAAATCATTTCAGATACTCCATTCCTACGTGGTAATAAAACTCAAGGATTTCACTAGCTCGAAGATGCAAATGATGTTATGCTAGTTAAACGTGTTAGACGACAGACAAATTGGCTATCTTCTTTATGGAAGGCATTAAAAATCATAAGAAACAACATATATAGTATAGAAGACTCACTTGATTCCCATCTTTGCAAAGACCAATTCACATTGGAATGATTTCCCCTGACCTTTCCCTCCCCAGATACCCAAAATGAGGGGAACCTGCAACAATTAACCGTGTTACTCTCAGGCTTAGAGACAAAGAAAAAGATACATTACAGTTTAAAAAGCTACCAACTCCAGTCACCTTAATGTTAGGCAAGTTCATGAAGTTCTTGGTGATATGAACAACAATCTTATCCATGAAAGCGGGAGCGATGTAATACCCATCCATGGTGTTGTCAAAGTTGTACCTAAAATCAATCGCAACTTTAGTAACAAATATTACAAAAATCAAAAATCAAAAATCAAAAAGTTTCAGGTTTTGTTTTTCTTACTGGCGAAGACCCTGGCTGATGTATTCATAAGAGCTCAAAACAGCTTCATGAGTCCCATCCCCCATGGGAGCTTGAAAGAGGGGATTAACCATTCCCTTTCCTCTGGTAATATCTTGCTGATCATCTGATGTATCATAAGCTAGCCCTTGCCATCTATCCTTGCTTGTTTGCTTCGATTCATCGAGGTCTGCAGCCATGACTTTGAATGTACCAGTGGAGACTCTCCCGTGGCTGACACCGGTATTAACCTTCTTCAAGCTGTTCCCCAAGAATGCAGAGCTTGGGGCTGAAGCTCCTGAGCTCGACCCATGCAAGCTCAACTGCACCAAGAATTTCAAAACCCAACTCAAATATCAATGCTGATCAGAGAATAATGTCAAGTTCAATTGTATTCAGGTTACCAGAGATGCATGCATGAGCAATGGCACAGAAGCCATGCTCGCTTTAACCAAAATGATCACCAAAATAGAAAGATGCCCACAAACACGAAAAAGCCCAAAAGGGAGGCTCAAATAAAAATGATGATGACAAAGACATAATATAAACGATTAAAGCAAAGTTGATGGCGGGAAAAACACAGTACCAGGACTCTGTTAACAGAACCAACAGTTGAGACAGCAGTAGCCATCTGGAAACTGAGGGACTGAATCCTATTGGTGTATTGAGGCCAAGATTACTTTGCTGGGATTGGCTGGAAATGTGAAGGAACTTTAGCCTTTATATATTATAACTTAAAATGGACTCTAGAAGTTGTTAGAGTGTGGTGTTGGAAAGCTCAGCTTTCAGTTGCTGTGGATCATGTGGATGGGCTTCCCAATCTCACGAAGGCCACACAAAGGAGATTAGCTGGTGCCACGTGGCATAACGGGAGATAGTGAGTGCTTGGATGCTTCCAAAATAGACTGTTCTGGGTATTAGCTTGGAATCAAAGGGATGGTTTTGGATTCAGGGAATGTCCTCTCCACTAATAACTTTTTTGGTTCTTCATCAACCATCACCAGTTAAAATTCCAACAAAGAAAAAAATTAGAAAATTGTATTGGTCCTGTTGATGAATTTCTTCATACAATGGGAAGAGTTTGTGGCAGACAGAAAATTACAGTTCTCCAATCATCTGTTAACATAACAAAAGAGTATGTGATAATAGAATATAAACAGTATATGCATACAGATAAGAGAATTTACAAAAGTCACTGTTATAATTAAAAAAAAAAAAGATTTTGACTTTAGAGCAACAAAGCTCGCAGCTCATCCTGCCTTGGTATTCTGAAAATGCCCATCCCTATTCCTTCTTGTGATTGCTTTCTCAACTCCACACGCCAGAAGAGCATAATCAGATTTTAGGTAGATCATAACAAAATATACTCTACTGAAACTAGAGAGAGAGAGAGTGTGTCTATATATATATATATATATATATATATATATATATATATATATATATATATATAGAGAGAGAGAGTGTGTCTATATATATATATATATATATATATATATATATATATATATATATATATATATATAGAGAGAGAGAGTGTGTATATATATATATATATATATATATATATATATATATATATATATATATATAGAGAGAGAGAGTGTGTCTATATATATATATATATATATATATATATATATATATATATATATATATATATATATATATATATATATATATATATATATATATATATATAGAGAGAGAGAGAGAGAAAACTCCTATAAACTTAAGTTGATAGGGAGTGTCACCAACTTTTAATCATCCATTTCAGATCCGTGAATCACATTTACACAAATCTCAAAGTGGGCTTTATATCTTTCACGGATCCCAAGCAACATCAATAGATAGAAAAGTTGGTGGATATTCCTATCAACTTAAGTTTATAGAGCCTCGCTTCTCTCTCTCTCTCTCTCTCTATATATATATATATATATATATATATATATATATATATATATATATATATATATATGAAAAATTGTGTCAAGGCCCCAAAATAAAACTCAATGTGGCCCACCCATAAATTATTTCCCATGTACTTTAACCCTAAAACATGAAAAATGTGACACATCCGCTCCAAACCCAAGAGTACCTTATATGTATATCTATTTCCATAGTTACATGGTTCATGATACGTGAAGGGTCGTCAGACGATTTCGGATACATAATTGAGACTTTAAAATTTTGGATTCGACGGGGTAGCTTGCTTCGATCACATAAGTTTGATATAGGATCTGATGTAATTTTTTTGGCACGCTTATCATTTTTCAAAGTGTATAGTAGCAAATTAGAAACTAGAAAACTAATTATGCATTTCAATATTTTTTCATACAAAATACTTCAATACTTCATTTTATAGTTTCGAATACATAAAACTTAAAATATTAAATATTAGATAGCATCTTAATAATAATTTTTTCTATTTTGTAACTTTCTTCCCCTTAACATCAAGTGCATTTTCTGCTAATTCTGAGTCTAAACAATTCCATCTAAGCTCCTCAAACTTACTTGAAGAGTCCTCCAAGTTATCATTATTGGGATCCATATCATCCTTTATATGGACTAACTTTGTAATTCTCACAAAGTTGTGACAGGAGGCGAATGTTTGAATGGATGAATACTAACTTATCCGCCCTTTCACTATTCAATCTATTCCTTTTCACACGATGTATGTAGGAATAAGTACTCTAATTTCTCTCAGCTGAAGAACTATTAATAGGCTAAGACAAAATCTTCTTAGAAACATCGGTTAAAGAAATAGTGATCTAGAATTAATTATTAACTTTGGATAACTTTCACTTACTGAGAGAATACTTTCAATAATATTATCGAAACATATAAAAAAATCCAAGAGCATGTGCATAACAACGGACGTGTAAATCAACTTTGGTCCCTCATACTAGTAAGCGATGCAGCTAATTTTGAGGAATCAATCCTATTGGTGTATTGAGGCCAAGATTACTTTGCTGGGATTGGCTGGAAATGTGAAGGAACTTTAGCCTTTATATATTATAACTTAAAATGGACTCTAGAAGTTGTTAGAGTGTGGTGTTGGAAAGCTCAGCTTTCAGTTGCTGTGGATCATGTGGATGGGCTTCCCAATCTCACGAAGGCCACACAAAGGAGATTAGCTGGTGCCACGTGGCATAACGGGAGATAGTGAGTGCTTGGATGCTTCCAAAATAGACTGTTCTGGGTATTAGCTTGGAATCAAAGGGATGGTTTTGGATTCAGGGAATGTCCTCTCCACTAATAACTTTTTTGGTTCTTCATCAACCATCACCAGTTAAAATTCCAACAAAGAAAAAAATTAGAAAATTGTATTGGTCCATTTGATGAATTTCTTCATACAATGGGAAGAGTTTGTGGCAGACAGAAAATTACAGTTCTCCAATCATCTGTTAACATAACAAAAGAGTATGTGATAATAGAATATAAACAGTATATGCATACAGATAAGAGAATTTACAAAAAGTCACTGTTATAATTAAAAAAAAAAAAAGATTTTGACTTTAGAGCAACAAAAGCTCGCAGCTCATCCTGCCTTGGTATTCTGAAAATGCCCATCCCTATTCCTTCTTGTGATTGCTTTCTCAACTCCACACGCCAGAAGAGCATAATCAGATTTTAGGTAGATCATAACAAAATATACTCTACTGAAACTAGAGAGAGAGAGAGTGTGTCTATATATATATATATATATATATATATATATATATATATATATATATATATATATATATATATATATATATATATATATATAGAGAGAGAGAGAGAGATATATATATATATATATATATATATATATATATATATATATATATATATATATATATATATATATATATATATATATATATATATATATATATAGAGAGAGAGAGAGAGAGAAAACTCCTATAAACTTAAGTTGATATGAGATTGCACCAACTTTTATATCCATTGATCTTTGCTTGAGATCAGGTGAAATCAAGATGCACACAAATCTCAAAGTGGGCTTTATATCTTTCACTGATCCCAAGCAACATCAATAGATAGAAAAGTTGGTGGATGACTATTCCCTATCAACTTGTTTATATGAGCTCTCTCTCTCTCTCTCTCTCTATATATATATATATATATATATATATATATATATATATATATATATATATATATATATATATGAAAAATTGTGTCAAGGCCCCAAAAATAAAAACTCAATGTGGCCCAGCCCCATAAATTATTTCCCATGTACTTTAACCCTAAAAACATGAAAAAATGTGACACGTCCGCTCCAGCCCAAGAGTACCTTATATGTATATCTATTTCCATAGTTACATGGTTCGCGATACGTAGCGGGTCGTCGTACGATTTCGGATACGCAATTCGAGACTTTAAAATTTTGGATTCGACGGGGGGTAGCTTGCTTCGATACGCAAGTTTGATATAGGATACGATGTAATTTTTTTTGGTACGCTTATCATTTTTCAAAGTGTATAGTAGCAAATTAGAAACTAGAAAACTAATTATGCATTTCAATATTTTTTCATACAAAATACTTCAATACTTCATTTTATAGTTTCTGAATACATAAAACTTAAAATATTAAATATTAGATAGCATCTTAATAATAATTTTTTTCTATTTTGTAACTTTCTTCCCCTTAACATCAAGTGCATTTTCGCTAATTCGAGTCTAAACAATTCCATCTAAGCTCCTCAAACTTACTTGAAGAGTCCTCCAAGTCATCATTATTGGGATCCATATCATCCTTTATATGGACTAACTTTGTAATTCTCACAAAGTTGTGACAGGAGGCGAATGTTTGAATGGATGAATACTAACTTATCCGCCCTTTCACTATTCAATCTATTCCTTTTCACACGATGTATGTAGGAATAAGTACTCTAATTTCTCTCAGCTGAAGAACTATTAATAGGCTAAGACAAAATCTTCTTAGAAACATCGGTTAAAGAAATAGTGATCTAGAATTAATTATTAACTTTGGATAACTTTCACTTACTGAGAGAATACTTTCAATAATATTATCGAAACATATAAAAAAATCCAAGAGCATGTGCATAACAACGGACGTGTAAATCAACTTTGGTCCCCTCATACTAGTAAGCGGTACGCTAATTTTGAGGAATCAATTCGTGTATCGGAGGGAATTGATTCGTAAATGTACCGGAAATCGGTTCGCATGAACTGTTCGACAGTTTGAGGGGGGGTCCAGGGAATCGCGCAACTACGTCTATTTCACCCTAAATCCCTAAATTATCCTTCTCTCCTATCATTATACCTCTCTCTCTCTCTCTCTCTCTCTCTCTCTCTCTCAGGAACCGTTTCTTCCTCATCTCAACCCCATCCACCGCCCAGATTAAACTCTCCATTCATGAACTCCTCCCTCGTTGCCTTGATTCCATCATTTAACCGACCTTATGACCCGGACCACCACCTAATTCCTTCCACGAAACCTTTATGTTCTCAACTTAATTCGACTTCGCCACGATCTACTTTATCGTTTTCCTTCCGCACACCACCTAAAGAAAATGACTCCACCTTTACTTTGTCCTTTGTCATCGATTTCTCCACAGCATGACCATTCCTTCCATCCTCTCCACCACTCTTCACCATCCACCCTCTCCACCCACCCTCTCCACCACCCTACACCCTCTTCGTTGCTATCCATCCTCTCCACCGCTCTCTACTCTCCACCCTCTTCATTAGCTCATGGTCTGTTTTCAAGCTATTTTTAGATTTGGATGCTTGGGTTTCAAACCTTTTGATGAAAATGTACATTGAGTTTGGACATTTATTGGGGTGATGCTAAAAGGGTAGTGTTGCTGAAATTGAGGAGATGAATGTGGTTTCCAGTGTTCTAAAAAGCGGCCTAGGAGGTTAGGCCTAAGCGGCTCACCGCCTAATTTGGGCTCGAAAGCAGGTGTCTAGGTAGCCGCCTGGCCAGGCGGCGCTTATAGCGGACACTTAGGCGGGCGCCGGCTTTGTTGGTTGTTGAAAAACAAAAAAGAAAGTAAACCTTCTTGTGATTGCTTTCTCAACTCCACACGCCAGAAGAGCATAATCAGATTTTAGGTAGATCATAACAAAATATACTCTACTGAAACTAGAGAGAGAGAGAGTGTATATATATATATATATATATATATATATATATATATATATATATATATATATATATATATATATATATATATATATATATATATATATATATATATATATATATATATATATATATATATATATATATATATATATATATATATATATATATATATATATATATATATATATATATATATATATATATATATATATATATATATATATATATATATATATATATATATATATATATATATATATATATATATATATATATATATATATATATATATATATATATATATATATATATATATATATATATATATATATATATATATATATATATATATATATATATATATATATATATATATATATATATATATATATATATATATATATATATATATATATATATATATATATATATATATATATATATATATATATATATATATATATATATATATATATATATATATATATATATATATATATATATATATATATATATATATATATATATATATATATATATATATATATATATATATATATATATATATATATATATATATATATATATATATATATATATATATATATATATATATATATATATATATATATATATATATATATATATATATATATATATATATATATATATATATATATATATATATATATATATATATATATATATATATATATATATATATATATATATATATATATATATATATATATATATATATATATATATATATATATATATATATATATATATATATATATATATATATATATATATATATATATATATATATATATATATATATATATATATATATATATATATATATATATATATATATATATATATATATATATATATATATATATATATATATATATATATATATATATATATATATATATATATATATATATATATATATATATATATATATATATATATATATATATATATATATATATATATATATATATATATATATATATATATATATATATATATATATATATATATATATATATATATATATATATATATATATATATATATATATATATATATATATATATATATATATATATATATATATATATATATATATATATATATATATATATATATATATATATATATATATATATATATATATATATATATATATATATATATATATATATATATATATATATATATATATATATATATATATATATATATATATATATATATATATATATATATATATATATATATATATATATATATATATATATATATATATATATATATATATATATATATATATATATATATATATATATATATATATATATATATATATATATATATATATATATATATATATATATATATATATATATATATATATATATATATATATATATATATATATATATATATATATATATATATATATATATATATATATATATATATATATATATATATATATATATATATATATATATATATATATATATATATATATATATATATATATATATATATATATATATATATATATATATATATATATATATATATATATATATATATATATATATATATATATATATATATATATATATATATATATATATATATATATATATATATATATATATATATATATATATATATATATATATATATATATATATATATATATATATATATATATATATATATATATATATATATATATATATATATATATATATATATATATATATATATATATATATATATATATATATATATATATATATATATATATATATATATATATATATATATATATATATATATATATATATATATATATATATATATATATATATATATATATATATATATATATATATATATATATATATATATATATATATATATATATATATATATATATATATATATATATATATATATATATATATATATATATATATATATATATATATATATATATATATATATATATATATATATATATATATATATATATATATATATATATATATATATATATATATATATATATATATATATATATATATATATATATATATATATATATATATATATATATATATATATATATATATATATATATATATATATATATATATATATATATATATATATATATATATATATATATATATATATATATATATATATATATATATATATATATATATATATATATATATATATATATATATATATATATATATATATATATATATATATATATATATATATATATATATATATATATATATATATATATATATATATATATATATATATATATATATATATATATATATATATATATATATATATATATATATATATATATATATATATATATATATATATATATATATATATATATATATATATATATATATATATATATATATATATATATATATATATATATATATATATATATATATATATATATATATATATATATATATATATATATATATATATATATATATATATATATATATATATATATATATATATATATATATATATATATATATATATATATATATATATATATATATATATATATATATATATATATATATATATATATATATATATATATATATATATATATATATATATATATATATATATATATATATATATATATATATATATATATATATATATATATATATATATATATATATATATATATATATATATATATATATATATATATATATATATATATATATATATATATATATATATATATATATATATATATATATATATATATATATATATATATATATATATATATATATATATATATATATATATATATATATATATATATATCACTGTGAGTTTTTTAATTTTTATTTTTTATTTTTAAACTGTTTTTAATCTTATTTCTTGTTTTAGATGTATATTTCACTTATAAACTGCTTTTTATTTAAGTAGTTGATTTTGTTCAATTTAGTTTAATTAATTAGTTGAATTAAGTTAGTTTTAGTTAATTTTGTTATTTTTAGTCTAATCTTGTTAAATTTTAGTTACTTTTAGTTAATTTCAGTTTAATAATTAGTTTAATTAGTTACTTTTAGTTAATTTCAGTTTAATAATTAGTTTAATTAGTTACTTTTAGTTAATTTAGTTTAATGAATTAGTTCAATTAGTTAAATTTGCGATATTATTTACTATTTATGATGGCTTGTTATGTTGGACATGATGATGTTTCTTAGTATTTAGTTACTAATTTGGCTATTTAGTATTTATGCATGGTTAATTATGGATCTAGATTGTTATTTATGTTTTTTTGCAATTTTATATGAACTTAATACATATTTTTGTGAATTATTATAATTAATTAAATTAAAAATAGGCAAACGCCTTAGGTTCTCCCTTAGGCTTAGGTTCCACAACTTCAAATCACTTAGTGCCTTCAGAACATTGGTGGTTTCTTGAAACGCTATGTTTAGAAAATTGCTAAAATATGGAATATTAGAGGATACCAAGAAGTTGTTTGATGAAATGTCGAAGAGAAATGATTTCTTGGACTAGGATAATTGTAGTGAAGGTTAGTCATTTGCTTAAGCTGTTGATGTTTTCAAGAGGATATTGACTGATCGCGCCGTGCATAATTTGAGAATATTGTGGTTTTTTATAAGGGCATCCTATTTGGTTTTATTCTTACAAAAGGAAGATTGGGTGTTAATGCTAAAGCTTGGATGTTAAGATTATCAGTTGTATGTTGAAAAGATCTCTTTTTTTACTGATATCAATAATGGGTATTCCATCTCCTAAGAGATGAAGTATTTTACAAAGCAAAATTAGCATCATGAAGATTATGGTGTACTTGTGAAGATTATGGCAAAACTGTTAATATTATCCATACTTGTTAAGGTTTGAAGCTGTTGATGTTTTCAAGAGGATATTGACTGATCGCATCGTGCATAAGTTGAGAATATTGTGATTTTTTATAAGGGCATCCTATTTGGTTTTTATTCTTACACAAAGAAGATTGGGTGTTAATGCTAAAGCTTGGATGTTAAGATTATCAGTTGTATGTGTTCGCGAGGAAATTTAAAGCTGTAAAACAAATGTTATCCCTTCTAATTGATTTTAAAGAAAGAATAATGAATACAACTCTCTCGAATGCAATCTCTCTCTCTAACTGACTTAGATAAAAAGAAATTACAAATTCCTCGATCGGTTGCCCGATTTACAAAAGAGAGAAGGATCAACGGAGAACCTTCCCTTTATTTAACTGGTTCTTCACGGTAGCGGTGGGAGCTTGAATCTTGTATCCCGCTGACGATCCGACCGCCTTGACTCGGGACGAGGTTGAAAAATAACTTCACGGAGCAAGTTTAGAACTCGACGAGTTAAGAACTCTTTGATAGAGTTGATTTTAGAAAAGGATTAGTAATCCTTTTAGCCAAGAATGGCGGAGAAGAACTTGCCGTGCAAGTTTGAAAACTGATCGAGTTGAACTCTAGGAGAGTTGATGTCGCAAAGGAGATCTTCGGTAAAACCTCAATATCTCCAAATCTAACCGGTAGAAATCAATCTCCACCGTTCGAATTAATAACGATGAGTGTTGAGGCTGCCCTCCAGTTTCACTCCGATCGGACCACGGATGAAGGTCCGATCGCCACGCCGATCACAGCTGCACGTAAGAAACCGTTCTCTGCACAATTGACTTCGGTAAAACCTCAATATCTTCAAATCCAACCGGTAGAAATCAATCTCCACCGCTCGAATTAGGAACGATGAGTGTTGAGGCTGCCCTCAAGTTTCACTCCGATCGGACCACGGATGAAGGTCCGATCGTCACGCCGATCACAGCTGCGCAGAGGAAACCGGTTCTCTCCCCTTTTAGTTCTCCTACCAAACCCTTTCAACCTCCCTTTCTTGGTGAGCTTTCAGCTATTTATAGGGTTTAAGGGTGTAATCGACCCTATAATCACTCCTAAATGAGGGTTAATGGCCCTCGATCGCAAAACAGCTTTGAACTGTTAAGATCGTGTTTGAACGAGTCAAACGCGAGGTCCGCGTTCTGAAAATAGCCTCGCTGTTACAAGAAAACGCGAGTCACACAGACGCCGGCAAGCATAAGAACTGGTCGTTGCAACAAACGCCAAGTCGCTCCGCTGAACGCTGGTTGCTACAGCGACGCTGAAGCTGTTACGAAAACGCCGGCCGCTACGATGAACCGCAATTGCTACGCTGAACGCTGAAATGCCCGCTGAACGCGTTGCTAGCAGCTGCATCGTTGTTAAACGCCGGTCGCATAAAGAACCGGCCGCTACAGCTGAACGCTGCTGTTACAAAGGACGCCGGGTTGCTAGCTGAACGCCGAGGCTACTACAAGAACGCCGGTCGTTCGCAGAGAACGCGGTTCGCTACAAAGACGCGTCACTTTAAAACGCGGTCGCTACAAGAAAACGCGAGGAGTAAACCTTGCGTTCCCAAAGTAAAACGCGGCGTTAAGCCTCGCGTTGCTACAGTATTTTTTTTTTTTTTTTTTTTGCATCCTAAATTATGTTGAAAAGATCTTTTTTTCTGATATTAATGATGGGTATTCCATCTCCTAAGAGATGAAGTATTTTACAAAGCAAAATTAGCATCATGAAGATTATGGTGTACTTATGAAGATTATGGCGCACCTGTAAGGTTAAGCGGCTTAAGCCATACCTGTTAAGATTATGGTCTACCTGTTAAGATTATGATATACCTGTTAAGGTAATGGTGTACCTGTTAAGGTAATGGTGTAACAGTTAAAAGTGATAATTTTTAGAATATATTTAACTATTATTAACTGAAATATTTTCAGATACGGTCATGTTATCTTTAATGTAGCCGAGTCTTTCAACAACCGAAATGCTTATACTTAACATGCAAACTCATAAGTGGACTAATTTCTCATATTTCTCCATGAAACAACTTATCCAAATTCCCATTATTAACATACTCAAACAAGCATTGTAATTGTAAACACAAAACTCAAATCTAACCGGTAGAAATCAATCTCCACCGCTCGAATTAATAACGATGAGTGTTGAGGCTGCCCTCCAAGTTTCACTCCGATCGACCACGGATGAAGGTCCGATCGCCACGCCGATCACAGCTGCACGTAAGAAACCGTTCTCTGCACAATTGACTTCGGTAAAACCTCAATATCTCCAAATCCAACCGGTAGAAATCAATCTCCACCGCTCGAATTAGGAACGATGAGTGTTGAGGCTGCCCTCCAGTTTCACTCCGATCGGACCACGGATGAAGGTCCGATCGTCACGCCGATCACAGCTGCACGTAAGAAACCGTTCTCTGCACAATTGACTTCGGTAAAACCTCAATATCTCCAAATCCAACCGGTAGAAATCAATCTCCACCGTTCGAATTAGGAACGATGAGTGTTGAGGCTGCCCTCAAGTTTCCTCCGATCGGACCACGGATGAAGGTCCGATCGTCACGCCGATCACAACAAGCAGAGGAAACCGGTTCTCTCCCCTTTTAGTTCTCCTACCAAACCCTTTCAACCTCCCTTTCTTGGTGAGCTTTCAGCTATTTATAGGGTTTAAGGGTGTAATCGACCCTATAATCACTCCTAAATGAGGGTTAATGGCCCTCGATCGCAAAACAGCTTTGAACTGTTAAGATCGTGTTTGAACGAGTCAAACGCGAGGTCCGCGTTCGAAAATAGCCTCGCTGTTACAAGAAAACGCGAGTCGCTAAGAGACGGGCCGCTACAAGAACGCCGGTTAAGCGGTAACAAACGCTGGCCGCTTCTCCAGCGGAACGCTGGTTGCCAGCCGCTGAAGCTGCTACAAGAACGCTGGCCGCGCTACAAGAAACGGTGAAATTTTTGCTGAACGCGAAATGCCCAGGAACGCTGGGCGGCATTACATAAGAACGCTGGTCAAGCATGAAACTGGCCGCTATAAAGGAACGCGGTTGCTACAGTTGACGCCGCATGCTAATAAGAACGCGAGGCTACTTCTACAAGAACGCCGGTCGCTCCAGAGAACGCTGGCCCGCTAATACAAGACGCCGTCACATAAAGAAAAAAGGTCGCTAGCAAAGAAAACGCTGAGGAGTAAACCTTGCGCTCCTAAAGTAAAACGCTGGCGTTGTTCCCGCTGTTACGTTTTTTTGCATCCTAAATTATGTTGAAAAGATCTTTTTTCGATATTAATGATGGGTATTCCATCTCCTAAGAGATGAAGTATTTTACAAAGCAAAATTAGCATCATGAAGATTATGGTGTACTTATGAAGATTATGGCGCACCTGTAAGGTTAAGCGGCTTAAGCCATACTGTTAAGATTATGGTCTACCCGTTAAGATTATGATATACTGTTAAGGTAATGGTGTACTGTTAAGGTAATGGTGTACTGTTAAGGTAATGGTGTAACAGCTTAAAAGTGATAATTTTAGAATATATTTAACTATTATTAACTGAAATATTTTCAGATACGGTCATGTTATCTTTAATGTAGCCGAGTCTTTCAACAACCGAAATGCTTATACTTAACATGCAAACTCATAAGTGGACTAATTTCTCATATTTCTCCATGAAACAACTTATCCAAATTCCCATTATTAACATACTCAAACAAGCATTGTAATTGTAAACACAAAACTCAAATTAACCACTCAGAACTTTTTCCCAAATTGAAAACTCAAATTGTTAAACTTAAGCTTTTATCTGTAATATTTATGTGACTTGTGTGATTGTTGGTATATTAATAGCCAAAGAGAGATGTTGCTTCTTGAACTGTGATAGTAACAGGTCATGTACAACGAAAATGTCATGGGGATCCCGCCATGTAGTTGTGTACGTAAATATTAAAATTAGACAAATATATAATTGTATGGGTTGATTGTGAACTATAAAAAATTAGCTGTGAATCATACCCAAGAAAATTTTGCAAGCCGCCCCATGAATGTTTCTGAAATTGTAAAACCCAAAAAATTCGCAAAAAACCCATAACAGCTATACTCTAAACTTAACAACCATTTGGTAAACTTAACATCCAACGTTCAAAATTAACATCTGTCTATTAAAATTCATAGCTAACTCACATCTAACATCCATTTGTTAAAGTTACCTAGTAATCTATATAGTTCACATCTATGTGTTAATAATAACTTCGAATTCATACCTTAACATCTAACTCTTAAACTTAACTGTCTATGAATAAGTTTAACATCCAGCATTATACCACCTCTCTCTACTTTCTCCATCTATCTTTAATTGCGCTCCATTAGCGTTTTCAACATTCATCATCCTCACCACCCTCCTCCTCATCATCATCCCTACAAAGTAATATGACGTAATTGGTTTTTTTATTAAAAAAAAATACTACGGAGGTAGCCCATGTTGTATTTACAGCTGAAAAGAATGTAATTGTGATAAAATAAATAATTATAATTGCAACTATTATTTATAGAAATTACAGTCAACAAAATAATAATTATTAAACAAAAGCAGTAAATAGTTTTATCTAGATAACTCAACTACCACTAGAGAAGCAAAAGCTGCCAGTATACTATTCTTTCACTCAAATCATCCAATGCTTCTTGCAAGTTGAAATTCTGCAATCATGTCAAACAATTCTTACAACAAATTCCTTAACAATTAACAACAACAATTCTAAGTCATTTGCACATTGAACCCAAACGAGGTTGAATCCATCAACCGGAAAACAAAATCATCATCACCCAAAAGAAAACCATCAGTGTGATCATCATCGCATGATCATCACCCCCAAGTACTTATGCTAAACCCCCAAATCCAAACCTCATCACCTTCATCAAACAATTCATGCACGCCAAAAGGATTACATCTTTACACTTTCTCATAGCTTTCATTTTGATCCTAATCTCCCAAATCCCTCCTTAAAACCTCTCCTTTTCTCAAACCAAAGCTCTAATTCACCTCCAACATATGCTGAATAACCCTTCTCCCTTCTCTCCTTTAACCAATGCAACCAATTTCTGCTATCTTCCATCTTCTTCGTCTCTCTCAAGATGGTGGCGAGCTCGAAGGAGGCGATTTTGTTGTCGTCATTGGAGTCAAACTTGTTAAGGACACGCTTGAGATCAGTGGTGGTGAAGGGGGAGGAGGGGATTGATGGAGGAGGCGGTGGCGGATCCAGGTTCGGATCTGGGGATGATTTGAATCGGGCACAGCGGCGAGGAAAGATCGAATCTTGCCCATCGGAGGGGAGAAGGGGGAGAGAGAGACTGCATACTAAAAGGGGAAATTATGAGGGGTATTTTAGGTTTTT
Organism: Asparagus setaceus; assembly: GCA_012295165.1. NCBI lineage: Eukaryota > Viridiplantae > Streptophyta > Magnoliopsida > Asparagales > Asparagaceae > Asparagus > Asparagus setaceus. Next base: position 89,908,634 of record CM022702.1, on the reverse strand, counting down.
TTTTTGGGTTTACTCTCTCATTATTAAGTTGGCAGAGTACAAGGGGCTTAAACACAAAATAATAATGTACTTAGAGCTTTTGCTCAAGAGAAATAATACCGAGGGCTGGATCACAGGGGTCTTTCATTTTTGGGGCCTTGACACAGTTTTTCCATATATATATATATATATATGAGAAATTCTTTGAGGATCTAGATGTGAGACAATATGTAACTCCATCCTGCTTCTAGATTGTGCATCAATCATTCATGAACATGTCTGTGATAACTTGATACCAGCTTAAACAAAATGTTCAGTTCCCAGTAATGATCTGGCATTCTCTGTTCTGACAGTTTTATGCAGAGAAAATATATACATCGAACCATCACCACTATTCTTGGCAACTCTAAAAGAAATTTCAGGAATAAATCAAAGATATTGTAAAGGGATCTAACAAAGCACTCAACAAGATAATAAACATGGACAGGCCAAGGCACAATCAAGATCAGGACAGAGCATTTAGCACAAACAAGAGAAGTCACTGGTTCATGCTCAGTTACATATTATGAACAAACAAGGGCCACAACCGTGGAGATAATGCTAGAAGTTTGCTGTCATACCTCATAACTGCTAGGTCACTGTAATTAAGGCGCACATTTCACCATCAAGGATAGTTCTCCAAGGCAAAAGCATCTTGATGACAAAGACCTGAGAAGTTCTACTCACAAAATGAGCAGTTTATTAAAACTACTTTAGCTTGAGCAGGAAAGCTGTTAACTTTCAATGCCTGCACCCCCACTTGGATTTAAATTTATCTTCGTGCTTTAGCCTTCCAGATTCATAAATTGAAGGGCTTCCACATCAATGATATTCTAATACAAGCCAAAAGAACCTACAGTGAAATTTAAATAAAACTAAAAGAAAAGAGAATAGTAATTAAGGAAGCTTCAGCCTCTAGCATCTGTACCTGTAGTTATGTAAATTGCTTTGTTTACTATCAACAGTGTACGGCAATTAACATTATTACAGTAAGGTCTTCCACCCAAAAGCTATAGCTAGCTCCAATCAATGACTTCATCGCAGATCATTAATCAATAGTCATGGAATATGTAATCAATGACTTCATCGCAGATCATTAATCAATAGTCATGGAATATGTAATCAATGACTTCATCAGATCATTAATCAATAGTCATGGAATATGTAATCAATGACTTCATCGCAGATCATTAATCAATAGTCATGGAATATGTAATCAATGACTTCATCATGAATCATTAATCAATAGTCATGGAATATGTAATCAATGACTTCATCAGATCATTAATCAATAGTCATGGAATATGTAATCAATGACTTCATCGCAGATCATTAATCAATAGTCATGGAATATGTAATCAATGACTTCATCATGAATCATTAATCAATAGCAGAATAGTTTTATCTAGATAACTCAACTACCACTAGAGAAGCAAAAGCTGCCAGTATACTATTCTTTCACTCAAATCATCCAATGCTTCTTGCAAGTTGAAATTCTGCAATCATGTCAAACAATTCTTACAACAAATTCCTTAACAATTAACAACAACAATTCTAAGTCATTTGCACATTGAACCCAAGCGAGGTTGAATCCATCAACCGGAAAACAAAATCATCATCACCCAAAAGAAAACCATCAGTGTGATCATCATCGCATGATCATCACCCCCAAGTACTTATGCTAAACCCCCAAATCCAAACCTCATCACCTTCATCAAACAATTCATGCACGCCAAAAGGATTACATCTTTACACTTTCTCATAGCTTTCATTTTGATCCTAATCTCCCAAATCCCTCCTTAAAACCTCTCCTTTTCTCAAACCAAAGCTCTAATTCACCTCCAACATATGCTGAATAACCCTTCTCCCTTCTCTCCTTTAACCAATGCAACCAATTTCTGCTATCTTCCATCTTCTTAGTCTCTCTCAAGATGGTGGCGAGCTCGAAGGAGGCGATTTTGTTGTCGTCATTGGAGTCAAACTTGTTAAGGACAGCTTGAGATCAGTGGTGGTGAAGGGGAGGAGGGATTGATGGAGGAGGCGGTGGCGGATCAGGTTGGATCTGGGGATGATTTGAATCGGCACACGGGCCAGGAAAGATCGAATCTTGCCCATCGGAGGAGAAGGGGAGAGAGACTGCATACTAAAAGGGAAATTATGAGGGGTATTTTAGGTTTTGGGTTTACTCTCTCATTATTAAGTTGGCAGAGTACAAGGGGCTTAAACACAAAATAATAATGTACTTAGAGCTTTTGCTCAAGAGAAATAATACCGAGGGCTGGATCACAGGGTCTTTCATTTTGGGGCCTTGACACAGTTTTTCCATATATATATATATATATATATATATATATATATATATATATATATATATATATATATATATATATATATATATGAGAAATTCTTTGAGGATCTAGATGTGAGACAATATGTAACTCCATCCTGCTTCTAGATTGTGCATCAATCATTCATGAACATGTCTGTGATAACTTGATACCAGCTTAAACAAAATGTTCAGTTCCCAGTAATGATCTGGCATTCTCTGTTCTGACAGTTTTATGCAGAGAAAATATATACATCGAACCATCACCACTATTCTTGGCAACTCTAAAAGAAATTTCAGGAATAAATCAAAGATATTGTAAAGGGATCTAACAAAGCACTCAACAAGATAATAAACATGGACAGGCCAAGGCACAATCAAGATCAGGACAGAGCATTTAGCACAAACAAGAGAAGTCACTGGTTCATGCTCAGTTACATATTATGAACAAACAAGGGCCACAACCGTGGAGATAATGCTAGAAGTTTGCTGTCATACCTCATAACTGCTAGGTCACTGTAATTAAGGCGCACATTTCACCATCAAGGATAGTTCTCCAAGGCAAAAAGCATCTTGATGACAAAGACCTGAGAAGTTCTACTCACAAAATGAGCAGTTTATTAAAACTACTTTAGCTTGAGCAGGAAAGCTGTTAACTTTCAATGCCTGCACCCCCACTTGGATTTAAATTTATCTTCGTGCTTTAGCCTTCCAGATTCATAAATTGAAGGGCTTCCACATCAATGATATTCTAATACAAGCCAAAAGAACCTACAGTGAAATTTAAATAAAACTAAAAGAAAAGAGAGAATAGTAATTAAGGAAGCTTCAGCCTCTAGCATCTGTACCTGTAGTTATGTAAATTGCTTTGTTTACTATCAACAGTGTACGGCAATTAACATTATTACAGTAAGGTCTTCCACCCAAAAGCTATAGCTAGCTCCAATCAATGACTTCATCGCAGATCATTAATCAATAGTCATGGAATATGTAATCAATGACTTCATCGCAGATCATTAATCAATAGTCATGGAATATGTAAGACATATACACAACAATGAAAAGAAACGACACGTCAAATAGTTATCTTTTTTAGCATATTACAACACCTTCAATTTTATGAACCTCAGTCCTGGGCTGTAACTAAAAATCTCTCCTCTTGCCAATGAAAAGTTAAGGGAGAGTACTCATAGAAACTCCAGATGGTAAAAGGAAGTAGTAGGCTAACTCCATGCATCAATACTAGTTCGAAGATCATTCTTTTCATGAACCAGATAAATGGACAAGCACTGTTTCAGCAATTCAAGCTAATATAGTCTAATTAAAAATGGAAATAGAAATTCATCGAGAAGAAAGAGGATAAGAAAAATCAAAATGACTGAAGGATATATGCGTAGCGGTAAGAAGTTTACTAGCAGAATAATATATGCAGAGCTTAGTTTATAAAGCCTTTATCAATTAAACTTTTCTTTTAGCTAGAATACAAATTAAGCCAAATTTAGTGAAGCAAAATTGACCTAATCCAAAAGAGAGAGAAAAATAATAATCTCCAACTAATAAACTTCATCTAATAGCAATGTTAGCTAAAATGACCGATGAATATGATAGGAACTCTGTCAATGATACAGTAATTCCATAACAAACATGACAACATGGGACAAGTGTAAGTCAGTGTCATTGAGAGGATTCAATGAATCTTATAAGTAACTGTAATTAAGGCGCACATTTCACCATCAAGGATAGTTCTCCAAGGCAAAAAGCATCTTGATGACAAAGACCTGAGAAGTTCTACTCACAAAATGAGCAGTTTATTAAAACTACTTTAGCTTGAGCAGGAAAGCTGTTAACTTTCAATGCCTGCACCCCCACTTGGATTTAAATTTATCTTCGTGCTTTAGCCTTCCAGATTCATAAATTGAAGGGCTTCCACATCAATGATATTCTAATACAAGCCAAAAGAACCTACAGTGAAATTTAAATAAAACTAAAAGAAAAGAGAGAATAGTAATTAAGGAAGCTTCAGCCTCTAGCATCTGTACCTGTAGTTATGTAAATTGCTTTGTTTACTATCAACAGTGTACGGCAATTAACATTATTACAGTAAGGTCTTCCACCCAAAAGCTATAGCTAGCTCCAATCAATGACTTCATCGCAGATCATTAATCAATAGTCATGGAATATGTAATCAATGACTTCATCGCAGATCATTAATCAATAGTCATGGAATATGTAAGACATATACACAACAATGAAAAGAAACGACACGTCAAATAGTTATCTTTTTAGCATATTACAACACCTTCAATTTTATGAACCTCAGTCCTGGGCTGTAACTAAAATCTCTCCTCTTGCCAATGAAAAGTTAAGGGAGAGTACTCATAGAAACTCCAGATGGTAAAAGGAAGTAGTAGGCTAACTCCATGCATCAATACTAGTTCGAAGATCATTCTTTTCATGAACCAGATAAATGGACAAGCACTGTTTCAGCAATTCAAGCTAATATAGTCTAATTAAAATGGAAATAGAAATTCATCGAGAAGAAAGAGGATAAGAAAAATCAAAATGACTGAAGGATATATGCGTAACGGTAAGAAGTTTACTAGCAGAATAATATATGCAGAGCTTAGTTTATAAAGCCTTTATCAATTAAACTTTTCTTTTAGCTAGAATACAAATTAAGCCAAATTTAGTGAAGCAAAATTGACCTAATCCAAAAGAGAGAGAAAAATAATAATCTCCAACTAATAAACTTCATCTAATAGCAATGTTAGCTAAAAATGACCGATGAATATGATAGGAACTCTGTCAATGATACAGTAATTCCATAACAAACATGACAACATGGGACAAGTGTAAGTCAGTGTCATTGAGAGGATTCAATGAATCTTATAAGTAATTCTTACAATTAAGGGATGCAGTACATATTTACCTATGACTTTTACAAGTTGTGGCCAAGTGTTTTTTATTCAAATAGCAGAGGCCGGATGGGCAGCATCATTTCAAGAGTTTGGATTCAATTTCCTCCAAACTTAAGCCTTTTGTCTCTGGGACATAGAAGAGGACAAATATAAGTGAAACCAATGCTATGGAACCAAAAAGGAGAAAAAGGTTATCAGGTCCCAGTAGCTCCTGCAGAATTAGAAAAGAAGAAAAACATTACAAGTGAACAGCTAAAACAGTTCAAATCTTGAATAAATGGAAGGAAAGCATTTAAATGATGAAGTTGACTCGGTTTATTCTACATCAGTACAAGTACCTTCAATGGTGAAAATGCAAAGGTTACTAATGCATTTGAGCCAAAGTTAACCAGCACTGCAAGACTAATACTGCGCCCTCTTGTGCGAAGTGGAAAGATCTCAGATACCATTAACCAGCTGATCGGACCAAATGATACCTGATATGTAAGTCAACAAAAAATGTACGCAGTACAACCATCAATGAATTGAAAGTAGATGCACTGTAGCAATTACATTATTTCCACGTAGAGACTACTTAAATAAATAATTGAAAGATGTTACTCAAAAAATACATATTGAAAGACAAATTTAATGATGCATTGACAGTGTGCATTACAGCATTACAAATATTGATAACCACGTCACGTGTCAAAATGCGAACGGTACAAGGCACGAAGTAATTGAAAGTTCAAGCATCCAGGAACCCAAACATCCCCCAAAAGAAGCAAGCAAAACAAAACAAAACAAAACAAAACAAAACAAAACAAAAGAAGACATTACAAATTCCACCTGTACTAGTAATTAAAAATTACCTGTATCTATGCATAAGGTAAATGTTAGCATGGTCACTAATAGATCAATTATACTTTCATGGTTGGGCAAACAGGGATTGTTGAGATGGATCACTGATTAATCTTGTCAAGTAAGCTTTCTCTGAGAGATCTATGCCACGAGTACACCCAAGTAGAAGCAAATGGGTCAACTAGAGCTACCCAGGCTAGCAGAATAAAAAAAGGTAGGTTAGGTGTCTCTTTCACATCCTTTCCTCACAATTGTATTTTACCAAAAGGAAGTCTTGTAACTCAAGGAATGAGTACCATCTTTTAAGAAAGAGCGCAACACTAGTGAAATATGGCTGGTGAAATACATGGTAGAAACAAAGACATTGGAAATAGCTCACAGCAAAAACAAGTGACAGAAGGTACCTGATAGGCACCAACATATAGAAGCAAAGCCCCGACAGCAACCAGAGATAAACCTCCAAGAAATTTATAGTAAGCGGCAAGAAGGAATAAGGAGAGGACCTGGATCATTCAGAAAACAAAATCTCAAATATTCTCAACAAAAAAATAACTTTAATAATTCTATAACGCTGGCAAGTGAATAAATTGTCGCCAGGAAAAGATGGGGAAAAGGTGAAACACATGGATGAGTTCTGCATGGTTGTTTTCCAGGATGATATCTGAGGTTCGCAAATTAAGAATTCTTCATAACATTCACAAATAAAGACTACATGATTTTAAAATATAACTTTGCAAATAAAGACTAAATGGTTATAAAATATAATTTTGAAAGGTTCACGAATACATACAATTCCACCCACACCTCCGATCAGCAAGGGCCGTCTGCCAACATCATCAACCTTTAGAACAGCTACTCCAGTCATCAGCAACTGCAGTATATGCACACATATTATTTAGATTTTAGCAATAGCTAAGGAAGATGATGCAGTCTTTAAAGTTTCTTTTTTTTTTTTCTATTGATACAGGAGAAATTTAGAGAAATAAGTGACAAAAATTGTTCACTTTCAAAAATGTAGAGCAGTTTTCATGCTTGAAATTTACACAAGGTAATCATAGTACACATTAGATAAGTTGCAACACCATTCATCTCTTCAAATCACAATCTAAAACCTATACAGATCTCAAAAACTGTGATATATCTCATGGGCAATGCAGAAAAAATGAATAATATGAAAAGGCTGGAGGTTTGCCACAAATCTATGGGACCAAAAGAACAATTTTAAGGCATAACGTAGGGGAAAAAGAATTTCAACATAGAAATAATCTGTTTATCATTTTTCTAAAATATAATTGGATATGGGTGCCAAAAAACCACAGAAGGCAGGAAGGCTTACCAGCATGTTAATCTAAGAAAACCTTGACAGTCATTTCTATCATCCACCAGAATTGGTGAAGCAAGATGGGATGACGAACTAATGGACGGACGAGATATTGGAAATTTAATAGCTAACACATACTGAGATTCAAATGAAATAATAACTTCCAAGGAAATTTATTATCTGATTCAACCTGGAACTCATAACAGAAATATATTCTAACTCAAACACGATGTTGAAGTTGATCATGGTTATTCTATTACCATGATTTGTCAAAAACATAATCCTATAGGCAGTACACATTTGAGATTTTAAGGATGTCTACCATGTTCTTAGGCTTCAGACAGATGTATAGCTATCTTAACAGTATATGTTTAATCTATTTTGCACGGATACGGGTGCGGGTGCAGACACAGAGGCAGATACGGGACACAACAAAATTGTAAAAGTTAGGATACGCGGACACTGCTATATACATACATATTGAAATTAATCATCCATATGAGATCCTCATTGTTTTTTTATTCACATGTTATGAGAACTAAAATCCTTATACCATTTTTATGTTTCCTTTATTGAGTATATTATAAATTGAAAAATCGCTCATTTTTGAACTAGATACCCAAACGACCCTTTAAAATCATGCTTAGGAACTAGGTACGTGCTAAAACAATCCTATTCTGAGTCCAACAAGTTGCATAAATTTAAGAGGAAGTGCACAATATACACGTTTAAGAAATGTATCATGAGATAACTAAACATGTGTTATATAATTGAGTACAAGTCTGAATAAATGTACATATATATTCAAGAAGTGTCCAAGGAGTGTCCGACATGAACACGGATACGGAAAGTGTCGGACACGGATACGGGAGCCTAGATGAAGTGTCCGGGTAACCTAGCGTTTAATTAACCTTAGGAATGCTTTGATGGTGGAACTGAGTCTTCCACTAATTAATAGGAACAGAAAATTCCAGATCCTTTGCTCATTTCTTCTCTTCAGTTATCCGCACAAAGTACTGATCACCACACTGCTAAATGTATGCCTGTTCTTCCACCTGTTGCTTTTATAGATTTTACTTATATCAGATGGCTAATTTAATAGATAAACTGGCCTTTTAAGAAACTGGAATGAGGGAGGGAAAAAAACTCATTGCCATAAAGGCTTCTTGTTGTTAAAACATAAGGTTAATCTAACAAAGGAAAGGGTTCTTAACAGATATCAATAGGAAAAAGAATCCATCTATCCAAGCTCACTTGAGGTAAAAGTATGCATTCTTGCTGTTTTATAGCATATGGCCATTACATGGAGACAACGGAACATGAGTAGTGAACTCCAAAATCCAAACACTGACAGGTTTAGGTCATACCTTAAAAATCCCGATTACAACTGCGACCTTAGCAGCATCAGATGCAGCTGAAAACCCTGCACTCTGCAACAACATTTGAGAAATGAAAGAAAAGTTAAGAATCAAGCGGAAACTGACCATTTAATTGTAATAACAAGATACCCTTTGATGAAATGTACCTGAAGAATGGAAGCTGCATAATAAAGAACACTTGGTTGCCCCGTTATCTGACATTATTGAGTTCAGAATCAGTTAGTTAAAGGTCAACCACTTTTTATCACTTCTATAGAACTTCACAAGACTTTGGTATAAAAGCTATCCCATACATTTTTAATACAACAAACAAGAGAATATCAGGGTGCAATAGATTAACAAACTTATCCATGATGGTTATGGAAGCAATACCTGCTGGAAAAGGACCAATCCTCCTCCAATTACAAAGGCTTTCAAACTTGCACCTTCAAACACCTCCCAGACGCTGCCTGCGGATTCTTGTTCATTATAGGCAGCCTTCAGAGAGATAAGAGTATCTTCCACTTGTCCCTCGGATACTTTATCACCTACAGGGCGACCCCTTAATTTTCTAAGTGCAGAAACAGCTTTCTCTTTATATTCAACCAAGGAACCTTCGCCTTGCACCGCTCTGAGAAGTAACCATCTTGGAGACGGTGGCAAATTCCACATGCCTAAACCCATCAAAAATGCGATAGGAACGCTGAAACCGTACATTAAACGCCACCCTCCAATAGCATTTATCTCGACACTTCCAACAAGGTAGCCCAACTACATAGATATATAAGTGCTTCTTAATTCAATGGCCAAGTAGTAAATATTCAAAAATTGATCAATAAACTTTAGAAAGGTAAGAAAATCAACCAGTATCCCGAGTACTATGAAAAGCTCCTTTAGTGAAATTAAAGTCCCGCGTATCTGAGATGGAGATGTTTCGGCGATATAAAGAGGAGCACCATGCATAGCCTGGACAATAAATTATAGGAAAAATCATTCATACAACAAGACATGGGTAACCTTTCGTAGGAAAGTTAGTAAAGCGTAGTGGGCTATGTTACCCGGGTACTTCTATCATGAAGCCGTACCCGTACCGGACACGTACCCGACACTTACCCGTACCCAAACTTCATGGACACTCCTTGGGTATATGCATACATTTACCCAGACATGTACTCATTATGGTATATGTTTTAATTTAAAATATTTGGCACTTCTTGGACATATATTCTATACATCATCTCCATTTCTTGAAACTCGGTAGACATGGGTTCGGTTGTTTCAGCCCATATCCAAGTTAAAACTATGATTTAAAAGGTTGGTTTGAGTGTCTAATTAAAAAACGAGGTGTTCCCAATTTATAATAATCAACAAATAAAAGAAACTTAAAAATAGAATAGGAATTTAAGTTCAAATAGCACATGAATTGAAAAATAATAATGATCTCATGTAAATTACTAATTTCGATATATATTTGTAGCCACGTCCCATACCCTATATTTCATACCGGTACCCGTACACGTTTCCATGCAACTTAGGTAGTAGGTCATATCAATATAGGGCATAATATATAAAACAATTAGGAAGCTTTGCAGAATGCAATATTAGGATAGGAAAACATTATATAGCACATTATTAGAATTCACCTAGGAATCTCTAGTAAGTTGTTCAGTTGTTCTAGATCCTGCTTTCATAACAGAACTCCATAAACTTATGATAGGCAGATAAAAGGCATGGCTGTGGTACTCTTGAAGCGAGGTCACAGTTATGTGTTTTATGTGGATCAATGGATGTATGAAATTCTATATTATTTTCCATTTCTAATAGAAAGAACCTTGACAATGAATCTATGTGTTTTCTCCACAATGGTTGAATTAAATAAAGGTGGATGCATTTGTAAGAGATGAAATTGAGTGTCCAACAGGGATTTACATGTGTGCTATAGATGCACAACTTGATAGTGGAAACTTACAACCATATATTGCATATATTCTGATAAAATAAACAATGTCAGGTGCAAAGACCCAAGAAACATATTGACTCAAAAGAATTAACATTATTTGAGTCACAAGCCCTCACATAATCTAAAGATGGGTGCACCTCACTCTCTTTCCAATAGAGGACTATATCCAACCTCATGTCTTTGCCATACCAAATCCAGTAGAAACTTGAAACTAAATAATGCAGTAGTCACTTCTCTAAAATTATATAACAAGGACTAACAGGTAATTGGCATGTTTGTCTTTACTTTGATAGAGTGCTTTAAAGATTTAAAGTGTTAGGTGAATCAAGTTTGTATGAGCTCAGAAGTTACATGATCCCCGGAGATTCCGAAAAAACCAAAGTTCTTTCTATCTAAAACTATATGCCTACCGATCATGACGAATATAAGAGGGGGGAAAAAAGGAAGAGTATCATCTCACCAGACCTATACCAATACCATAAAGAAGCCGTCCAACTATAAGAACCGCAAGATTAGGAGCATATCCAGTTACTGAGCCACCAAGAATATACAATGCAGCAGCCGCAATCAGCTCTCTTCTTCTCCCTTCACCATAGAACTCATCAACATCAATTCCAACATTTACTAAACTTAAAACATAAAAAACAATAAATTTCATGAACCAAAATCGTACCAAGAAAATCCGCAATAGGATAAGCTAGAAGTGATCCAGCAAGAGCTCCATATAACGAACCACTAACCTACAGATCAAGCAATCTCATGAAAAAAGATCAAATACATTATATTTTCAAACTGTTAGAAGTTAACTTACCACAAGACCGAGCTGCACAGCTGAGAGATTGAACCATGTGGTGCCACTGAGCTCAGCAGACTGACATCAAATCAATGTTAGTTTAATTCCTCACGATAAAACCCTTTAAAATTGGGTTTTTTAACTATATACCCCCGCAGTGGAAAATTAACCCTCCAAACATACATATTTTTACAGCATTGAGTCAAAATAACCCTAAAAGTCATGTTAAAAAATATTCTCAGGATTTTTACAGCAATCGAGGGTATTTTAACTCAGTGTGGCAGGATTGGGGGTAAATTAGCAAATATGTAGATTTTAGGGGTAATTTTTTTAATATGTTTGGCCTGGAGGCATATATATAGGTAATAAAAAAAAACCTCAGACACTTCAACAAAACCCTAATTTGATACCTGCAAAGAGATGGAAGCGCCCGAGGTGGCCCCAATGTCGTATCCAAAGAGGAGGCCGCCCAATGCAGGGAATAGGAACCTGGAATCATCATCAAGCTGATCAAAATTACTCAAAAATTTTCCCTTTTTTTCATTCAATTGAAGTAATTGAAAGTTGTTCGTACTCACGGGAGGATGATCGACGGCCAATCGAAGGGCTCCGAGTCTGCTGCTGCTTCTGCAGAGTAATCTCCTTGAGCTTGAGCCTTTACAAGTCTTGAGACGGTAGAAGATGAGGACTGGAGGAGTGGCAGCTTCGTAATTTGGTATGAATTAGGGTTAGGGTTTTTAGAGAAGGATCGATGATGCGGGATTTTTGAAGGATTGGATTGAAATGGAAAGGGCGAGGATGATCGCAGTGCTCTGGTCGTTGGAGAAGAAGCTAGCAAAATGCTAGCCATTGTTGAAAATTTTTCCCATTTGGGCCTTTGCTCTCCAGGCTTATATATGGCCTCTGCCTGTTTATTGGGTCGCCTGGGCCGCGTAGCGTTTTTATGACGCAGAGTGTAATTGGGTTTGGGCCTTTACTTATTGGGCCGTGATGCGTTGCATTGTTTTGACAAGCTATGCTCAACTTCCCAAACAACAAAGGGCATGTTTGGGAACTTGGCTTATAATCCACAAATAAATTATAAGCTAAGTGGATTATAAGCAAAAATATTTGGTGAAAATGATGAATTATAAGTTGCTTTTAATAGAAGAGTGTTTGGCAAATGGGTAGATTATAATCCATCATTATTGTCAAAATGATCAAAAGGACATCGCTCTAAATTTAGACATTAGAGCATTATTAATACAAGTTTTCTTCATAATTTAAATTAAATATACTTTATAACTATTGCAACTCAATTTAAGATGATTGTTTATTTATTTATTTTACTACTAATTAATAATAAAACCAATTTTATAAGAGTTTATTATATTGAATAGGCTTTGGAATTATCTTAATTACTTGACATTTACTTGGTCAAACCATATGACTTATAAGCCAAAAAACATGGCTAGGAAAACTTATTTTTGGGCTTATAAGTCAAAATAAACTGGTTGTCAAACATGTGGCGATGGCTTATAAGCTAGTTTGACCGGTTACCAAACATGCTTAAAAGCGCATAAAAGCCTACTAAAATGTATGTGGCCTCTACCTGTTTATTGGGTCGCCTGGGCCGCGTAGCGTTTTATGACGCAGAGTGTAATTGGGTTTGGGCCTTTACTTATTGGGCCGTGATGCGTAGCATTGTTTTGACAAGCTATGCTCAACTTCCCAAACAACAAAGGGCATGTTTGGGAACTTGGCTTATAATCCACAAATAAATTATAAGCTAAGTGGATTATAAGCAAAAATATTTGGTGAAAATGATGAATTATAAGTTGCTTTTAATAGAAGAGTGTTTGGCAAATGGGTAGATTATAATCCATCATTATTGTCAAAATGATCAAAAGGACATCGCTCTAAATTTAGACATTAGAGCATTATTAATACAAGTTTTCTTCATAATTTAAATTAAATATACTTTATAACTATTGCAACTCAATTTAAGATGATTGTTTATTTATTTATTTTACTACTAATTAATAATAAAACCAATTTTATAAGAGTTTATTATATTGAATAGGCTTTGGAATTATCTTAATTACTTGACATTTACTTGGTCAAACCATATGACTTATAAGCCAAAAAACATGGCTAGGAAAACTTATTTTTGGGCTTATAAGTCAAAATAAACTGGTTGTCAAACATGTGGCGATGGCTTATAAGCTAGTTTGACCGGTTACCAAACATGCTTAAAAGCGCATAAAAGCCTACTAAAATGTATGTGGCCTCTACCTGTTTATTGGGTCGCCTGGGCCGCGTAGCGTTTTATGACGCAGAGTGTAATTGGGTTTGGGCCTTTAATATTGGGCCGTGATGCGTAGCATTGTTTTGACAAGCTATGCTCAACTTCCCAAACAACAAAGGGCATGTTTGGGAACTTGGCTTATAATCCACAAATAAATTATAAGCTAAGTGGATTATAAGCAAAAATATTTGGTGAAAATGATGAATTATAAGTTGCTTTTAATAGAAGAGTGTTTGGCAAATGGGTAGATTATAATCCATCATTATTGTCAAAATGATCAAAAGGACATCGCTCTAAATTTAGACATTAGAGCATTATTAATACAAGTTTTCTTCATAATTTAAATTAAATATACTTTATAACTATTGCAACTCAATTTAAGATGATTGTTTATTTATTTATTTTACTACTAATTAATAATAAAACCAATTTTATAAGAGTTTATTATATTGAATAGGCTTTGGAATTATCTTAATTACTTGACATTTACTTAGTCAAACCATATGACTTATAAGCCAAAAAACATGGCTAGGAAAACTTATTTTTGGGCTTATAAGTCAAAATAAACTGGTTGTCAAACATGTGGCGATGGCTTATAAGCTAGTTTGACCGGTTACCAAACATGCTTAAAAGCGCATAAAAGCCTACTAAAATGTATGTGGCCTCTACCTGTTTATTGGGTCGCCTGGGCCGCGTAGCGTTTTATGACGCAGAGTGTAATTGGGTTTGGGCCTTTACTTATTGGGCCGTGATGCGTAGCATTGTTTTGACAAGCTATGCTCCATATAACGAACCACTAACCTACAGATCAAGCAATCTCATGAAAAAGATCAAATACATTATATTTTCAAACTGTTAGAAGTTAACTTACCACAAGACCGAGCTGCACAGCTGAGAGATTGAACCATGTGGTGCCACTGAGCTCAGCAGACTGACATCAAATCAATGTTAGTTTAATTCCTCACGATAAAACCCTTTAAAATTGGGTTTTAACTATATACCCCGCAGTGGAAAATTAACCCTCAAACATACATATTTTTACAGCATTGAGTCAAAATAACCCTAAAAGTCATGTTAAAAAATATTCTCAGGATTTTTACAGCAATCGAGGGTATTTTAACTCAGTGTGGCAGGATTGGGGGTAAATTAGCAAATATGTAGATTTTAGGGGTAATTTTTTTAATATGTTTGGCCTGGAGGCATATATATAGGTAATAAAAAAAAACCTCAGACACTTCAACAAAACCCTAATTTGATACCTGCAAAGAGATGGAAGCGCCCGAGGTGGCCCCAATGTCGTATCCAAAGAGGAGGCCGCCCAATGCAGGGAATAGGAACCTGGAATCATCATCAAGCTGATCAAAATTACTCAAAAATTTTCCCTTTTTTTCATTCAATTGAAGTAATTGAAAGTTGTTCGTACTCACGGGAGGATGATCGACGGCCAATCGAAGGGCTCCGAGTCTGCTGCTGCTTCTGCAGAGTAATCTCCTTGAGCTTGAGCCTTTACAAGTCTTGAGACGGTAGAAGATGAGGACTGGAGGAGTGGCAGCTTCGTAATTTGGTATGAATTAGGGTTAGGGTTTTTAGAGAAGGATCGATGATGGGGGATTTTTGAAGGATTGGATTGAAATGGAAAGGGCGAGGATGATCGCAGCGCTCTGGTCGTTGGAGAAGAAGCTAGCAAAATGCTAGCCATTGCTGAAATCTTTTCCCATTTGGGCCTTTGTTCTCCAGGCTTATATGTGGCCTCTACCTATTTATTGGGTCGCCTGGGCCGCGTAGCGTTTTTATGACGCAGAGTGTAATTGGGTTTGGGCCTTTAATATTGGGCCGTGATGCGTAGCATTGTTTTGACAAGCCATGCTCAACTTCCCAAACAACAAAGGGCATGTTTGGGAACTTGGCTTATAATCCACAAATAAATTATAAGCTAAGTGGATTATAAGCAAAAATATTTGGTGAAAATGATGAATTATAAGTTGCTTTTAATAGGAGAGTGTTTGGCAAACGGGTATATTATAATCCATCATTATTGTCAAAATGATCAAAAGGACATCGCTCTAAATTTAGACATTAGAGCATTATTAATACAAGTTTTCTTCATAATTTAAATTAAATATACTTTATAACTATTGCATCTCAATTTAAGATGATTGTTTATTTATTTATTTTACTACTAATTAATAATAAAACCAATTTTATAAGAGTTTATTATATTGAATAGGCTTTGGAATTATCTTAATTACTTGACATTTACTTGGTCAAACCATATGACTTATAAGCCAAAAAAAACATGGCTAGGAAAACTTATTTTTTTGGGCTTATAAGTCAAAATAAACTGGTTGTCAAACATGTGGCAGTGGCTTATAAGCTAGTTTGACCAGTTGCCAAACATGCTTAAAAAACTGCATAAAAGCCTACTAAAAATGTATGTGGCCTCTAGCTAAAAGTTAGCTCTTCAAATGACGGGCTAACTATTCCGCGTGAGAAGGCAGTGTAAAGACTAAACCGCCTCTTACACAAGGCAGAAAGAGATATTGAGGCAAAATTAGAAAATGGAAACGAGATATTTGGTTGGCAGGTATATTTAACCTTATTTTATATTAATTTGATTCTTCTTCTTTTGGTTTATATATTAATTTTATTCTAATACCAACTATTATTCAATATTTGCATAATTAAATAGTAAAATAGTACACACAAAGTTAGCTAGTTTAAATCCAACCATGATTTAGATTTTTTTTTTTTACAATTAAGCAGACGGAAGGACTAATATTAGTATATTAAGGTGATTTGGAGGACTAATATCAAAATCTGTACATTTGAGAAACTAATATCAAAAACCTATGATTTAAGGGAGTAATATCTAATAGCTCTGTATTTAATCCAACCATCAGTGACTAGACTTATCATTCTAAACATGCCATAACGACATAATTATGGGGTTGTTTATGATTTCAAGTACATTCTTATACCATAATTTATATTTAAACTCTCACACTAGGGTTGTGCAGTCGGTCGGTCGGTTCGGTTTTGGCCAAATTTTGCCAAACCGAACCGAACTGCCTATCATTCAAAATCGAACCGAACCGATTCAAGTCGGTTCGGTTCGGTTTGTTCAGTTTTCACTTGGGTACAATTCTCTTGCACTATGTGCATCAATCGAGGAGAAAAATTAAGAAAAGGTAGTGTCGGGGTATTTAGAAGAGATTTGTCAAAAGTACAATAAGCGAATAGAGAATAGAGAGGTAGAGAATTAGAGATGATGAGAAGCCCGAGAATTAGAGAGGACACCGTTGTCGGGGGTATTTCGTCGCCATTAGGTTGCGTGAGAGAAAAAGATATTAGACTACTGCAAAGCAACTCTATATGAACTATGACAGGTCGGGTTTAAGTGGATGCGGATAGTGATTAGAATGGGTAACACAATTCGGTCGGTTCGGGCTGAAAAAACTTCAAACCGACCCGAACCGAACTCTAGTCAAAACCGAACCGAACTGTCAAACTTCGACCGGTTCGGTCGGTTTGTTCGGTTTGAACCGAACTATGCTCACCCCTATCTCACACAGTCGAAATGATTCGTACGTCCAGAAACATCTAAGCTGATTATTTTTAAACTCAGAATCTTTTCAAATAAGCTATAGGTTAAAGTGTTATCTCTAAATTGCTATAATACTAATTAAACTTCTTTAAATAAAGGGGTACCAAACTGGGTTTACATATAAATCAGAGGGAAAAAATTAAATTAGAAACGATGGGTTTGAAAATTACATCAGAGCGATAATAATAAAAAAGTTCAAAGAAACCTCTACAATGAAATAAAGTTAGAATATCACCTATAAATCCAAAAACGTGATAGTCCAGATAGTAGGATTCACTTTCAACAAATCCTCATTCTATGGGCTCAATTAAACAAAACTTCTACTCTCTATCACAAGAAACGGTCCGCGCCCATCGAAAAAAAATACAAAAACAAAAAAGAAACACGCGTTCTTTCCACCTCTTATTTCGAAAAGTATGGTAACCGCCAAAATCGGACAACGACACATTCCCCTCTCTCTCATATTAAACCATCAAGGCACCAACATTTCACATTCTCTCAACGATGGAGTACCAAACGCAGAGACCATCGCCGTCTCCGTCGACGGCGGAGACCAAGAAATCGCAGAGCAGACTTCAGAGGCACGCACCGGCCACCCTGCAGCTCAACGCCGATCACAGTAACTGCAAGGGGTGGGAGAACGGAACCCCATCTAGATCGCCCATACCTCTGTTGTCGCCGTTGTTTGTTGCTCGGGCGCCGCTGATGGAGGGAGATGGAGAGGTGGAGCAGGAAAATGAGAAGAGGTTGGCGTCGACGGAGGGCGGAGTGTGGAGGCATCCGGTGTTGCCGGCTGCGGTAACAGAGCCTGCGGGTCTGCTTCCTTTGTTTCAATCACAATGTGGGATTAGGCCTTAATTAATGGGCAATGAGGAGTACAGTTACTTGTTGATTAGGATTTGAGTGGTCTTTATTGTGTATTATTATTTGTCAATTGTTTCTTATTTGTATTGTCGTTCGAGTTGAAGAATTATAGTTTTGTTTTTTTTAACCTCATCGTAACTTAGATTTTAATATGACATTAGAGAAAATTGGTTCAAAATCTTATCGAGCACGTAATATATTTTTCTTTTATGGAAAATAGAGCAATTTTTATTAGGGCCCGTTTGGTTTGACAGAAGTATTGAAGATAGGAAATAGATCAAAGAAATAACTTCTAAATTTATGAACTAGGAAGTAGTGGAAGTAATACTTTTTTTTGTTTGTTTCATATATTTTTTAAAGTAGTAGAAATAGTAGTTCTTATTCTTCATTCATTTGTTTTGTTTGGATAGCAATAAAAAGTTGTTAGGAAGTAGCTAATAAAGGAAATATTAATAAGAAAAATTATTTATTTCCTAATTAATACTCATTTCACCTACTTTCGGGCTACTTCCTTGCCTTGAGGGGAGGAAAAACATTTAGGAAGTAGGGATGATACATAGATGCCACATCAGCGTTTAAAGAAGTATTGGAAGTAGATTTTAAGAGAAACAAACATGTTTTTTTGCTCGGAAGTAGCAGAAGTAGTCTCTACTTCCTTTACTTCATCTGCTTCATAATTACTTACGTGCAAATAAACATGCCCTAAACTGAATCAAAAAGTACACATCAGATCCAAAGTAGCAATCAAAACTTCAGGGATCTCATTTCACCAATGCATAGAATTAGAAACGTGAAGACTGGGTTGAGCTAGAGTGTGAGTTGCCATATTATCTGCTCCGTCAATGTGACTAATAGAGAATGATCAAAAAGTTTGAGCTAGTTGAATAGCCGCACAAAATGCCCATAATATTTTACACAATTTCCACTCATCTGTAGCTCATGCACTACTTTGAGTGTGTCAGGTTCAACCTCAATCGCCTCGAGCTTCCAAAGCCCTTAGAATAGCCATAGCTTCCAACAATTGCGGCGAGCCAAACCCATGTGCTTTCGCAACCAAAGCAAACATAACTTTTCCTCTATCATCTCTCACCACCACACCATAAGCCCCTAACTAATGCTCCTGATTCAGTGTTGCATCGCAGTTGACTTTCATGACTCCAAGTGGCAGTGGCTTCCATTGACATTCACCAACAACCACACTAGTGATCAATGATTAAGTTGCTCTCAAAAACTCATCCACAAAATCCAAGGCTTGTTGAGCCACCCAATTCGGACTCTTTTCTTGTTCTCCAACCCTAACGCCATTTTAATTCAACCATATCCCCCACACACACATAACTACAAGCACCCTCTTGATCTCAAGGCAGTCACCAAGTAGGAGCACTTGTTCCAACCAATCAACTACCCCAAAGTGTGTTAGATTTACCTCCACCGATAGCCGAGTCCTCATCCACACTTGTTATCAAAATTCACATCCAACCATAGTGTGGTATAATGATTCCACAGAGGTGTCATTTCAAAGAAAGCAACAAAATTTCACCCTAACTCCTCATGTACAAAGTGCCTCTTAGGTGGGGAGAATAGCGTGAGCCAATTTGCACCCAAATAACTTTATTTTAGTGGGTAGCTTCAAGGCGCAATTAGCGTTCCAAATATCAAGACTAATAAATTTATGTATATGCCCAAACTCATTGAGACCACCACGAATCAGGCTCAAAGAAACTTGATAGGTTGATTTCACACTAAAAGTTTCCCCCGGACTAACAACGTATATCAATCTATCATTAGGCATCAAAGACAATAGAGGAGTTCTTAATATTTGTTGAGAGTTGTTTCTTTATATATGTTTAGTCCCACATCGGTTAGGAAAAAACCTCTTTGTATTTATAATATTATAAATAACGTCCAAGAGAGGGAATTAAAAATCCTCTCTGATTACTTCTTTCAACATGGTATCAGAGACTCCAAAACCCAAGGCAAAAAAGAAAAAATATTGTTCACGAAAACCCTAGCCGCCGAAAACACTGTTTCATCGAATACTGGTCAAAAAAACCCTAGCCGCCGAAAACACTGTTCACCGATTACTGTTTAGAAAACCCTAGCTGGCGAAAACAATGTTCGCCGAAACTACTGTTCACCGCAAAAAATACTGTTCATCGAGCCCTAGATCTCATCGTCCCCCTCCTCGTCGAGCTCCAGATCTCATCGCCGCCACGACATCGTTGCTTCGCCCTCGTCATCGCCGTCACCTCATCGTCGTCGCTGTCTCGTCGGCATCACCTCCTCGTCTGGCTCCTTGATTTTGGTTGCTAGATTTATAAATAAATATAAAAAAATTTACTCGTCGGCATCACCTCCTCATCACCTGGAGTCCCTGCACTCCCTCTTGAGTCTCTGCACTTATCTGGAGTCTCTGCACTCCCTTATTATGATAATTTAGCATTTGTTTCTATTTGATCTGTTTGTGGGGTTTGGTATCTTGGTGGTATTTGGGGATTTGTGAGAAATTTTTTTTTTGGGATTTGTTATTTGGGTGTGTATTTGGGAACACTTTATTTGAAAGTTATGCTGATTCGGAAGATACCAAACCTACATCCACTATTCAGGAAGTTGTATCCTCGAAACTTACTGACCGGAAGTTAGACGAAAATAACTACATGCAATGGAAAAGTATAGTAGAGATGAGCTTGAAGGGTAGGCGGAAGCGGCAACATATTATCCAGGGCCTCCAACTCCACTCACGGAAGACTTGGAGGCCGATGACGCCCTCATTTACACACAAATTCTCAATGCCATGGAGCCTAACATTCATGATATGGTTCTTCACATCAAAACTACAAAGGAACTTTGAGACTATCTGGCTGTCCTCTACTCTGGCAAGGGTAATCTCTCTTGAGCTTATGATATCCACTAGGAGATGGCCCGCCTCAAGAAGGGTGATCGGACCTGGAAAGATTACTATTTCGAGTTCAGACGGATACATGAGGAGTGGAACACTTTGTTTCCTATCACCGCCGACGTTCAGCAGATGCAGTTGTAGCGAGAGCAGATGTCAGTTCTGTACTTTCTGGGTGGTGTTCCTCACGAGCTTTCCTCAGCTCGACCACAGATTCTCGAGAGTTCTACCGCTAACTCCTTGGCTGAGACATACAGCCTATTGCAGTGATCCTTTCCTGATGGTTCTCAGCATTCAGGAAATTCTTCAGATTGCTCCGTCCTAGCGACTTATACTCAGTCCTCGGGTGGCGAAGACGAGGAAGCTTTCCAGGCAGGGCAATAGGACGGGGAGGGGGACTCACTGGAGGTCGAACTAGTGGTTCTTATACTGATCAGAGTGGTGGACCTACTTTTTGCCTGTACTGCAAGAAAGAAGGTCACACCAAGTTCAACTGTCCTCTGCTACAGGGTCGCCTCAGGTCTTCAGCACATGTTGCAGCCAATTCAGAGAGTACACAAACTCAGACTACTGCTCCTCAGAATCGGTCACCGCTAGTATTTCTGGAGTCACCATATCAGATGATGAGTATGCACGGTACCATATGTTCCTTCAGATGTAGAACTCTTCTTTGATACCGACCACCTCTGCTGCCACGCTCGCCAAGTCAGGTACTTCTTTTGCTTGCCTCTCTTCCTCATCAGCCCCTACCACTTGGATTATCGATTCAGGTGTAACTGATCACATGACTGGGAACTCAGGTATCTTGACATCCATTCAACTCACCAATTCATTTCCAGATATAACTATTGCTGATGGGTCTAAGTCTAAAGTTTGTGGTATTGGAACCGCAAATGCTTCTTCACTACTACCATTGTCTTCTGTCTTACATGTTCCAAAATTTCCTTGTAGCTTATTATCCATCAGTGGAATTACTAAAGCTTTGAATTGCTCAGTAACATTCTTTGCTGATCGTTGTCTCTTTCAGGAACTTGGCACCCATCGGACGATTGGCACAGGGAGTGAGGCAGGAGATCTCTACTACTTGGATGGACAGCATGGACCTAGGACATGTATCAGTGGCAGTGGAACTGCTTTTGAACTGCACTATAAACTGGGTCATCCATCGTTAGAAAATTTAAGGAAGTTAGTTCCTGCGTTGAGTATGAGTCGTTTAGAGTGTGAGTCTTATCAGATGGGAAAGCATCATAGAATGCATTATCCATCTAGAGTCTTTAGGGTCGAAAAAAAATGTTTATTGATTGAATGAAATTGTTACAATCAAATTTTCCCGATTACAGAGGAAGAGAAGATTGATTTGACTTCTCTTTTGTATGGGTTCTTGGTGGCGAGAGGATGCTTCACTCGATGCTCAAGTCGAGGTTCACTTCCGTTGACGATCAGATCGAAGCTGGATGATCCAGAGGTCGTTGAAGAGGTTCTTGATCTCTCTTGGGCACACAAGTGTTGATCTCAAAAGTTCTCAAACTTTTCTTTCCTCAGCTTGCCAGCCCTTTTCTTTGTTGGGCTTCCAACTATTTATATGGGCTTGAGGGGTGTAACTGACCCCTATTGTCACTCTCACGTGAGGGTTAATGACCCTTCCCATCGTGCCAGAGCCAGTCCATCAATGGCCTCGTTGTTTACTCTGCGGTGGCGTTCGCGGTAATTGTCGACTGCTTCACGATAGCGGCGCTCTGATAGCAATGGCGGCCTCGTCGGACCAATGATGCGGCGGGCGACCGTTTGAGCGTCGAGGTTCCGCTGCTATGGCGAACCTCGGTTGAGTGTCGAGGTTCACCGCTATAGGCGAACCTCGGTTGGATGTCGAGGCTCATTTGCGTGCGGCGAACCTCGGTTGAATGTCGAGGTTCACCGCTATAGGCGAACCTCGGTTGGATGTCGAGCTCGGCTGGCGTCGGCGAACCTCGGTTGAGTGTTGAGTGGGGTATCGAGATTCACCGCTATAGGCGAACCTCGGTTGAATGTCGAGGTTCACCGCTATAGGCGAACCTCGGTTGAATGTCGAGGTTCACCGCTATAGGCGAACCTCGGTTGAATGTCGAGGTTCACCGCTATAGGCGAACCTCGGTTGAATGTCGAGGTTCACCGCTATAGGCGAACCTCGGTTGAATGTCGAGGTTCACCGCTATAGGCGAACCTCGGTTGAATGTCGAGGTTCACCGCTATAGGCGAACCTCGGTTGAATGTCGAGGTTCACCGCTATAGGCGAACCTCGGTTGAATGTCGAGGTTCACCGCTATAGGCGAACCTCGGTTGGATGTCGAGCTCGGCTGCCATGCAGCCTCGCCACGAAGAACGTCGTAACTTTCAAACCGTGCGTCGAATTGGTGAATTATATCACGAATCGACCATCTCGGCGAGGCGAACCGTTTGCCCGGTAATTTTGCCCCGTTCCTTTTGGTTTGAGAGATATCAGCACTTTTGTCTATTTTGTAAAGTCAAGCATTCAGGTGAACTTAACCTTTAGGCAGACCTGACTTCACTCAGATGGACCCTTAAGCTCTTTTGCTCATTCGGAGTTGCTGTGTAAGGATTAAGGCAATTTTTATTGCCTACAAAACCCCCTCCAAAGTTTTCAGACTTGAATGTGGTTGAATGGAGTCTGGAACACTTTGGATATGAAGACTTGTAGACTGGTCGCCGTGCAGACGGAGCGAGGAACCCTCTAACGAACACAGTCAATTTGCATTCTTCACTTGCAGCTGATGATCGCCCTCTAGGATTTTTAGCAAACCCCCAGCTATCAACGGGTTTGATGAGCCTTTACCGATTACCGTTTGAATCGGGCTAGCCATACTTTTCCCCTCAGTATGATGAGTTTTCGAGGAGGTTCTTTTAGGCTTAACGCTAAAATTTCCCCTCTGTCCTTAGCCGTTCAAGGCGTTGGATTAAAAGACAAGGGCAAATCACCGTAGGCCATCATGTGGAAATGATTGAATCGTTCGGTGACATGAAAGTATAACGATCGTGATCGGAAAGCAATCAAGTTGTTGATGACATGAGAGTATAACAACGGTGATTACGAACAAAATCATTTAGAAAATGACTCTGGGAGGAGAAAGTCGCTCAGGACACAAGTTTATAACGACTATGGTTGGAATAGAAGCGGGCCATGTGCTCAGCGTTTTGAATTGAAGCGGGCCATGTGCTCAGCGTTTGGGGCTTGAGCGCGGGCCATGTGCTCCGCGTTTTGGGCTTCGAGCGGGACGCGGGCCATGTGCTCAGCGTTTGGGGCTTGAGCGCGGGCCATGTGCTCAGCGTTTTGAATTGAAGCGGGGATGAGCCCGCATTTTGAATGAAGAGATCAAAACTTGTGATCTCTTTTCACAAGGATTGTCAACTTGTAATCCTTGTACTGGAGACATTAACCGATTCTCCTTTGTCATCGTGAAAGTCGTCGACTTGTAACCTTCATCGATAGTGTTTAGCGGATATTGGCTGTCTTGGTAATTTTTTTCTGACCTCTGAGAACCCCTCAAAGTTTTGAAAGTTCGCGGTTGGTGGGGCGAGCTTTGAATACTTTGGATATCTTCTTTGTTTGTTCACGAGAAGGTATTGCTCCTCATTACGTCTTCAAAGAAGTTGTGTCACGCTTTTGCCCACGCTAGTCATTCGTCTTGCATAGATGAACTCCGTTTTGCCTTTTTGAAATGCGGGGAGTGGCCGTAGCGTCTTGAACTTTGCTACGTGAGACCTGATTCTCGTGATTTGAGGTTGAAACAGGCGGCCATGCGTTCTTTGTTTAAAAGCGAGCGTGACCCTCGCGTTTTGTGTTGAAGCGAGGGTGGTCCTTGGCGTTTATGAGTAAAAGGAATGAACCCACATTTCCAACTAAGTCTTTTAGACTTTTCTTTAAGGTGCCAAAAGTATAGTGTTAACTTGGCATGCCTTTCATACTTGTTGTTTGAACAAGCTTTTGGAGACTTATCACTCTATTGCAAAGAGTTGATAAATTGGTTTTATCATCGAGGTGGAATTTTTAACTTGATGATGATTTTGAGGACTTATCGCTCTATTGAAAAGAGTCGATAAGTTGATTGTCAGAGGTGTTAGGTTAACATGACAAGGATACGTTGCGATTGGAGCAACTTTGTGGACTTATCATCCTATTGAGGAGGATTGATAAGTTGGTTATCAAACTCTGATGAGGATGTGTACAGATTTTGATAGGATTGTGTTGTAATTTGAACAACTTTGTGGATCTATCATTCTATTGGAAAGGAATGATGAGTTGATTGACGGGGTTTAGTTGTGATTTGAACAATTTTGAGGAACTTATCTGTTGGGGAGGATTGATAAGTTGATTATATCATCAGAGGTATAGTGTCGACTTGATGAAGATATCGCTATGACGGAGCAATTTTGAGGACCTATCATCCTGTTGAGGAGGATTGATAAGTTGATTGCGATTTAAACAAATTTGAGGAGTTCGCCTCGCACGTGACGTTGTGCTAC
Organism: Asparagus setaceus; assembly: GCA_012295165.1. Lineage (NCBI taxonomy): Eukaryota > Viridiplantae > Streptophyta > Magnoliopsida > Asparagales > Asparagaceae > Asparagus > Asparagus setaceus. The sequence continues at coordinate 89,882,931 of CM022702.1, read as the reverse complement.
GATGTTGAATACGTAGACTTTGTCGTCTTTACGGTTAAGAGACTAGGCAGCGTGTTAGGCGTTGACTTTAGGGTTATTGGCCAACCCCCAGCCATCAACGGACTTGATGAGCCTTTACCGATTACCGTTTGAATCGGGCTAGCATGCAGATTATCTAAATCCGTTCTGCATGTGACGTTGTGCTAAAAGAATAAAACTCTTTTAGGCTTAATGCTCACGATGTTGAATACGTAGGTCGTCTTTCTCACCGAATAGACTACCCGCATGTATTAGATGCGGGCTTATCTCTGCTTAGGTTTGAGATAAAATTCTCGATTTGAATTACGGTGTCTCCTTCGATCGGTAGAAGACTAAACCGAACGCGGTGTTGGCGTTGACTTACCCTACTTAGGATTAGGGATAAAATTCCCCACCCGAGGTGGATTGTGGTGTTATTAGAACAACCTTGAGGATTTATCGCTCTATTGAAAAGAGTCGATAAGTTGATTGTCAAAGGTGTTAGGTTAACATGACAATATTTAGAATTTATCATTCTACTCGAGAAAATAATAAATAATCAACCCCCACCGTAATTATTCTAGGTCGATACTAACCGAGTCTTCTACCGCGGATTTAGAGTCATCAATAGCCAGGTCTTGAGTCGGCCTCCTTCAATCCTAGCAATAATTACTTGACTGTTAAATACAGGAGACTAGTTGTTTCCGGGGCGACATTTTACAACCCCATTCGAGCTAGGAGATTGGTTTGTAAATTGTGTCGGGCAGTGTCAACGGAGCAGCGGTTGCATACCGTCGGCATCGAAGAGCCATGCCGGAACCGCTCGGCAGAAGACTTTGATAGGCTCTCCCTCCTTTGCTTAAGGGCAAGGAGAGAAGTGACATTTATGTGTCATCTTCAAAGAATCGCTGGAAGAGTCTCTAAATCCGCCATTTCGGATACATCCCGCAGCTTCATGAACCATTCGAGTAAAAGCAGACTCTACCACGAATGGTCCTTCCCATTTGGTTGAACTTCCCTTTCTTTTGGAGTTCAAAATCATCGGGCGTCGGACGGCGGGACAAGGTCGCCTTCCTTGAAAATACGACATCGGACTTTCTTGTCAAATGCTTTAGAGATCCGGTGCGGTAAAGCTCGATATCTTTGTTGAGCACATGTCGCTTTTCATCCGGCATCTCAAGTTCCTCGGCGTCGGCGATGATTTCCCTCGGTTGTCATTCCGATGGATAGCGCCATTGAAGCGATGGGATTTGAATCTCTAATGGTAAAATGGCTTCACAACCATAAACCGTAGAATACGGGTGGTACCCCGTTTGCGAACCGTTGTAATGGTAAGCCCACGTGCTTTGCCCCACTTGTCGCTCCAATCCTTCTTGTTTGAAGAGACCATCTTAGTAAGGATCTTGATGATCGCCTTATTAAAAGCTTCAGCTTGTCCATTCGCGCGGGTAGTAAGTCGTTGACGCTGAGATTCTCGGATTCGAAGCTATCGCAGATCGCTGGAAGGCGTGGATCGACAAATTGCGGACCATTATCGTGGACACCGCCTCTAAGACACCAGACGTATGTATATGACATGATGTTTAACAAATTTGATCACATCACCGCCTTGACCAATCTCAACGGAATGGCTTCGGCCCACTTTGAGAAATAATCAGTTATCGCCAATATGAAGCGATGTCCTTTTGAAGAAGGTGGAGAAATTGGACCAACGATATCCATTCCCCACGTTTCAAATGGCCAGGACGTGGCGGTCGGATGCAAGTGTTCCGGAGGTTGGTGAAGGTAATTAGCATGTATTTGGCACGCATGGCATCGTTTAGCGTAAGCCACGGCATCCCTTACCATCGTCGGCCAATAATAACCGAGTCTGCGCAGCCGGTCCCATAACTTGGGTCCAGGTTGGTGTGCTCCACAAACACCGTCATGAGCTTCTTTCAAGACTTGCTCTGCTTCCTTAGTCGACAGACATCGAAGCAGTAACCATCATACGACCTTCTATATAAAGTCTGTAATTGGGAATCATAGTAAAATCTTGAAGCTCGTCGACGAACCGACTCCCTTTCCTTTATGTCTTCGGGCAATATCCCATGCAAGACATAGTCGATGATCGGGAACCGCCAGTCTCGTGCTTCGAGTGACTTCGGTTCGTCTTCGACCGCACGAATCTGTAACGCATATTTCGGCCGAAATAGTTGCCGGCTAGACACACTAACTTGCTGAGTAGCATTCTCCGGCAGGACTAGCGTAGCTGCAAGAGACGCCAGCGCGTCTGCATAAGTGTTCTACAAACGGGGTACATGATCGATGTAGAAGCTTTCAAAGGAGTCAGCCAAAGTTATGGCTGTTGCATGATGAGGGATGAGGTCTTCGTGCCTGACTTCGTACTCTCCTCTTAGCTGCTTTACGACTAGCTGTGAATCTCCAAATGCCTCAAGGTGTTCCACGCCTAAATGCTTGGCTATGTCAAGGCCAATCAATAACGCATTATACTCTGCTACGTTATTGGTGCATGGTTCTGATAACGACACAGCTCGTGGTATCACGTGGTTTTGTGGGGATATCAATACTACCTCCACTCCAGCCTACAACGGCTGGCCGTGGTCGCCTCGAGGTTCACAAAGAACAACCGCCATACTGCTCCTTAGAGACCGATTAGCCTCATAAGGTTCATCAGGCATGTCTTGATACAATTCGACTTTCCCTTTCAATGGATGGTTAGCCATAAGATCACACACAGCTTGACCCTTCATCGCCTTCTGAGGTTTGAAGTGAATGTCGTACTGAGATAACAACAATGCCCATCTAGCCATTCGACCATTCAACGTGCCAGGCTGGGTCATGAATACCCGGATAGGGTCAATTTTGGAGATGACGTGTATGGTCTGTCCCACTAGATAGTGCCGCATCTTTTGGATGGCGAAGACCAAAGCCAAACATTCCTTCTGAATGGGTGGATATCGATATTCGCCCCTACGCCGGCCCCACCGAGGTAATAAACCGCCGCCGTGGCCATTGTCATCGCCCCGCGGCAGAGACTCGCTAACGCATACTTAGCGGATGTAAATCAGAAAGGGCTTTCCCGATTTAGGTGCAACTAACACAGGGGGATTGGCAAGGTATGTCTTAATCTCTTCGAATGCTTCTTGGCAATCCTTATCCCAAGCAAAGGATACTCCTTTTCTCATGAGTTTTGAAAATGGCCGACATTTCCCTGATAAGTTGGAAATGAACCTGCGAATGTAAGCCAAACGCCCTTGGAGACCACGAAGCTCTCTGAGACTTTTAGGAGGCGGAAGTTCTTGGATAGCTTTGACCTTGTCCGGGTCAAGACGGATCCCATCCGGCCGTGACCACGAACCCTTAAATTTGCCACTAGACATCCCGAGAAAAGACTTAGTTGGGTTCATCTTCACCGATGAGCCGCATTATCTCAAATGTCGCCCTCAAGTCGTAAATGATCACTTTTGTGACGACTCTTGACCACTAAATCGTCTACGTAGCATTCTCTTGTTTTCCGTAAATGCTTCGGAAGATAGTGGTCATGGCACGGTATGTAGCCCCGCATTTTTCGCGAAGAACTAGAGGATTGAGATTCTGCGATGGTGAATGCTCATCATCGGACTCAATTCCTTTAGCCAACTTATGATAGTTGGCCGGGATATGACCCTGTTCGAGTCCGAGTATGTCGGTAAACTCCATCGAGTCATTCAAAGCCTCTTTCAAGCCGGGGACCGATTTGCCGCTGGCTCATTGGAGCTAGAGATTGACGGTCCTTCTCCCGATCATGTTAGAAGTGACTCCAAGGTATTCGACCTCTGAAGTCTCCTTCTGTGAAGCAGCCGGAAGATTCGATGGACCAAATGACATTTGTCAATCGGTCAAACACCGACGGCTTGGCCGCATGTGGCGGCATTGATATCGCCGATGATTTGGCATTTGGAGCGAAGATGCGTTTGAGCACTTGAGCAGCGAGGTGGGGCCAGCGTTTTAGGCTGGGAAGCGCTAGATTGGCGTTTGAATGCTTGGGCCAGCGGGGTTGAGACCCGTTTGAGGATAAGTGGTGGCTTGCAGCCTGCCCAGAGCCTTGAGGTTCACGTTTGAGTAATTGAGCGGGGTTGGGACCGCGTTCCCGGCTAATAAGCAGCGCCATTGGGGTTCGTTCAGCTGGATTTTCGCGAGGCTCATGTTGAACATTGCTCGCCGAGGCTGCGTTACGTAAAAAGCCTGAAGCTTCGGGATCGTTTTGGCTCCCTAGCCAGTTGGCGTTGGTTGGTCGATTAGCCATCTGGAAATGTGTTCTTCGGACGGCGCTCCTTTACCGCTGATTTGAGGCTTTTGCGGCGACATCACCATCTTCAGCGTCGGGTTAGCCACGACAACCGAATGGGCTTTGGCCTCCTTAGAGGCTTTGTGGATCTTAGCGCCTTGGGGCTAAGGGATCCGGAGGAGAGTGCCTCCTCGAACTTGGCAGTCGAACTCACGGTGAGTTTCATGATCGTCCCAATGAGCTTGGCGTCGGATTAGCCACCACCTCTTCATCGGTGAAAGAAGTTGTCCCCGGTGGTCGCCATCTTTTGTTAGCGAGGAAAAATTTGAGAATGTAAAATTGAATCTATTCTATTTGAAGCATAATGAATACAATCTCTTGAATGCAATCTCTCTCTCTAGCCGACTTAGATAAAAGAAATTACAAATTCCTCGATGGTTGCGGATTTACAAAGAGAGAAAGATCAAGGAGATCTTTCCCTCTATTTAATCAGGTTCTTCCGCGGTGGCGGTGGGAGCTTGAATCTTGTATCCGTTGGCGATCCGTAGTCTTGACTCGTGGGGCGAGGTTGAAAACAAACTTCGCGAAGCAAGTTTAGGAACCCTTAAAAGCAAGTTTATAACTCTAACGAGTTTGATAACTCAAGGGATGAGTTTTGTAACTCGATGAGTTTGTATGCCTTTAAGCGAGGAAAGCCAATCCAAAGAAGCCTCCTCTAAGCCAACCAACTTCCCTCAAAGGCGGCATGTCGAGAGAAAAGCCCCCTTCCACCGTAGGAGCTTTTGGCTATTTATAGGAGTTTTAAGGGGTGTAAGCGACCCTATAATCGCTCTCACGTGAGGGTTAATGACCCTTCCCATCGTGCCAGAGCCAGCCCATCAATGGCCTCGTGTTATCTGCGGCGGCCCGTTCGCGGTAATTGTGAAACACTTCTGATGCGGCCAGCGCTTCTGATAGCAGTGACGGCGCTCGTCGAACCAATGATGCCGCGGGCGAAGCCGTTTGAACGCCGAGGTTCCTTTGCTATAGCGAACCTCGGCTGAGTGTCGGGGTTCATCGCTATAGGCGAACCTCGGTTGGATGTCGAGGCTCGCTGCTGTCGGCGAACCTCGGTTGAGTGTCGGGGTTCATCGCTATAGGCGAACCTCGGTTGGATGTCGAGGCTCGCTGTTGTCGGCGAACCTCGGTTGAGTGTTGAGGTGGGGTATCGAGATTCACTGCTATAGGCGAACCTCGGTTGAATGTCGAGGTTCACTGCTATAGGCGAACCTCGGTTGAATGTCGAGGTTCACTGCTATAGGCGAACCTCGGTTGAATGTCGAGGCTCGCTGCTGTTGGCGAACCTCGGTTGACTGTCGAGCCTCGCTGTTGTCGGCGAACCTCGGTTGAATGTCGAGGCTCGCTGTTGTCGGCGAACCTCGGTTGAATGTCGAGGCTCGCTGTTGTCGGCGAACCTCGGTTGAGTGTCGGGTTCATCGCTATAGCGAACCTCGGTTGAATGTCGAGGTTCACGCTATAGGCGAACCTCGGTTGAATGTCGAGGTTCACGCTATAGGCGAACCTCGGTTGAATGTCGAGGTTCACGCTATAGGCGAACCTCGGTTGAATGTCGAGGTTCACGCTATAGGCGAACCTCGGTTGAATGTCGAGGTTCACGCTATAGGCGAACCTCGGTTGAGTGTCGGGTTCATCGCTATAGCGAACCTCGGTTGAGTGTTGAGGTGGGGTATCGAGATTCACCGCTATAGCGAACCTCGGTTGAATGTCGAGGTTCACGCTATAGGCGAACCTCGGTTGAATGTCGAGGTTCACGCTATAGGCGAACCTCGGTTGAGTGTCGGGTTCATCGCTATAGGCGAACCTCGGTTGAATGTCGAGGCTCGCTGTTGTCGGCGAACCTCGGTTGAGTGTTGAGGTGGGGTATCGAGATTCACCGCTATAGCGAACCTCGGTTGAATGTCGAGGTTCACGCTATAGGCGAACCTCGGTTGGATGTCGAGGCTCGCTGTTGTCGGCGAACCTCGGTTGAATGTCGAGGTTCACGCTATAGGCGAACCTCGGTTGAGTGTCGGGTTCATCGCTATAGCGAACCTCGGTTGAGTGTCGGGTTCATCGCTATAGGCGAACCTCGGTTGAATGTCGAGGCTCGCTGTTGTCGGCGAACCTCGGTTGAGTGTCGGGTTCATCGCTATAGCGAACCTCGGTTGAGTGTCGGGTTCATCGCTATAGCGAACCTCGGTTGAGTGTTGAGGTGGGGTATCGAGATTCACCGCTATAGCGAACCTCGGTTGAATGTCGAGGTTCACGCTATAGGCGAACCTCGGTTGAGTGTCGGGTTCATCGCTATAGCGAACCTCGGTTGAGTGTCGGGTTCATCGCTATAGCGAACCTCGGTTGAGTGTCGGGTTCATCGCTATAGCGAACCTCGGTTGAGTGTCGGGTTCATCGCTATAGGCGAACCTCGGTTGAATGTCGAGGTTCACGCTATAGGCGAACCTCGGTTGAGTGTTGAGGTGGGGTATCGAGATTCACCGCTATAGCGAACCTCGGTTGAGTGTTGAGGTGGGGTATCGAGATTCACCGCTATAGCGAACCTCGGTTGAATGTCGAGGTTCACGCTATAGGCGAACCTCGGTTGAATGTCGAGGTTCACGCTATAGGCGAACCTCGGTTGAGTGTCGGGTTCATCGCTATAGCGAACCTCGGTTGAGTGTCGGGTTCATCGCTATAGCGAACCTCGGTTGAATGTCGAGGCTCGCTGTTGTCGGCGAACCTCGGTTGAGTGTCGGGTTCATCGCTATAGCGAACCTCGGTTGAGTGTCGGGTTCATCGCTATAGCGAACCTCGGTTGAGTGTCGGGTTCATCGCTATAGCGAACCTCGGTTGAGTGTCGGGTTCATCGCTATAGCGAACCTCGGTTGAATGTCGAGGTTCACGCTATAGGCGAACCTCGGTTGAGTGTCGGGTTCATCGCTATAGCGAACCTCGGTTGAGTGTTGAGGTGGGGTATCGAGATTCACCGCTATAGGCGAACCTCGGTTGAATGTCGAGGTTCACGCTATAGGCGAACCTCGGTTGAGTGTCGGGTTCATCGCTATAGCGAACCTCGGTTGAGTGTCGGGTTCATCGCTATAGGCGAACCTCGGTTGAATGTCGAGGTTCACCGCTATAGCGAACCTCGGTTGAATGTCGAGGTTCACGCTATAGGCGAACCTCGGTTGAGTGTCGGGTTCATCGCTATAGGCGAACCTCGGTTGAATGTCGAGGTTCACGCTATAGGCGAACCTCGGTTGAGTGTCGGGTTCATCGCTATAGGCGAACCTCGGTTGAGTGTCGGGTTCATCGCTATAGGCGAACCTCGGTTGAATGTCGAGGTTCACGCTATAGGCGAACCTCGGTTGAATGTCGAGGTTCACCGCTATAGCGAACCTCGGTTGAGTGTCGGGTTCATCGCTATAGGCGAACCTCGGTTGAGTGTCGGGTTCATCGCTATAGGCGAACCTCGGTTGAGTGTCGGGTTCATCGCTATAGGCGAACCTCGGTTGAGTGTCGGGTTCATCGCTATAGGCGAACCTCGGTTGAGTGTCGGGTTCATCGCTATAGGCGAACCTCGGTTGAGTGTCGGGTTCATCGCTATAGGCGAACCTCGGTTGAGTGTCGGGTTCATCGCTATAGGCGAACCTCGGTTGAGTGTCGGGTTCATCGCTATAGGCGAACCTCGGTTGAGTGTCGGGTTCATCGCTATAGGCGAACCTCGGTTGAGTGTCGGGTTCATCGCTATAGGCGAACCTCGGTTGAGTGTCGGGTTCATCGCTATAGGCGAACCTCGGTTGAGTGTCGGGTTCATCGCTATAGGCGAACCTCGGTTGAGTGTCGGGTTCATCGCTATAGGCGAACCTCGGTTGAGTGTCGGGTTCATCGCTATAGGCGAACCTCGGTTGAGTGTCGGGTTCATCGCTATAGGCGAACCTCGGTTGAGTGTCGGGTTCATCGCTATAGGCGAACCTCGGTTGAGTGTCGGGTTCATCGCTATAGGCGAACCTCGGTTGAGTGTCGGGTTCATCGCTATAGGCGAACCTCGGTTGAGTGTCGGGTTCATCGCTATAGGCGAACCTCGGTTGAGTGTCGGGTTCATCGCTATAGGCGAACCTCGGTTGAGTGTCGGGTTCATCGCTATAGGCGAACCTCGGTTGAGTGTCGGGTTCATCGCTATAGGCGAACCTCGGTTGAGTGTCGAGGTTCACTGCTGGCGAGCCTCGCCTGAATGTCGAGCCTCGCTGCTTGGCGAGCCTCGTCTGAATGTCGAGCCTCGCTGCTTGGCGAGCCTCGTCTGAATGTCGAGCCTCGCTGCTTGGCGAGCCTCGTCTGAATGTCGAGCCTCGCCGCTACGAAGAACAGGTCGTAACTTTCAAACCGTACGTCGGAATTGGGCGAATTATATACGGAAATCGACCATCTCGACGAGACGGAGCCGTTTGCCCCGGTCATTTTGCCCCGTTCCTTTTGGTTTGAGAGATATCAGTACTTTTGTCTATTTTGTAAAGTCAAGCATTCAGGTGAACTTAACCTTTAGGCAGACCTGACTTCACTCAGATGGACCCTTAAGCTCTTTTGCTCATTCGGAGTTGCTGTGTAAGGATTAAGGCAATTTTTATTGCCTACAGAGTCAATAATCGTGTCAGTCATTTGTTTGAACTTGTGCATTCCGATGTTTAGGGACCTTGTTCAACGGAATCTTTATTTGGTTTTCGCTACTATGTGCTTTTTATTGATGATTTTTCTCGTGCAACATGGCTTTACTTAATGAAAGACAGATCTGAAGTTTTTATGCATTTTAAACATTTTTGTTCTGAGATTCACAATCAATTTGGTTTGAAAATAAAATCTTTTAGATCTGACAATGCAAAAGAGTATTTTAATCATGAGTTTGATCACTACCTATCCACACATGGCATCATTCATCAGTCATCCTGTAATTATACACCTCAACAAAATGGTGTAGCAGAATGCAAGAATAAGCATTTATTAGAAGTCGCTCGCACTTTGTTATTTTATATGAACATGCCTAGACAATATTGGGGAGATGCGATTTTAACTGCATGTCATCTGATTAACCGCACTCTCTCTAATATATAGGATGGTAAAACTCCTTTCTCCATTATTCACTCATCCAAACCAGCCTTTCCTTTACCACCTCATGTTTTTAGCTGTGTATGCTTTGTTCATAATACCAATCCACAAAAATCTAAACTTGATCCCCGTGCAATAAGAAGTATTTTCTTAGGATATTCTCGAACACAAAAAGGATACAAATGTTATTGCCCCATTACACGAAAATCTTTTGTGTCCTCTGATGTCATTTTCTTTGATAACACTCCATACTTCTCGTCACAAAGTAAGAATGATACTCTAAAAATTGTATCAAATGAAGACGATGATGATGATGATACATTTCTTATACCTGTACCCTCACCATCCACTAGCAGTGTAGACACTCGAATAATGTAATTTCAGAACAACCTCCCACTGATACATGCTTAAAGTCTACACTCGACGTCCAAAGCAGTTACTACCTCCGTCTACACTTCCAGTGTCAACATCTGATACAGTTCCAAGCCCCGATGAGTCTCTTTTGTCTGATGATCTTCCCATTGCACTCCGAAAGGGTACTCGTCGAGACTTTCTCTCATGTCGTGAAGATGACATCTATTCGCCTGCTCATATCTCTTGCTGCTCAGTATGGCTGGCCTCTATATCAGCTTGATGTGAAAATTACGTTTTTACATGGCACACTCGAGGAAGAGGTATACATGGAGCAACCTCCTTGATTTGTTGTTCAGGGGGAGTATGGCAAGGTTTGTCGGTTGAAGAAGACCTTATACGGCCTTAAACAGTCTCCACGCGCATGGTTTGGTAAATTTATAGCTGTGGTTCAGGAATTTGGTCTCTATCGTAGTTCAGGAGATTATTCTGTGTTCTTTCGACAGCAAGCAGGGAAGAGGATTCTATTAGTTGTGTATGTTGATGACATTATTATCACAGGAGATGATGCAACAGGGATTTATGCTTTGAAGAAGTTTATCTAGCAGCGCTTCCAAACTAAAGATCTAGGAGATCTTCACTATTTTCTAGGCATTGAGATAGCTAGATCTGCCAAAGGAATTTTCATGTCACAGAGAAAATACACATTGGATGTGCTATCTGAAGTAGGGCTTCTTGGATGCAAACCAGTGGATGCACCAATGGACCCTAATCACAAATTAATGCCAAGACAGGGGGAGCTGCTACATGATCCAGGAAAGTATAGGAGGCTGGTGGGAAAGTTGAACTACTTTACTGTAACAAGACCAGACATTGCATATTCAGTAAGTGTGGTAAGTCAATTTATGGCAGAACCGCGGACTACTCATTTAGATGCAGTCATAAGAATTCTTCGATATCTGAAGAGTGCTCCTGGAAAAGAAATGTTATATTCTGATTGTGGACATTTAAGAGTGACTGGATTATCAGATGCTGATTGGGCTGGTTCTCCTGTTGATAGGAGATCAACTACAGGATGCTGTGTGTTTGTAGAAGGAAACTTAGTATCATGGAAGAGCAAAGCCATTTGTTGTGTCAAGATCGGCCTTGAGAATCGAGTATCGTGCCATGGCAGACGTTACTTGTGAAATGATTTGGATACAATGGCTATTGAAGGAGTTGGCATGTGATCCTACATCTCCCATGCATCTATACTGTGATAACCAGGCAGCACTTCATATTGCAAACAATCCAGTCTTTCACGAGAGCACCAAACACATTGAAGTGGATTGTCATATTGTGCGTAACCAGGTTGTGGAGCAGAAGAATATTGAGACTCGACATGTTGCTTCAGGAAATCAGCTAGCAGATAATCTCACCAAGTCATTAGGAAAACCACATGTGGAATTCATCTGTGGCAAACTGGGAATGTATGATATATATGCTCCAGTTTGAGGGGGAGTGTTGAGAGTTGTTTCTTTATATATGTTTAGTCCCACATCGGTTAGGAAAAAAACCTCTTTGTATTTATGATATTATAAATAACATCCAAGAGAGGGAACTAAAAATCCTCTGTGATTACTTCTTTCAACAATATTTTTAAGGCATCATCTCTTAGAAACATATCCAAGACCAAATCATGGTCCCAGTTTCTCGATTCCATGTCCATCAGAGCTTCCACCACCTTCGCATCTTCATATCCATGTGGTCCTATCATGCTAAGAAACTTCGTCTAGCCATTTATCACTCGGGCATGTAATATTTAAAACGGAATTAATAATTTCTCACCATAATTTTGAAGTTTTAAACAATACTGAAAGATACTTTAATAGTTATGACGGTAAATGGTTGCATTTTCCTTAATATTGTGGGGAGGAATGTTACAGAGAGAGAGAGAGAGAGAGAGAGAGAGAGAGAGAGAGAGAGACTTCCTTCATGAACAATGATGGTTGAAAAACAGAATCGCTTAATTTATACAGTAGACTTTCGCTCTCATTTCATATTAGATATGCTAAGTTTAGAGTTAAATATAGAATATATATCATCATCACAAAGGACCATTACTAATAGCTGTACTTGCAATTAAAGTAATAGTCAAGACTGAACATACAAAAGGCACTTTACTTCCATTAAGACCTCCATGAATCATATACAGATTCTTCTTGCATAGCCTAACACTGTAATCAGGAGGAACAAGCAAAGTAAATAAATCCATGTTGAAGCAAATACAAAGAAGCAATCAACTTGGTCTCTTCAGGCATTTGGGCTTTTGACAAAGCAAATAATTCCATTTTGCTCCTTCTCAAGATGGTTTCAAAAAGAATAATACCACCAATAATCTCCGGTCTGTATCGTTTTAGGATCAGTAAAACCTCATACTGACATGTTAAATTTACAAATTGTAAAAATTCTCATATCCTATGACAAAGAAAAGGGAAACAAGCAATTTCGCGTGTGTCAATAATAAAACAAACAAATAACGCTTTCAAAAGTTTTGAAATAGAAAGATAAACAACTGAAATGTGTAACTCCTGTAACTCTCCCTGTTGGTTTAGCGAAACATTAACTCAAAATCCAACTAACTTTTGTCTCTTTTTACAAAGGAAACTACCAGCCTCTGAAATCTGAATGTATTTGCAAGTCGAACTTCTCCACAGCATATAATGCAGTATCCCACCAATGCCAATGATCAATAAGTGACTTATGGCAGCAGTGGACTTGTTCATTTAGAAAGAATGACTAGGGAAAGCAAATGAGAAAATTAGAAATCAAACTCCCCAGTAGCCTGCAAATAGCCAATAAGAGCTTTCAAATAAGTTCTCAAAAATGTTTCAGGACAAAAAGAAAATAAAAACGAAGCAAAATATCTAGCATAAATGAGAGGCTAAGAAGTTCTCAAAGGCAAATAACTAAATAGGCACAGTAGCAAGGTAGGGAAACTGGCAGCATTAAGGAAGAAGCCAAGCCAGGATGATTGAAATGCTTCTTCTTTAACCACCAAAAGTTTGACATTTCAAATATACTGATGCTGAGAGAGATTACAAAACTAGTGAATTTTCCAAGATATAGAAACAAAAATATCAGGATTATGTACCTTATCGACCAGATTTTAAAGAGCAAAAAGAAGTAATTTGCTTCTGTGTTGCCATAAAGAATCATGATCACGTTTCAGACACTTGTATAACTTCCTAATATCTAATCACTCACTGACACAACAACAAAAGCATTTATCCAAACTTTTGGAGTCTCGATTTCACCTGGTAAATGATCTCAAATCCTCCTGTCTTAACTTATCATCACATGAAACAGTAGATAGACAGCTGATCAGTCCTAGACTTTTATTCGTTAGTGCAAAGATATTGGCCCCCTGAACTTTTGGCTGGCTCTAGTCACTCTTTGGAAGATATTCTTTATGTAACTTTTGTATTTCAAACTTATAACTTATTCTATCATGCATTTTGACTTATAATTCAGATTTCTGGTTGTAACTAAATTATATCCCTCTTGAAATGTACTGTGGCAATAGTCAAGCGTTGCAATTCAATGTAGTTGACATACTTGCAAAAAAGAGAAAAGCTAGTGGCTTTGGCTGGTAGAGCTAGGGTCAAGTTTGGAGAACTTAACATCTCCTGAACCATAATAATTCAGCGTTTTCATTATTTTTTATAATGAAAACCTTTTTTTTCTTGTGGCAACAACTGCAACTTTAAGAAGAATGCGGTTTGATGTAATTCCAAGTTCATAATTCAATCTTTTTCTTTGATAATACATCATTTAGCTTCATACTAATAACATTTCTAGCTATGGGTTAAACACATCATAAAAACGAGAAAAAAAAATTATCCAGATGAAAATCATGAAACCAAAGTAAACTATATTATCTGACACTTTACTATATATAGCAGGCATACAATCAAACGCCAGTTATGATGTCCATAATTGGTTTTTCTCTATATAAATATATAATGTGGGGATGTTAAATCTAAATTGAAGTTGAAAGTATGAAAATGAAGCACTTCCAGTCACTTCCTGTGTCTGCTTTGAATAAAGTGGGGCCTTTGAGAGTGGAGGAGTGACTTTCTCCGTGTAGGAGAGAGAAGGTTTGACTTGCAAGCATAATTTCCTTTCAAAACGCTCAGAAATCCTAGATGAAAATTGAAAGTGAGGCTAAAACAATCTAAAATAGTGAGATAATTATATGTAAAGGAGGAGAAAGAACTCTATCAAAAGGCAACTTTATTTATAACAACACGACGACAACAATCAGTTTCTTTTTAATTATACTTGCTCTTAAGACGCTGATCCATCATCCATGACTAACTACATACAGCTCTGTTAATTGTGATGCAAATGCTTGCCTATAACTTTATGGAGCCAAGTGCCTATTCTCAACTTTTAAATTAGGTTTGGAGTCTCTGGACACTTATGTGGAGGTTGATGCAAAGTCAGATTATTGAAAGCATTCAAACATATGAATCAGATTTTCAACAATATTAATACATTTATCAATTGAAAAGGAAAGGAACTCAAGTAATGTAATCAATCTAAGAATCTCCATGAAACTAGAATCATTCAGCGTTTTCATTATTTTTATAATGAAAACCTTTTTCTTGTGGCAACAACTGCAACTTTAAGAAGAATGCGGTTTGATGTAATTCCAAGTTCATAATTCAATCTTTTTCTTTGATAATACATCATTTAGCTTCATACTAATAACATTTCTAGCTATGGGTTAAACACATCATAAAAGCGAGAAAAAAATTATCCAGATGAAAATCATGAAACCAAAGTAAACTATATTATCTGACACTTTACTATATATAGCAGGCATACAATCAAACGCCAGTTATGATGTCCATAATTGGTTTTTCTCTATATAAATATATAATGTGGGGATGTTAAATCTAAATTGAAGTTGAAAGTATGAAAATGAAGCACTTTCAGTCACTTCCTGTGTCTGCTTTGAATAAAGTGGGGCCTTTGAAAGTGGAGGAGTGACTTTCTCCGCGTAGGAGAGAGAAGGTGTGACTTGCAAGCATAATTTCCTTTCAAAACGCTCAGAAATCCTAGATGAAAATTGAAAGTGAGGCTAAAACAATCTAAAATAGTGAGATAATTATATGTAAAGGAGGAGAAAGAACTCTATCAAAAGGCAACTTTATTTATAACAACACGACGACAACAATCAGTTTCTTTTTAATTATACTTGCTCTTAAGACGCTGATCCATCATCCATGACTAACTACATACAGCTCTGTTAATTGTGATGCAAATGCTTGCCTATAACTTTATGGAGCCAAGTGCCTATTCTCAACTTTTAAATTAGGTTTGGAGTCTCTGGACACTTATGTGGAGGTTGATGCAAAGTCAGATTATTGAAAGCATTCAAACATATGAATCAGATTTTCAACAATATTAATACATTTATCAATTGAAAAGGAAAGGAACTCAAGTAATGTAATCAATCTAAGAATCTCCATGAAACTAGAATCATTCCCTCTGCTTATTTCAGAGAAAAAAACTAAAAGGTTTTCCAGCTTTGATCTAAGTAGACTACTGAACTAAATTGACACTAAAATCAAAATTCTCATGCTCCCTGGAAGAACTGGATAAATTGAAGTAGCAAATGTTTCTCCGATTAATTTTATGAGGAAAACAACAACAACAACAACAACAACAACAATGGACAGAATGCTCCAGAACACATACAACATGTCAGATTAAATAAAAAAAATTAGGTACTTAAACATAGTAAGCTCATAAAGAAAATTGTATAATCAAAAGATATAATGAGCCGGGAACGGAATAAATTCTATAGCCATCAATTTGGTATGATAAAGAAATCTTTTTCGAGTCTCCATGGTGCACACCTTATTGAAAAGGATATCCCTATTGTTGAGATGCAGTATCCCATCTTTGAGAGTGCACTTCCATCTGGCTTTTGTTCGTGAAACCTATTAAAATTAAATTATGAGAAAATTTGGAGCGGACAATGAGTATATTAATAAATATTTCTATGAGAGGACAGAACACTTACTTTATCAAACTGAGCCAAAATTAAATGCTGTGTCTGTGGTTCTTCCTCTCGCTCAAACTCATCCAAATCCTCGTCATCGTCATCATCTTCATTTAAAGGAGGTTCATCATCATCCACAACTTCAGTTTTAATTGGCTTTGGAGTGCCAACAGTCGGGGTAGCGGCCTGTAGTTCAGCTAGAGAGTAGAAATAAATCAGGAAGGAAAAAAAATCTCCTAAGCTTATATAATGATACTCCAGTAGAAAAACATGCAGTCTATCTAAACAATTTTACCATGGTCTGCTGGAGTATTAACTGCATTATAATCTTCAGTGGAAACTCCTCCATAATGAAACATCTTTAGAAAAAGTACAAAAAAATGGTGGTTAAATGCAAGGGAAATACAAGGGCCTGTGAAATAAAGAACTATCTTATGTAAAAAAAAAATACATTATCATATTCATCATGGATTCCATCCTGCTGTGGAAACACTGGAGCAGTGTTTGCTTCTTCACTGGAATTTGTCCCAGTTACTGAGATTTCTCTGTCCTTTCCACCTGAATTTTGACCTTCATTCACCTAATCAAATGAAGAGACAATTTACTCTCAGAGACTAAAAGGATACAACCAACAACAACAACAACAACAACAACAACAACAACAACAACAACAACAACAACAACAACAACAACAACAACAACAACAACAACAACAACAACAACAACAACAACAACAACAACAACAACAACAACAACAACAACAACAACAACAACAACAACAACAACAACAACAACAACAACAACAACAACAACAACAACAACAACAACAACAACAACAACAACAACAACAACAACAACAACAACAACAACAACAACAACAACAACAACAACAACAACAACAACAACAACAACAACAACAACAACAACAACAACAACAACAACAACAACAACAACAACAACAACAACAACAACAACAACAACAACAACAACAACAACAACAACAACAACAACAACAACAACAACAACAACAACAACAACAACAACAACAACAACAACAACAACAACAACAACAACAACAACAACAACAACAACAACAACAACAACAACAACAACAACAACAACAACAACAACAACAACAACAACAACAACAACAACAACAACAACAACAACAACAACAACAACAACAACAACAACAACAACAACAACAACAACAACAACAACAACAACAACAACAACAACAACAACAACAACAACAACAACAACAACAACAACAACAACAACAACAACAACAACAACAACAACAACAACAACAACAACAACAACAACAACAACAACAACAACAACAACAACAACAACAACAACAACAACAACAACAACAACAACAACAACAACAACAACAACAACAACAACAACAACAACAACAACAACAACAACAACAACAACAACAACAACAACAACAACAACAACAACAACAACAACAACAACAACAACAACAACAACAACAACAACAACAACAACAACAACAACAACAACAACAACAACAACAACAACAACAACAACAACAACAACAACAACAACAACAACAACAACAACAACAACAACAACAACAACAACAACAACAACAACAACAACAACAACAACAACAACAACAACAACAACAACAACAACAACAACAACAACAACAACAACAACAACAACAACAACAACAACAACAACAACAACAACAACAACAACAACAACAACAACAACAACAACAACAACAACAACAACAACAACAACAACAACAACAACAACAACAACAACAACAACAACAACAACAACAACAACAACAACAACAACAACAACAACAACAACAACAACAACAACAACAACAACAACAACAACAACAACAACAACAACAACAACAACAACAACAACAACAACAACAACAACAACAACAACAACAACAACAACAACAACAACAACAACAACAACAACAACAACAACAACAACAACAACAACAACAACAACAACAACAACAACAACAACAACAACAACAACAACAACAACAACAACAACAACAACAACAACAACAACAACAACAACAACAACAACAACAACAACAACAACAACAACAACAACAACAACAACAACAACAACAACAACAACAACAACAACAACAACAACAACAACAACAACAACAACAACAACAACAACAACAACAACAACAACAACAACAACAACAACAACAACAACAACAACAACAACAACAACAACAACAACAACAACAACAACAACAACAACAACAACAACAACAACAACAACAACAACAACAACAACAACAACAACAACAACAACAACAACAACAACAACAACAACAACAACAACAACAACAACAACAACAACAACAACAACAACAACAACAACAACAACAACAACAACAACAACAACAACAACAACAACAACAACAACAACAACAACAACAACAACAACAACAACAACAACAACAACAACAACAACAACAACAACAACAACAACAACAACAACAACAACAACAACAACAACAACAACAACAACAACAACAACAACAACAACAACAACAACAACAACAACAACAACAACAACAACAACAACAACAACAACAACAACAAATCAACCCCAAAGTAATGAATTTTGTAATTTTTCATATCCAATAAAATAATTCTTCATGCATTATGTATCAGTGATGCTATTAACATATTGATCTTGCTCATTTTACGGAATAGTTATCAAATAAACATCTGTACATGAACTTGAGTCGTGCAGGAAAGAAACCTACAAAGTATCTGAGATCTATAGGCATTTTACTCACATTGTAGATTAAAACCAAATGCATGACTTCTCCATCTTATATTGAGCATAAGTTCCCAAAGATTAAGAATCAAACTCAACTAAGAATACTAACAGAGATGTGTGTATACTGATAAAGATTAGTTGCTGATCATCACATTTAATGATTTACACCCAATATGAAGTTTATCAAAATGATGATCGAATGTAAGAAAAGGAAAAAATATACTAACTATACAAAAACAAATTACAAGGAGGCCAACAGAACATTCAGATCTAAAGGTTTCATCCAGGTCAAAACAATGGTCAGGACACAAAATACATTATATTCACATTTAAAGCACATTATGCATTTGATTGTAACTATCAAAATCAGCCAAGGCTAAAAGTAGGTAAGTGAGTAATATCTAATGTGGAGAAGACATCAAGTTCATATAAGATGAAGCTGGGTACCTTTGGAAGAAAGAACTCTATTGTAATGTCTCCACTTCCATCTTGTTGAGGCAAATAAGCTCCAGCAGCTAGAGAAGTGTAATCGTCCCGTTTCCGTTTTCCAGAGGACGTCATGAAGAAGTCCTGTACATAGAAAACATAGAGCATTAACTTTGCTTTCAGGCTATTCAAAACACAATTGCATTCTTGGAAAATGACAATCACAGAGGAAAGTAAGTGACGGAACTAGATATACAGTTTGTAGGCTGTGTAAATACATAATTAAGATATAATTTTTTGTTGGGAAACAAAGCACAAACTTGCAAGACGGTCCATGAAATAACTTTGACAAGATAGCTAGAAAGCAAACAAGACAATGAATGCTGAAAAAGAGAGATTCACCTGAGTCAAAGGTTGATGAGAAGCTCCTCTATTCAAATCATCGCCACCCTCATCATAAGCTGTACAATGGACACCAAAAAAGCAATTCCATCAGCCATCTCATTTACATACAATTATGTTTTGACATATA
The DNA here is from genome assembly GCA_012295165.1 of Asparagus setaceus. Lineage (NCBI taxonomy): Eukaryota > Viridiplantae > Streptophyta > Magnoliopsida > Asparagales > Asparagaceae > Asparagus > Asparagus setaceus. The sequence continues at coordinate 89,863,356 of CM022702.1, read as the reverse complement.
ATACTTCTTATAATAGAACAAAAAACACCAAGCCCACAATTAAAATAGCCATCCTTCAAGACTTACCCACATTAACATCAACACCCAGAGGCCTTTGATTCATCCAAGGAGAAGGGGGTTGCTACACAAACAAGAAAATCCACCAACAAGAATGTCAAAAAGATAACATAACATAAAATATATGCCTATGTAACAAATCTAACATATTATTACATCATTTACCATGTAATGTAAGTTAAATTACATAGGACCAGAAATATGATACCATGTAAGGACTAGGCCTTCCAGCTTTGATATCAATATCATTCAACGGAGCAAAATCAGATGGCCCAGTCAAAATGTTGTAATCCACCGCCCCATGCATCGGAGTTTGTGGCATCGGAGTCCGCGCTGGAGTCTGTAATGGAGTCTAAAAACAACAAACAAGCAATTCCTCAACCCAAAAAATCCCTATTAAAGTAAAATGGAGATGGGATTTTTACATACATACCCCAAAACCAACCATATTTGCAAATTTACGACCCAAATCTTTGTACTAGCTAATTAAACCACCACCCGGCTACCCCCATTGAGTTAAAATACCTCTTACATTCCTAATTCTTTGCGGTTATGCTAACCCAATACGGTGACATTGGAGCATAAATTAGCAAATATCAAGATTTTGGTGGGTAAATTTACAAATATGGTTGGTATATATATATGTAAACACCCCCAATTGACATTCAATTCAGCAGCAATGGCTCACCAGAGGAAACAACATCTCGGCCGTAGGCGTTTCATACTCCTCGTACGGAACATTCTGATCCGTAACCGGTGGGTCGGGACCCACCGGCCTCTGAACATGCTGCTGCTCAAAATTCCCCGATATGACTCCCGATTGCATCATCTTCGTCTCCCACAGCTACAAGATTTCCGATATCAAAACCCTAGAATGACAACAGAAGGAACCAAATCTAGGGTTTGAGGGAGAAAGATTACCGCTTGGAGCTCGCTGAGGACCGCATCGCCGGCGCCGGAGCTGATGAAATCGTCCCGGACCTTGTTGACGACGTCGTCGATGACGCTGACGTAGACGGAGGAGACGTTGCTCGCCATTAGGGCAAGAGCATGGAGGTTGGTTTCTAGGGTTTCGAGCTTATTAGAGAGAGAAGAGAGAGAGAGAGCGCGGACGAGAGAGGAATTGTGAAGGGGAGAATATAAATAGGTTTGGATCCGAGGAGGAGTGGGGACACGTGGCTCGATCTGAGAGGGCGATAGAAAGGACGGCGGTTGGAGGATTCGGGATAGCGACAAAGGGATGGGGGGAGGTGAAGATCGAAATTTAATCTGTGAGATCTTGGGCTTATGCCCTTGTGGTTTTTAGTATTTGCAATATATATATTGGCAACTTACAGCTAGTAGCCTAGTATGTATATATATATAGTAGTGTTGTACCCGCCCTATGCTGCGGGAAATATTTTGTCTTGGACAACATATGATGAAATTTAATTTCTTTGGTGTAAATGAGAATTTCTTTTATAGATTGTTGAATTTAAGAGTTCTTGAAAATATTGAAAAATCATAGATAGTCATGTAAACCAAAAAATTATAAGTAGAGAAGCGCAAAAAAAAAAAAAAAGGAATGCGACCCTTGTTGGCTAAAATAAGAAATAAAAATAATGTGAAATCGGAAAAGAAAAAGAAAAAGAAAAATATAGAAAAATAAAGAAAACAATAGCGTTTACTTTCTTTTCTCATGCTCGTGGAGTTTTAATAGAGTTTTGCTATTCTCGGATTGATTTTGTTTGAAAATTAATTGTATGAATATTGTAGGTTGAAAATGATGATGATAATATTCTATAGTGCATTATAGAAAAAGGAATTAGAATTTGGGAATTTGAATGGGTTTGTATAGGGATTAATATGTTAACGGAGGTTATGAAAGTATAATTCAATTTATAAGTTAAATTATTTGGGGTTTATAATGAATAGTTATTAATGAGTTTGTTAAATATAGTATAAAGATAGCTTTTCATATTATCAATATTATTATATTATTTTTAATTTGTAACAAAATAGATTTGACATCCAAATTTCTAAGAAGTTGCCAAGTGGCGTTTTAGGACCTTACTTTAGTATATAGTATAGTATAGATAGATATAGCGTTTTTGAGATACTGGTGCCCCAAATCTCATCTATTTGAATACAAGTCCCCCAAAAAAGATAAATTTCTAAGAAGTTGAGCAGAGAGAATAGTATAATTATAATTATTCAAAACGTTATTGCACTCTGCTCAACCTCTCACTAGAGCCACATCAATTTCTTCACTATCAATGATCAACAAACCTTCTTGATAGTTAATTATTTATACCTTTAAATTAACAGTTTTGTAATGTTTAACCAAGATATGTACTGACAAAATAACTTTTAACGTTTTTAACATTCTGGTGTGGTTTTGCTTCAATAGGCTCATAATTGAATAATATTCTGCATCAACTACTAAAGATGTTACTTATTCTTTGATCAGGTAGGGATTAACACGTGTTTCGGCTGGGCCTTATGATAAAAATTTTGGTAATTGCCTCTGGGCCGTCGGCTACTTATCTCCTCGTACACAACAAATTAGACGGCGAAAAACAACACATATGTTTTAATGAGTTTGTCTTTTCTAAGAAAATCTAATTATTATTACCTTTAGAAAAGATGATATTATCAAGACTTGGAGCATTAATCTTTTCATTTTCGCTTTGAAATTGGGTTTGCTTATACTACCAATTTACTAATATAAAAGGACAAAATGATCATTTCCTCCCTAAAGTATTGGTGAACTCTTAATTTACCTTAAAGTATCAATTTACCTATTTTGCCCCTCAAACTATGTTTATTGTTTCAATATGGTCATCTTATGAGTCTACAACTAAATATTTAACAAATTAATGACATAACAGTATTAATAAAAAAATGACATAACAATATTTTTAAAAATTTCTTCATGGGTTTTATCGGTTTATCTCCTTCATCCAAACAAAAATAAATAAATAAATAACTACTTTATTCCAAAAAATTTTATCCTTTAACCCTTTTATGAAATTAAGAAATAATTTTTAGATGGGAAAAATACAAGAAATACAAAACCAACTGTTATGTTATTAATTTGTTAAATGTTTGATTGTAGATACACAAAATAACCACATTGAAACCATAAACATAGTTTGAGGGACAAAATAGGTAAATCGATATTTTAGGTGGCAACTTGAGAGTTCACGAATACTTTAAGGGGGAAAATGATCATTTTTGTTAAGTTAGTATATATGTATATAGGCCCACTATTGATCCGCACCCGCTTGAGCCCATGTATAGTCTATATATTGTATTGTTTACAACATTAATTTACAAGACTTTTACTCTCCTAGTTAATATGGTATCAGAGCCCTAATCTCAAATCAATCAATACCCTCGTCTCCCCCTCTTTGACTGCCTCCAGATCCCCAACATCAATGATCGTCATCCTAATCCCATGTCATCGGTCTCCAGGAGGAGGACCAAGCCGCCAGCTACAGCAGAATCGTCGGTCTGATCACATACGAGGAAGCAGGAACCACTGATCTTGAGCTCGGCGCAGAGAAGAAGAGGCTGCTCTTGCTCAGCCTTGCGCTTTGGGTAGGTCGACCGCTTCACCTCCTCCGCTCCGAACGCCGCCTTGTAGAACTCCGCCGCCCGCCTCTGCGCCGCCACCGTCACACAGGGCTTCATCGCCGTGGCTTCGTCGTTCGTTGTGGCTCCACTATCCTCGGCCATGGCGGGAAGAGAGTAAAACCCTAACCCACGTCGCCTCCAGATCCCTCAACACCTCCAACAACTAGATCCCTCTGTGAAGGCCCATCAATATAGCTATAGAACTTTTGTAGATATTTTCTACATAATTTGAAATCCCTGACTTTATGCCCACACCGACGACCGTTCACTATGCTGCAATGATCCGACTTCTTCGCTACCTTCAGGGTATTGTCACTCGATCTTTATTGTTTCCCTCTGAGTCTTCCTTAATGCTACGGGCAAACACAGATGCTGGTTGGGCTGATGACCTTGATACTAGACGATCAACTACTGGCTATTGTATCTTTCTTGGGTCATCTCTTCTTTCTTAGTAGTAAGCGCCAAAACCGATTTCACGATCTAGCAGCGAGAATATTGTGCCATGGCTGATACTACTCTTGAAATTCATTGGCTCCGCCATCTTCTTCATGATCTCGGTGTTTCTGTTCCTTCTCCGGTTCCTCTTTATTGTGACAATACAAGTGCTATTCAAATTGCTTGCAACCCGGTGTTTCATGATCGCACTAAACACATTGAAGTGGACTGCCATATTGTCCGATAGGATCACAGCACTCACAGTATCTCTCTTCCTTACATACATTCTAAAGATCAGCTCGGAGACATGTTCACTAAGGCACAAACTTCTGCTCAGCTGACATATTTCTTGTCCAAACTTTCGGTGTTTGATCCACCTTAAGTTTGAGGGGGTTAAGTTAGTATATATGTATATAGGCCCACTATTGATCCGCACCCGCTTGAGCCCATGTATAGTCTATATATTGTATTGTTTACAACATCAATTTACAAGACTTTTACTCTCCTAGTTAATAATTTTGTCCAATTTAAAACCCTAATAAGATACCACAATAAATTTTGGATTGAGCATGATATGTGAAAGAGATTAAAATGTCAACTAGCGAAGCAATCTCCTATAATATCACTTGTCAAAGAAGCTGAGAATATGAACACTAACTCCTACATTCCATAAAATGTACTTGTAAGATCCAAATGAGAACTTGCTGTGAACATTGTTGCAGTAGCGTTAATCATATTAAATTAACCATATAAATAAATCCCGAAATACAATCAGTTGTGTTGAATCAGACATTTATATTAAAAAAACCCATGTGTGTATACATTAACTTAACGACAAATCACAAATGCTTATCAAATACCAAGTTGATGCTGACACACTATACAAATTCTACTCACACTAGCAAATGAATGTGCATCATCATTTAAATATTTACAAATGATTCCTAGATAAAATACTTCTCTCTCTTATCTTTATTATTATTATTATTGATTTATTTTATTTTATTTTTGTTGGAGATAAGACTCCTAGAGCAACTATGACGACAATCATTACATCAGATAACGAGCCTCGCCAGCAATAGTTTTTAATTTTATTTATTTTTTATTCATAATCAATTTTTATATGCAATACTAGAGCTTATTCTTCCATTTGTACACATTAGCCGCTCTCTAAGATTTAGAAAAACTAAAAATTGAACTAGTCTTAGTCAGATCATACATATACATATCTTAGTCAGGTCAAAACAGCGATACATGATAAACCATTGAATTATATTTGTTAGAAATTAAACATGACAACTTAGTGTAGTCAAGACAAACATATAATACACTCGAATTATTTTGAATGATTGTTCTCGTTGTAACCTCCAAGTCTTCGCTTTAGGTTTGGTCAAAATTCAACATGCAACGAGTATGCACCACCAAAATTAGCCACAATGTCAACAAATGAGGCGTTCCATTTCAGACGTTAAATGTTCAATTTAGTCAAAAATTTTGGATAATAAACAAAAGGAATAAATTAAGACAAAATCCAACAAAAGTCATGTGAATTCAGTCAAATTTGTAGATCTTAGTTCATCCATTTTATCTTCCATGTTCTTTTCTTTTACTTTTGCAATAATAATAATAATAATAATAATAAGATCGGCTAAGAGCATCTTTCCAATAAAAACGAGGCCTGTACGTATTTTAGCAAAACTTATTAGCACTTGTCATTTTAATATTAGCATTTTAAAACTATAAAGTATAGAATCTCTCTCTCTCTCTCTCTCTCTCTCTCTCTCTCTCTCTCTCTCTCTCTCTCTCTCTCTCTCTCTCTCTCTCTCTCTCTGGGTGAACTGAGTTATGATACGTGGTATTAGACTATTGTGATTACTAGTGACAGATTATATGTCATTCAATCCAAAAACACTACCATCACCTTCTCCTTTCTTTCTCCACACTTTAATTAACCTTCAATCAAACTCAAAACTACAATAAATCTCCAAACAAAAATCTCTAACCCTGAATTCAAGGGGAAAGTATCCCATGGGGACGGGTGCACCTCGCTGGCTTGAGTGGATGGGGATCTAAAATTTTTCATATCGAGGGATCCGATGGTTCATAATAACGGTCTATAGGGACGGCCCATGGGATACTTTCTCGAATTCAAGAGTAATTTGTATAAATATATTAACAAAATAAATGCAGGTATATACTACTACCATTACTAATACAAGTACCTATACGATCCGTTACGGCACTGCTCATCATACCAACACACAAGGCTGAGCCCGACCAAAACCTCCGTAATCGCCGCCTCCGTCTTCACCTTATCGGCAAAATGCAGCGTCTGCATCAACAACTTCCTCGGCCCATACTCAAACCTCTGTCGACGATCCATGTTCCGCTCCGTCTGCCACTGCAACGTATCGTGCGCGATGGGACCGAGCCATTCCAAAATTCGCCACACCGCGTCTTTCCATCCGTCGGCCAAGCTCCCATCCAACGGCCCTCGGCCTCTCCAGCACTCCCTCAGCTTCGTCCTCACTGTTGCTCTCAGGCTCTTCGGCAACATCTCGTATAAGTCTTCTCTTTCTTCTTCGGCTTGGCCATCCAGCATAACTCGCTCGGCCAGTATTATTACGTTAGCGTAGTGAACGGCGAGGCCAGTTGCTCCGACTGTGGTTGGCGGCGGCTCGAGCATTTTGCTCCAGTTTATGTTGGTGTTTTTACTGTCTGTTCTGCTGATGATGGGGCACGAGTTTCTGATGGCGATTTCCTTGACCGGCGACGGGCGGTCTAGCGGGCCTGAGCGAGGGTGAAATCGGAATTTTATGTGCGAGCTCGCGAAAAACAGCCGGGAATTCTCTTTATTGACCACAATTCGGGGCAAGCCCGAAACGTAGGGGCTAAAAACGACGCAAATTCTGGCGAAAATCGAGTAGCAGGCGACGGCCATGAGCTCGACGGCCTTTTCGAAAGACTGATCCCATATAGATTCTTCCTTGAGCTTTTTAACCTTCTGGTGCCGAGACTTGATGTCGTGCTGTAACGCATCGGTAACGGTCTGTTTCTGTATCGGCATCGGCCCGCTGTATCTCCCCCATTTCTTTCTCTCCGTAGCTTCGAGTTCGGACAAGATTTCCATATCTGAGTATAGCTTACCCGTTACTGTTATGAGCTTCTCCATCTTCTTCATTCTCTTGTCGATTCCTTTACCGCCGAATTTGATGCCAAGGCGATTGGGGTCGATAGAGCCTGTTTTCAAGTCGGTGTAGACGCGGTCGAAGCCGATGGGGAGAGGGCCGTGGCAGCGGCGGCTGAGGCGGGAGACGACCTCCGCTGTGCGGTCAAGGTCGTCGATGAGCTCGGCGCAGGCGAGGCGGAGGAGGAATGATTGGTCTGTTGAGTTTAAGTAGGCCACGCCTTCCGATCGCATCGCATCCGATCGTAGCTTTAATATTTCGGCGTCCGATAGCATTCGATGAAGTGAGACCAGCTTCGACATCGTCGCCGCCGTCTCAAAGGCGAGGATCCCTATGCTGGGTACTAACGGTCTCGGATCGGAAACAACCATCGTTGCTGTTTCTTTCTATGCAATTTTTTGAGTTCTGTTTTTGGGATGTTTTTATTTGGAGGGGAGAAGAGTGTAGGGTATTTGAGGAGCGGGGGGAGACCGGGGGGATTTTCGAGGAGGTTTCAGGGGAACGCGTTTAGTAAGCGGTTAAGGCAACAGAGATTGGACGAAGATGGACGAATGAAGTGAACACAAATAGAAGTCGGCTTCAAAGAATTTATTGGTCGTTTACTTCCACGTTGGCAATGGAATAGAATAGTGGAGGAAAAAAAATCATACGGACTTCTAAAATTAATAATATTATATCAATACAATTGGAATACTTTATAGTTCCAACCAGTCAATTGTATCAGTATAATCATCAAATTTAAAATGTTACCAACACATGTGTCACGTCTTATATCCTCCATATATGATTTTTTACGAACGAATTTTATTCTCGGATTTATTTTAATTCTTTTAGAGAAAACTATAAGGCATAAAAAGACACTTAATGAAAAATATTGTAGACTAAACACAGAAATATAGGTGAAAACACACATATAACTTGATACCTCGGGAAAGAAAAATGATAAAAAGAATAGTGGCTTATATTCTAGTTGAGTGGACTTTCAGGTTAGTAATAAATTAATCAAGAGTAGGTTTGTACCAAACAAAGGATTTGAGATATATTATTATTGGCACTAGCAATTAGTGAGAGATTAGTGGGTTTCTAACGATTTGCAATGTGAAAGTCAGAGAAGCTTGTTGGAAGTCAGGTTCCTAGACTTTGAATGGGTTTGAGCCTTTGAGGGTTCATCACTTGTTCAGTGAACTTGTTGCTATTAAAATGTGAAGGTGCTACTCAATTTTGTTTCCTACTTTGGACAATTTGCATTTTTGTTTGGTTGGGGGAAGTGTGGAGATCATGTACATTTCATGTTAAATCCATGACGTGTGGGCTTTTGATTCATGAATTTGTCTTCATTCCCTTCTGTGAACCTGCATGAACTTAACATAGTTTGTGATATTTGATAACAACAAAAGTTAAATGAGAACCAATACCGTAAGAAAATCAGGTAATGTGTATGAACTTATCTTGCTAATATATAGATAGAGCAATGCTCCTATGAACTTAAGTTCATAATGAATAGTGGTGCACCAATTTTTCTAACCACTCATCTTACTTTGGGATCCGTGAAAGATATAAAGGCCACTTTGAAATTTGTGCATCACAAATCTCAAGGCAAGATGAGTGGATAAAAAAGTTGGTGCACCACTATTCATTATGAACTTAAGTTCATAGGAGCCTTACTCTATATAGATATGTCTATTAATAAAGTTTTTTTTTTCCTTTTTTGAGAAAACTGGGGCATCAGCCCAATTGATTAATTAAGAAAATTAGTCAGTGACAGGAGACATGGTGATATGACTTCCAAAGTTTTAGGATAAGGGGGTGTTTGTTTCAAGTTTTTTTGGGATATAGGTGGGATATGGATGAAAAAGTGGGTTTTAGAATTCCATAAAGCATGTTTGTTTCAAAAAAGTTTTTGGGATATAAGATCCCTAAATAATTAAATAATATTTTTTTTTGCCATTTCACAAATCCTCTCTTTGAGAGAGGATTTAGGCTGGATCTCTGACATCCCACTTCCAGCTCAGCCAAAAACGGAGAAAGAGATCCCCGAAATCTCATTTCCTCTCCCGCGTCGAAACCCTAGAGTCATCGCCATTCTTCTTCATCGCTTCCCTCTTTTTTTACCCGCCTCGGCTGTAGAGTCGAAAAAGTTTTGTATTGATTGAATTTGAAGAAGAATTACAATCACACTCTCTCGGTTACAGAGGAAGAGAAGGTTGATTTAACTTCTCTTTTATATGGGTTCTTGGTGGCGAAAGAAGACTTCACTCAATGCTCACGTAGAGATCCGCTTTCCGTTGACGATCAGAACAAAGTTGTTGATGATTGATGAAGAACTCAATCTCTCTTGCGCGCAAGTGCTGAATTTTCCAAAAGTTCCCAAAAGTCCCTTTTCCATAGTCGTCCAAGACTATTTATCACAATTAAGCACATAACTGGTGTGCTATAATCGTGGAGCGTGGATTGAATTCTGCGTGGTGGTGGGTATAAGCGATACCGTGGGTATCGTGGCCGCATGGCCTTTCTTTGTTATGGCGAGCCTCGAGCCGTTAGATGGCGAGCCGGCTCTGGCTGAACCTTGATTGAATGGCGAGGTTATTTGCTTGGATGAACCGGTTTCTTGAAGCGAGCTTTCTTGGCGAACCTCGGCTAGATTCATTTATGCATTTTGGTAGGATAGCGAGCGCCCGCTGTTGTAGACGAACCTCGGATGAAATGGTTGGGTTTTAAGCTTCGCTGCGTTGACGAATCTCAGTTGAATGTCGAGGCTCACTACTGTAGGCGAACCTCGGTTAAATGTCGAGGTTCACTGCTGTAGGCGAACCTCGGTTGAATGGCGAGGTTCACTGCTGTAGGCGAACCTCGGTTGAATGGCGAGGTTCACTGCTGTAGGCGAACCTCGGTTGAATGGCGAGGTTCACTGCTGTAGGCGAACCTCGGTTGAATGGCGAGGTTCACTGCTGTAGGCGAACCTCGGTTGAATGGCGAGGTTCACTGCTGTAGGCGAACCTCGGTTGAATGGCGAGGTTCACTGCTGTAGGCGAACCTCGGTTGAATGGCGAGGTTCGCTACTTGGGCGAACCTCGTCTGACAAGAGGGCTTTGCTGCTTGGCGGACTTAGTCTGAATGGAGAACTTCGCCAAACTTTGATAGTGTGAAGTCTGCGTAAACTTTGATGTTGTGGGCGAGCCTCGTCAATTTTAAGTGTTGGGGACGAACCTCATCATATAACTGTTGAGCTTCATTTCTCGTGCGAGCCTCGTGTTACGATTGAACTCCGCTCCTCATTGCAAACCTCGTATTGAGGTCGAGCCTCGCCTTAACGAGTCTCGTTTTGAAGCTTTAACAACTAGGATGCTTGTGACCCTCGCCTAGAGGATTTTTTGACTGTCTACAAGACCCCCTTCAAAGTTTTCAGACTTGAATCAGATTGTGTGGGGTCTGGAATACTTTGAATTTTTCTAATAGCTATTGGCGAACTTCGCACTCCAACCTCGCCAGGAGTTCAGGTATGAGGGCAAGGCCACGAACCTCGCACTCACTGACCCTTGGCGTTTCGTTTCCGATTTCTCTTTAAATCCGCATCCACGTGGCAAATTAGGGATTAGCCCCCTTTCGAGTGACTTGTCATATCCCAGATCTCGTCCGCAGATCTCGCATCGATGATCCGTGAGATGCGGTATCTTCTCGGCGTCGGTTGGGTTCTTGAGACCTATATATATGGCAGTGAGCGCGAAAGTTCCCCCACTGCTCATCTTCCTCAAGCCACAAATTTAGATCACCGAAATCCTCCTTGACGCTCGAAGCAATGGCCCCCAAAACCGCTACTGGCAAAGGCAAAAAGCCCGTTGGGACTTCTGGCTCTGCTCCACCGCCGTCGCTTTCCGCGTAAAGTAGAGCATCGCTCGCCAAGACATGACCTTTATAATCTGCCGTAGAGTTGATTTCGTGACATAATTTTCACTCTGGAGACGAGATCGATCTCAAAGATCGTAACTTTCTAACTGCACCAGCGGTTTTAACGAGGCTTGCCTCGTTTGGCTTGATAAACCTCAGCGAGGTTCTTGATTTTCCAGATCCCCATAGGGTCTCTGTTTTGAAACTCGTCTGTTTGGCGAGGTTTGATTATCTTAGATGAAGCTCGTTTCGGCGAGTCTCGTCTCTTTGAATGGTGAGTCTTGTTTAGCGAGGCTCGTCTTCTTGTGGGATGGGTCTCGTTTGGCGAGGCTCGTTTGTCTGGAGAGACGAGTCTCGTTTGGCGAGGCTCGTTTTCTGGGAAGATGAGTCTCGTTCGTCGAGGCTTGCTTTCTTGTTGGATGAGCCTAGCTTGACGAGGTTTGATTATCTTAGATGAAGCTCGTTTGGCGAGGTTTGATTATCTTAGATGAAGCTCGTTTGGCGAGGTTAAGCTCTTGGAGTGACTTTGTCTTTTTGAAGTGGCGATTTAAGCCTCTAAGATTAACTTCTTCTTCTTTTGTGTAGTTGAGCATCCCTCTACCCCCATCCCTCAACGGGGTGCTTTCGGAGCAAATGGTGCTCAAGAGGCAGAACCTGACTTTCTCTCCCCTCTCATGAACGTTCCTGCATTTGTGGATAGGAATGAAGAAGAATTGAAACTGCTCTCTGAACCCTCGACACCCACATTTAGGCGTTGGATTCTGGATGCCCCTCACGGAATCATCAGCCGGGACAGTTATAAAGTCTTCTTGTTTTTGGCGATGATGTTGAGGATCGGATCTATTGGACTTGGGTTCATACAAGTGGCTCGGTGGTGAACTCACGCTACATGTTCTTGCCCTTAATGGAGCGTGATTGTTCACTCACTTAGCTAAGAAATTTGTTTCTACTCCTAGGAAGATGAATTGGGATCTAACTCCCACTCAAGGCGGAGTAATGTGTGGTGGTTTTCGAGAGATGGTGCACAAGTGGACCGCCATGGTCATCATGGCGGTCTACAACTGGACTTTTCCAAAGGGAGCTTCTGTTGGTGAATCGTTTGTCGCGCCAACACCTTTGGTCGTGCTTTCCATAAAGCGGAAGGGCAATTCCCGCCAAGGATTCCGGACTCTGGTTGGTCTCGATGGGGTCCTTCGCAATGGTGGCCTCGCATCGAATACATTCTAGAAGAGTATCGTGGCGAGTTGGAGAGGTTTGGCCTTAGGGCTCCTATCGAGGGCAACTCAAGCGGGTTTGAGGAACAATTCTCAACAGTTCCTTGGAATCTTGGAGTTGTATAATCCTGATACTCACACTTTCTTCACCCCAGATGGCGAGTTGGGGATTGCTTTGCATGAGATGGCCGAGATTTCTGGACTACCTCATGGGAGGTATCCGTATGAGGTACATCGGGGTATAAAGCTGGCGATTTGGAAGAGATCACCCCCAAGTAGTGGAGACCTATTGGGAAGTGATGTGCCATTATCATATTTGCACATGTAGGCACGGCCGCGCCGATAAGAAGGGGGAGAAGTCCATTAGTCACAGCATTTGGGCTCACTACCTCTTTGAGGGGCTAGATGATAAGAAAGGTACAGTGGTGCCCCTGGGTCCTCTTGGTGGTGCTTTGTCACGGCTTGTGCTCGGTAACCTTCCAATGTCCTATGTGACTAACACAGACGAGCATGGCTTCGGAAGGGCGACATTTGACACTTATCTTTACCGGGCGGGGAGCCGATTTCTTGAAGGCGTGCTGGCGAGGCTACCTCATGTTGTGGCTCAAACACATCGTCATCCTGCGGCGGCTTTGACCTCTGGCATCGGGGTGATTTTCCTGGCATGCGCTTAGCGCCGCGGCGTCAATATGCACTTCTTCACCATGATTGCATTCCGCTGCGGGTTGCGGCGTCTTTGCTATGCCTTACGCCATGGTCTTTGAGAATCCAAGGGTAGAATTACCATACGCCTATCTTATGGCGTGGTTAGATCATGCATTGCCCTACTCTTATGGGTACACCTTACGCACATGTGGAGGGACAAGTTACTCCTTTCATCGGAGGCTAGAGAGCGTCGATTGGACCAAGCATTACATGGCTTGGTCGCGGCGCTCTCGGGACTATAAGAGTTATTCTTTTAGCGGTGCCTCCCTCATTTTCTGGGGTCGACTATGGACAAGCTTTAGTGGATGAACCCAATGCTCGGGTTATACCACTCTATCACTTGGCGCTTCTTATGGCTCATGAGCATCCGACGGGGTATTTTGTATGCCGTTTAGGTCCTATATCGTGGCGGAGCTTTATCTACCTTGCGCTTTGCTCGTCGGTTCGGGTATGACCAAGCGTATGTCGGTAATCCCAATCCTCAATTACAATCCGGCGGTTGCGGCTTAGTTGTAGGAGCGGGGCTTGGTATTGGGCCGTGGCGGCGGCGGGTGCTCGTTTTCTCTTCGCGAGACCCTCAATCGACGGCGTTCGCGTCGCAAGTGGCATTGCATGGCAAGCGCCCGAAATTCGGGCTTTAACATCAACTCTTACGGGCTACGATTGATTCGGGGCGTTATAGGAAGGCGGACTTCAGCGAGGGCGCATTAGGGACTAAAGGAGTATTTACGCGAAAGCGGATCTGGGGCTGCTAAACCCCAAGTCGATATGGAGCCCTCCGCCAATCCGACCCTCATGGGACTCAAGAGCCATCCGTCAATCCGGCCCACATGAGACCAGTGGATATAGATGAGGCTCTAGATGAGTACGGTAGCAACATCTCTTCTTCTGCGGTTTTGAAGAAACTCGGTGAACACGTGTCGAGACACACGGAGATTTCGCTCCTTTTGGAGAATCATCGGAACATATTCGGAGGATCCTCTTGAAAGTTCTACCTCGCCCGGCGGCTGTTGGGCTTGCCCGCCACAGCTTGAACTGGAGGGCCTTGAGCTTTGGTGCCAACCACTCAAGGATCTAAAGACCGGGGCCTCCTCGGACCAAGCGTGTAGTCAAGCGTGTAGGAGAAGGCTTGATTGAAGGCTGCCACCGGTTTGAGCCCCATTCTTGAAGGCCCTCGATCTTTGCCAATGCACGGTGATCTTTGAAGAGTCTCGTGATCATTGTTGTTTAGTCGAGAACCGGGGCCGAGATGATGATTGGCGATCCCACTTGTGATTGTACGAGACCTCAGCTTTGGCGCGCCACCACTCCTTCGATTGAAGTCCGCCAATCCGTTCGGCTTGTCCGTCGGGTTCAAATCCTTCTGCTGGTACCCCTCTTCTTTTGATTTGTCAAAAGAATACGGGTATCTATGATTCGCCATAATTTCCTCACCATCCTAAAAGAGTCTCTGTTCAAGTGTTAGGCGTGGTGGTGACTTTCTAGGATCAAAGTATTGGAACCTCTCACGGATGTGATGCAAAGCGACCAGCGCTTCACTTCTGGCCTTACGAACATGCAGTGCAGACCCCAGCGGATGGCAAAGGCGGCGTGACCAGTCCTTCCGTTCCATGATTGAGGACCGTGCTATGCGGCTTAGGAGAATAAGAGATGATACCCAATTTGAGCTCCAACGCCAACTACTTTCGGCGGTCTATTGGCGGCTCTTTGAAAAGGCCACATCTACGTATGATGAAAAGGGTTCTTTGGCGTCGGCGTAACCAACAACTCTGGTTGACTCCTAAAAGTTGCACTCGTCGATATTCAAGCAAAATTGGCCGAGGCAGAGTGGGCTAGCGGTACTCTTGAAAAACATCAAACTCGATAGCTCAATCGCTGGCGAACACGATGTGATGCAAAGTGAATCAATGACTGGATGGGCTAAGCGGCTGCTGTGAGCTTGTACTTCGGCGGCGATCTTCATAGCGGCGGAGGTTAAGGTTAAGCTCACAAAGGAAACTATGGTCAAGATTGCTACGAAATCCGCCAAACCCTTGAGAACTTGTAATCTATGTACCCTTGACTTTGTTATAAAATTTCGTCTTTGGTGTCCATTTAATGTTTTCTTGTGCAATTTGCATTTGCAACACGGAATTTTAGCAAACTCCGGCTATCAGCGGACTTGGTATGTCTTTACCGGTTCTTGGTTGTGGACTAGCCATACTTTTCCCCTCAGTATGATGAGTTTTCGAGGAGGTTCTTTTAGGCTTAATGCTAAAATCTCCCCTCTATCCTTAGCCGTTCAAGACGTTGGATTAAAAGATAAAGGCAAATTGCCTAGTAGGTCATTAATAGGAATAAAATCATATGAGGATGATCGAATCATTCAGTGACATAAAAGTATAATGATTGTGATCAAAGAGTAATCGAGTTGTTGATGGCGTGAAAGTATAACAACAATGATTATGAACAAAGTCATTCAATGAAATGACCATGTGGGAGTAGTCAAGTCGTTCATTGACATGAGAGTATAACGACTATGATTGGAATAAAGGTAAATTGCATGGTAGGCTATTACAGGGAATAAGATAGTGTGAAAGTTGTGATCGAATCATTGATGACATAAAAGTATAATGATTGTGATCAAAGAGTAATCGAGTTGTTGATGGCGTGAAAGTATAACAACAATGATTATGAACAAAGTCATTCAATGAAATGACCATGTGGGAGTAGTCAAGTCGTTCATTGACATGAGAGTATAACGACTATGGTTGAAATAGAGGCACCTCGCATGGTAGACCGCTATTCGATGAAAGAAGCGATAGGGGTGAAATTAGAACATTGGCGCATCACTTGGTAGGCCAATATAGGATAATGAACATCACTTATGGGAAATGGTGGACATTGTAAGAATATTGACACATCACTTGGTAGGCCAATATTGGACAATAATCGTCATTTGTAAGCGGCGAATATTGTGAATATAAAATATTGGAATATTACTTGGTAAGCCAATACCTAGAAGTAATAAGATAATTAATTAGGGTAATATTTCTTGAAATTTACCGTTGATAAACATCATGATTTTGTCGCCTTCTTGATTGGTTAGGCGATGCAGCTCCATTCGAGTAAGCAGACTCCCTCTGAATGGTCCTTCCCATTTTGGTTGAATTTCCCCTTCTTCTTAGAATTGAGGATCATCGAGGCGTCGGACGTGAGCACAAGGTCGCCTTCCTTGAAAATCGACCTCGGACTTTCTTGTCAAATGCTTTAGAAATCCGGTGCAGTTTAACTTCGATATCTTTGTTGAGCACATGAGTAAGCTTCTCATCCAGCATTTCAAGTTCCTCAAGGCGTCGACGATGATTTTCTTCAGTCGTCATTCCTGTGGTTAATGCCATTCGTAGTGACGGAATTTGAATCTCCATCGGTAAAATAGCCGCAACCATAAACTAAAGAATATGGGGTGGTACCGTTGGTGTGAACCGTTGTGCGGTAAGCCCACAAACTTTGTCCCAACTTATCATCCCAATCCTTCTTATTTGAAGAAACCATCTTAGTAAGGATCTTGATGATCGTCTTATTAAAAGCTTCGGCTTGTCCGTTCGCAGCGGGGTAGTAAGCTGTTGATGCTAAATTCGGATTGAATTTATCAGCTTTCAGCGTGAAAGCATAGTGACAAATTGTGGACCATTGTCGTGGACAATCTGCCTGGGCACACCATATCGGTATATGACATGATGTTTAACAAATTTAATCACATCACTTGTCTTGACCAATCTCAATGGGATGGCTTCGGCCCACTTTGAGAAATAATCAGTTATCGCCAATATGAAGCGATGTCCTTTTGAAGAAGGCGGAGAAATTGGACCAACAATGTCCATTCCCCATGTTTCGAATGGCCAGGACGTAGCAGTAGGATGCAAGTGTTCCGGCGGTTGATGAAGATAGTTAGCATGTATCTGGCATGCATGGCACCGTTTAGCGTAAGCTACAGCGTCTTTTACCATAGTTGGCCAATAATACCCAAGTCATAATCGGTCCCATAACTTAGGTCCAGGCTGGTGTGCTCCACAAACACCATTATGAGCTTCTTTCAAGACTTGCTCTGCTTCCTTAGTTGACAAACATCGGAGCAGTAACCCATCATACGACCTTCTATATAAAGTCTGTAATTGGGAATCATAGTAAAATCTTGATGCTCGTCGACGAATTGACTCTCTTTCTTTTATGTCTTCGGGCAATATCCCATGCAAGACATAGTCGATGATCGGAAACCGCCAGTCTCGTGCTTCAAGTGACTTAGGTTCGTCTTCGACTGCTTGGATTTGTAATGCATATTTTGGTCGAAATAGCTGCCGACTAGACACAATAACCTGCTGAGTAGCATTCTCAGGCAGGGCTAGCGTAGCTGCAAGAGACGCTAACGCATCAGCATAAGTGTTCTGCAAACGGGGCACATGATCAATGTAAAAGCTTCCAAAGGATTCAGCTAAAGTCACGCTTGCATGATGAGGATAAGGTCTTCGTGCACGACTTGCTCTCCTCTTAGTTGTTTTACGATTAGCTGTGAATCCCCAAATGCTTCAAGGTGTTTCACGCCTAAATGTTTGGCTATGTCGAGACCAATCAATAACGCATTATACTCTGCTACGTTATTGGTGCATGGTTCTGACAACGACACAGCTCGCGGTATCACGTGGTTTTGTGGAGATATCAATACCACCCCCACTCCGGCTACAACGAGGCCATCAGGGGTCGCTCTCGCGGCTCCATCGAAGAACAACTGCCATACCTGTTCCTTAGAGACCAAATTAGCCTCATAAGGTTCATCAGGCATGTCTTGATACAATTCGATTTTACCTTTCAATGGATGGTTAGCCATAAGGTCACACAGCTTGACCCTTCACCGCTTTCTGAGGTTTGAAGTGAATATCGTACTGAGATAATAACAATGCCCATCTAGCCATTCGGCCATTCAACGTGCCAGGCTGGGTCATAAATACCCGTATGGGGTCGATTCTAGAGATGACGTGTATAGTCTGTCCCACCAGGTAATGCGCATCTTTTGGATGGCAAAGACCAAAGCCAAACATTCCTTACGAATGGGAGGATATCGATATTGACTGACGATCCTCGAGAGGTAATAGGCTGCTTGTTCATGGCCATATGCGTAGATCTGTGCTAAGAGACACGCTACGCATACTCGTAGATGGGATGTAAATCGGGAAGGGCTTTCACGATTTAGGTGCAACTAACAGGGGATTAGAAAGATATGTTTTGATCTCTTGAATGCCTTAGGCAATCTTCATCCCAAGCGAGCGATACACCTTTCTTCATGAGCTTGAGGGTTGACATTTCCCGATAAATTGGAAATGAATCTGCGAATATAAGCCAGCGCCCTTGGAGACCACGAAGCTCTCGAGGCTTCTAGGAGGTGGAAGTTCTGGATAGCTTTGACTTTGTCGGTCGAGGCGGATACCATCTGCTGTGACCACGAACCCTAGAAATTTGCCACTAGACATCCCGGAAAAGACTTAGTGGGTTCATCTTCAAGCGATGTGACGCATTATCTCAAATGTTGTCTTTAAGTCGTGCAAGTGATCACTTTTGCGGCGACTCTTGACTACTAAATCATCTCGTAGCACTCCACTGTTTCCGTAAATGTTTTGGAAAATAGTGGTCATTATGGTATGTAGCCCTGCGTTTTCAAGCGAAGGCATGTGGTATCTTGATATATTCGGCGGTGTTGAAAGATGTGCTTTTCATCATCGGGGTGCATTTTGATTTGATTGTACCACGAAAAGCCATCCATAAAGACATCCTCTCGAATCCACATGTGTTGTCGATGATAATGTCCGTAATTGGTAGAAATGCGTCTTCGGACATGCGTATTTCGTCGGTAAAATCATACGGTCGGATCATCCGTTTTCTTTACCACGGGTACTATATTTGCTACGGTCGGGATCTTTGCACTTCGGATGAACCACGCTTGATCGACTTCTCGATTTCTTTCTCGATGGCTTTCATAACCTGAGGGAAAATGCGTCGTTGTTGTTGTTTAACGAGTTTAGCTCGGCTTAATGTTAAAGGCGATGCATGGCCACTTGAGGGTCTAAACCGGCATATCTTCATAACTCCATGCGAAGACATCGATATATTCTGTACCTGGCGATAAGGCTCTCCTTTTCTTGGTGATCAAACTATTATGAATATGGGTTTTGGATTAGATTAGTCCCCATATTTATTTGGATTATTTTGTCATCGGTGGGTGGTTCCGTTGTTCAAAGCGATGTTCCCATTGCATTCCCGGTGACTCATTGGATCTTCCAATAGCGGTAGAGATCATCTTCTTGGATCTCTATTGGATCATTGAGGTCATATTGACCATCAAGAACTTAAATTCATGTCCTATCTTGGCGTCGGAATCGGAGAGTTGCTTGAAGATGAGTGATCTAACTCATCCTCGGTCATAACATGCCATGATGCGGCGACTCATATCCCAACCCTTCGAGTTTTATGATAGTAATCATCGGTGGCCTTAGGGACATAAGCGGTCGGATCGGCGTTTTGATACCTTTTAGTAATTTAACCCTTCTTTGTGAAGGAAGTCATATCCCATTTTCTTCATCGGATGTTGCGCCGGTGAAAAATATGAAAATTGGGGTTCTTTTCTTTGCTTGGGGTTGTTCCACCTCGGCTTGCAATGGTTTGTTGACTTTGCCCAAAGATAATGTCTTCGACCATTATTAGGGACGGTATCACAAAACCACTTGTGAAGAATTAAAGTGCCTTTGAGTTGTCATAAATGGCGGTGAATGGGCATGTGCAATCACGGTTGACATACAACCGTGGAAGAATTTACGACATCGAGTCGGTATGACTTTTAACACGGTCGTAAGCTAAATCATAATTTTCATTAAAATCGACTATGTCGTCATCGGGATCATTGGATCGATTACAAAGGGTTTTACATCATTGAAAACAACACCTTGGGACTCTATGTCGACTTCATTTCATTTGTCATAGTCCTCGATCTGTGGTTCATCGGTTTGGCCTTCCTCAAGGTAGTGGGCCAGTCAGTAAAATAATTCTCCACACCTTTGAATGGTTGCCTTTCGCGACCAATGTTTTAACCATCCCTTCTTCATCTACATACTTCATGCATTGATGCAGCGTAGATGGGACGATCAAATTTTCATGGATCGAGTTGACCCGAGCAAATTGTAAGATGTATCGCGTCGATGACATAGCGAGGTAACATCGTCTTCAAATCTCCTATTTGGCATTTGAGTTTGATCTTGCCCAAGGGGCGAATTTGTAGCATTGAAGCCGTAGATGGTAGTCGGTTGTTGCTAAGGTGCGTGATATCCCAAGATGTTGTATAATTCTCAATGGGATGATACTCAATCAGATCGGGTCAACTTGAGCTCGGTTGATTCCGGATCAGATATAGCGGTGATGAAGTACGGCCTATCGTGCTTTGGGTTCTTCACTTGCATGTCCTCGATGAAAAAGTAATGCAAGGTATTGGCCCTTTGAAGACGATAACATTGGGCACAAACTTCGTTGTCCTTCAGGAAATGAGCGAGGCATTCATTATCGCGGCGCTTCTCCATGAGCTTCTACGGTAGATTGAGAGAGGCAAGAGCTCAAATAAAGTAATTCGTAGGGATGTTGGAGTTGGGTTAACACGTCGGCTGGAAAGGAGCCTTGAAGTTTGGCATGTCCTTCACGAGTGCTTTGTTGTAGCGGATCTCCCTTGTCTTGGACCCTGGCTGCTCCTTTCTTTGCTACGAGGCGTTGCCGGGGTACTCCCTTAGGAACTCTTTTCGCCTCGGGTGGCTAATCTTGCGATGCGGGATGTCGCGGCCGGTTTGTTGCTCGGTAGAGTCATTGACTTGCTCCTTTTCGTGGCGAGGTGGCGTTACAAGACTTCCCTTTTGACTTTGAAGAAGTCCATTGTTCATCGATAACAAGTCGGGATGAACCCACATAATTCGCCTTCGGTAGTGTAGGGACCATACCTTGTGCTTCCCGCTTGGAGATCAAAGTTCACAACTTTGGCTACGCTTGATGGATCGGTTTACCGTCACGCGCGCGGATTCGCAAAATCGCCAAATGGAGGCGACCATGTTTGCGGAACACCTTCTTTTGATCCTCCGCGAGTCATAACACACCTTCAAGAACGGATCTTGTCCTTCAATATGTAACATGACCCGTCGGATGGTGTACCATTCGATGGTACATCGATATTTTGGATCATCCGTCCTTGAAGCTTCCTCAGGCTTCTTTATTTAGGAGCGTGATCTTGTTCATTTTAAGTAAAGTTTTGAGGATTGGGATAACTGGTCATCCTTAAAATCATACTTCTTCGAGGGCGGTTGTCGAAGCGTTTGATTTAGCTTGAAGGATCTTGAAGTAGGTTGGGCTTCCTGACTAAAGTCTCCTTCCTTGATTGCTTTTGAGGAGTAAAATTATTCAGTTACCCCTTTTTAAGGCGAGTCACGAGGTTCCTCGCCTCGATCCTCTTAATCATGTTTTCAACTTGTTAGCCTTGCCTCACCAATTCTTTCCAAGAGTATGCCTCAAGCGCACCCATCTTAGAAAGTATGTTGATCGAGAGGTTGGCTCGCACATCGATGAATGTAAGCTTCGAGGGCTGGTCGGGGTGCAAACAGTTCGGATAAGCGACAAGCGTCTTGCAGGACTCCGTCTTCTTTTGCTTTTCGACCCGACAAAGTGGCCATAGACACCTCGGTGTCATCATCAAAATCGGGCCATAAAGAGCCTGCGAGATCTTTCCAAGAGTTGATAGAACCGGGCTCTAACCCGGAACCCTTTCGGCGACTCCCTTAAGAGTGCTAATGAATAATCGGGTCATAATAGGATCATTACCGTTATATGCGGTTTGTGCTTGGAAGTAGTAGATGTGTTGTGGCGGAGAACTTTTTCCGTCAAAGCGCACTAAGTTAAGTGGCTTGAATTTGGAGGATATGGGACATCGTCCCATTCTATAGGATATGGCCTCGCCACAGCTCCTTTGATTGCCCTTGGAGTTTGAGCATCCGGTACTTTTGGAAATCCCGCAACACATGATCTTGCTCTTTTGTCGGCGGATTCGATTCGGCTTCGATGACATTGAGTGGGCGTCATGATTCGCGTTATAGCCTTCTTGCTTCGATTTGGATCCTCCTTGCGTCCATCTTCTTCGCCCACAAGTTTCTCCATCATCATTTCTAAGCTTGATGGATTCTTGTTGCGCAAGAATAGTAGCTTGTTGCTCTTCTATTCTTCGTGTCATCTCTTCCTCGTTGGCCATGAGGACGGCACGATCTTGAAGTCGGTATTGAAGGTTGGGATGTAGCAATGCGAATTCTCAACTTCTTGAAGTACTGACCCGGTGGCTATAGTCAAGTGGAATTGCCACTCGATGCGAAGGCGGGTGCCCGATAGGCATACGAGTATTGATTAAAGCGCCTCTTAACCACGGGAATACTCGTCCGGATGATTGGGGCTGCCTATCGGGTCTTGCTCCGCTTCTCCCCACCATATTGATAGTCACTCCATGACCATTGCGGGCTGCTTTCGCTTTTATGGTGGAACCGCCCGTCACGGTTGTGGAGGTCGGACAATCGCTCAAAAGCTGAAGGCGATCGTCGATGAACATTGGGCGCGCGCCGGCGAAATAAGCTTCTCCAGGCGGCAATGAGGCGCATTTGACTAGCATCAGCTTGCGAGTGAGATAATCACGGAGATCAGTGGGTGTTCTTGACTCAAAGCGAGCCTCATATGAGAGGCTTCCTAGATCGAGTTTGGCGAACTGGCGAGGTTGCCATTTTCTTTGATTTTGGGCGAGGTTCGCCGTTCTGCAGGTATCGTCTGTTTAGGAGACCTCATGTTGGCGAAGTTCATTGCTTGGGCGAGGTTCAACCCTTTAAAGGGGACCTCATGTTCTTGGCGAGTTCGACCCTTTTAAAGGGGACCTCATGTTTGGCGAGGTTAAGCCATTCGGGCGGATTAGATCCTTCAAGGGACCTCGCGTTGTAAGCGAGGTTGGCTGCTGAAGCGAGCTCGTTCCTTTGAGGACCTCCGTTGTAAGCGAGTTGGCTTCGCCCGATTTGGGCCGAAGGCGAGCGAGGTTCGTCATTTGGACTAGGCTTCATGGCGGGAAGCGGCGTTAGATCTTGTAGGCGAGGTTCGCGGATTAGGCGACTTTCGTCTTGTTTTGAATGAACCCCGATGATGCGAGGTTCGTTGATTTTCTTGGACGATAGTGGAATCCGTCCAGCGAGACCAAAGCTTCGAACGCGTCGGCGAGCTTGGTTCTCGTGGCGTTGTCTATACGTCGAAAGTGGACCATTAGAAGGTCCGATCTTCTCATAAGCGAACGAGGCTCGCCGAAGCCAAAACAGCTAAAACATCGAAGTGGACTTGGGCGCTTAACAACCCATTTCTTAGCCCGCTGGTTGACTTTTGGAGCCTTGTCTTTGAGAGACAAAGGCTGCGTCGAGGTTCGCTCGAGAGGATTCGGCTTGGCGGGGCTGAAGTCTCATATGAGACTTCGGCGACACTAGCGTCTTCACGGGCTAGATGCCCAGGAGAGAAACTCCTCGTACCTGTCCGAATTCGATGACCAAGGTTTGAACCTCGGTTCCCCACGCAATCTTGTGCGATTAGCCACCACCAATTCATCGGAATGAGCGGTTGCTCCTTTGTGGTTAGCCATCTTACGTAGAGTCGAAAAAGTTTTGTATTGATTGAATTTGAAGAAGAATTACAATCACACTCTCGATTCTGGAGGAAGAAGGTTGATTTAACTTCTCTTTTATATGGGTTCTTGGTGGCGAAAGAAGACTTCACTCAATGCTCACGTAGAGATCCGCTTTATTGTGATCGAACAAAGTTGTTGATGATTGATGAAGAACTCAATCTCTCTTGCGCGCAAGTGCTGAATTTTCCAAAAGTTCCCAAAAGTCCCTTTTCCATAGTCGTCCAAGACTATTTATCACAATTAAGCACATAACTGGTGTGCTATAATCGTGGGAACGTGGATTAGCATGGTCGGGTATAACCGATACCCACGTATCGCCGTGGCCTTCGTGGCCTTTGCCGCATGCATGGCCTCGAAGTTAGATGACGAAGCCGCTCGCGCTGAACCTTGATTGAATGACGAGGTTCGCTGCTTGGATGAACTTCGGTTTGCCGACGAAGCTTGGCGGCTGGCGAACCTCGGCTAGATTCATTTATGCATTTTGGTAGGATAGCGAAGCCACGTTGTAGACGAACCTCGGATGAAATGGTTGGGTTTAAGCTTCTGCGTTGGCGAATCTCGGTTGAATGTCGAGGCTCACTCATCGTAGGCTAACCTCGGTTGAATGGCGAGGTTCACCGCTATAGGCGAACCTCGGTTGAATGGCGCAGGTTCACCGCTATAGGCGAACCTCGGTTGAATGGCGCAGGTTCACCGCTATAGGCGAACCTCGGTTGAATGGCGAGGTTCACCGCTATAGGCGAACCTCGGTTGAATGGCGCAGGTTCACCGCTATAGGCGAACCTCGGTTGAATGGCGAGGTTCACCGCTATAGGCGAACCTCGGTTGAATGGCGAGGTTCACCGCTATAGGCGAACCTCGGTTGAATGGCGAGGTTAAGCTACTTGGCGAACCTCGTCGACAAGAGGCTTTCTTTGCTTGGCGGACTTAGTCCGAATGGAGAACTTCGCCAAACTTTGATAGTGGGGCGAGTCTCGCCAAACTTTGATGTTGTGGGCGAGCCTCACAATTTTAAGTGTTGGGGACGAACCTCATCATATAACTGTTGAGCTTCATTTCTCGTGCGAGCCTCGTGTTACGATTGAACTCCGCTCCTCATTGCAAACCTCGTATTGAGGTCGAGCCTCGCCTTAACGAGTCTCGTTTTGAAGCTTTAACAACTAGGATGCTTGTGACCCTCGCCTAGAGGATTTTTTGACTGTCTACATCGGCCATTTCCCGCTACCCAACCGTAATTTTCTTCATCGCTTCGACGAAAGCTTAGCCGCCTCCTCCAATTCCGACAAGCAAACCCATAACAAATCCAGACGCTTCTGTCGATTGAGGATTTCTACAGTTCCACGCAAATCTTTGGGACCGCACAGGTAAAACTTGCACCCCCTCATCTCTAATTTGAGCGTCGATTGTTTCTAGGGTTTTGATGATTTGGGGGTTTTGGTGAAATTGATTTGGGTTTCTGTGAAATTGATTAGGGTTAGCTTCTTGCTTGTGGATGTGCTTGTGTGTTTGCTTGTGGGTTTATTTGGAGCCATGGTTTGGTTGTGGCTTTGCTTGTTCCTGGTCTGAGATGCTTGTGGCCGTTGTTTCTCTAGGGTTTGCTTGTGGGTCTATTGGAGAGTATTTCCTTATACTTTGTAAATGGCCAAGTGGAGTACATACTGCTCACTCACTAAATTGCTGTTATTTCTTCTTTTATATCTCATCTAGTCAAGAAACGATGGCATTTTTTGAACACTTAGAGGTAAGCTCACCAACGGTTCTTATTTTCACCAATCTTTATTTGGGTAATCCATAACTTTGTTTGCTACAACTCAAGATTTCAAATTCTAAAAATTAAAATGCTAGAATTTGAGTTTGAAACAAATAAAACATTACAAATTTTAGTATTTGGGATCCCAAAATATTGATGAAACAAACAAAGTTATGGAATCCCAAAACATCGTAAAAAATTTATGGATTTGAAATCCCATGGTGAAATCCATATCCTATAATTTTGGGATTTCAAACAAACACCCCCTAAAACTATTGGGATACAATTATGCACAACTTTCTCAGATAACCTGATGAAACAATAAGTTTGGTAGACCAACAGTACCCGATTCCAATAGGCCTTCATCGTCACAAGGCTTGTTATAGAAAACTATCACAAAGGTTTTACCTATTTATTTTTGCATGGTTTTTATACTAAAATTTCAATCGTTATGATAATTACTATATATTTCTACGAATTTATAAAGTTGGAATGAGATGAGATTCCTGTGTTCTGATAACAATATTTTGCCCAGGATAAACAATTTGGAGGAAGATAAAATTATTCTATCAATTTTTCTTTCTTTTTTGTCTTGACCTCTTTCAACTTATAAACCACACATATATATATTACTACAATGACTCATAGATTTCCTAACAAAGACTCTTGAGTTTCTCGACAACATTCATGCATGCATCTACATATTCATGCATTTAACTCCTCAAACAACTAAATGATCTTCTCAATTCCCAAGGTAATTCAATCAAGTTTATTTTCAACATTCTCCCTTAAACTTGATCCTTCAATCATGCCAAGCTAATCTCGCAATAAAGTAAACACGTCATGCTTCAATGACTTAGTAAATATGTCAGCCACCTGATCTTGCAATTTCACAAACTCAAGCTCAACTTCCTTGTTCTTTACTTGATCACGGATAAAATGATATCGAGTATCTATATGTTTGCTCCTTTCATGAAACACTAGATTTTTTGAAAGAGCAATAGCCGACTTGTTGTCAACACAAATTTTGGTTGGCTCTTGTTTTCCGAACTGAAGATCTTTGAGCAAGTTTCTCAACCAAAGTGCATGGGTGACACCCGATGATGCAGCAACATATTGGGCTTCACAAGTTGAAAGAGTGACTATCGGCTGCTTCTTTGAAGACCAAGTAAAAGCAGTATCGCCGATAAAGAAAGTGTAACCAGTTGCACTCTTTCGATCATCAACATCTCCGGCCCAATCGCTATCAGTGTATGTAACAAGTTCAAAGTTATTAGAACTTGAATAAAATAAACCGAAATCTATTGTACCTTTAATGTACCGGAGAATCCTCTTAGCTGCCAACAAGTGTGAAGATTTCGGATCTTCTATGTATCTGCTCATGAGTCCAACACCATAGAGAATATCGACCTTGTGCAAGTTAGGTAGCGAAGACTACCAACCAAGCTTTTGAAATAAGTTGCATCAACTTTGCTTCCATCATCTTTCTTGGACAACTTGACTCCACATTCAACATGAGTACTCACATGTTTGTTATCCTTCATATCAAACTTATCAAGAATTATCTTTGCATATCCCTCCTGAGAGATAAAAATTCCATCTTGGCTTTGCTTCACCTCGATGCCAAGATAATAAGACATGAGTCCGATGTCTGTCATCTCGAACTCACGAACCATGGAGCTTTTGAACTCATCGAACATGTGTGGATTATTTCCTGTAAAGATTAAATCATCCACACATACAAGCATAGAATAAGAATATCTCCAGCTTCATTTGCCTTGGTATATAAGGCATGCTCATAAGGACATTTAGAAAAATTATAAGCTTGAAAGTATTCATCAATTCTGCTATTCCAAGCTCTTGGTGCTTGTTTCAAGCCATAAAGAGTTTTCTTCAACTTCAACTTCAACACCTTTGATTCTTTTTCTTTCTTGATATAACCAAGAGGTTGATCCACATAGACCTCCTCTTCAAGAACACCATTTACAAATGCTGACTTCACATCAAGTTAATAGATTGGCCATTTATTCTGAGCTGCTAAGGCAATAATCAGCCTTATAGTTTCAAGACGAGTTACTGGAGAGAATACATCGTCATAGTCAATTCTAGCTTTCTGCTTGTAGCCTTTGGCAACTAACCTCGCCTTGTACCTCTCAACTTCTCCTTTTGCATTCTTCTTCTCTTTGAACACCCATTTGACTTCAATTATTTTTTTGCCTTCTGGAAGTGTTGCAAGCTCCCAGGTATCATTCTTCTCAATAGCCTTGATCTCTTCATCCATAGCTGAACTCCATTTTGAATCTTGAACAGCTTTTAAAGTCTAAAGGCTCACAACCAGCAAATAAGCAAAATAATATTAAATCATTTTGATTTTCAGTTACCTCATACAACTCCGTCAACTCCAAAAATTTTGAGGTTGTGGGCTCGATGATGATGAAGACGATGCTGAAGAAGTCATCGATTGGGGCGACTAAGGTGTGGTTGGTGATGATGTTGTCGGTGATGATAGAGTGGATGTCGATGGAGTATGTGCTGGAGCATCTTTCCCGATCTCACTCTCTTCACTAATGAAAGTAATTGGGCTGCTATAAATTTCTCCCTTGCTCTAGTCCCATGACTTCTCTTCGTCGAATTGAACATCTTGGCTAATAATGAACTTCTTACTGCACGGGTCATACATCTTGTAACCCTTAGTTCTTGAATCATAGCCGATAAATACATATGGAATACTCCTCTCATCGAGCTTATTCCTCTTCTGCTCTGGAACACGAGCATAGCGAATACTGTCGAACACCTTGAAGTGGCTCATATTTGGTTTGTAACCGGTCCAGACTTCTTGCGGAGTAATATTTTTGAGAATTTGAGTTGGACACTGGTTGAGAATGTAGACGACGCAAGAAACGGCTTCGGCCCAAAAGATTTTAGGCACCTTCTTACTACTCAACATACTTCTTACCATATTCAAAATAGTGCGGTTCTTTCTCTCAGCAATGCCATTTTGTTGCGTAGTGTAAGGAGCAGTCAGAAAATGTCGAACTCCATGTTCTTCACAATATGCTTCAAATTCCTTTGAAATGAACTCTCCACCTCGGTCTGATCTAATAGCTTTAAGATAAAAGCCACACTCTTTTTCAACATTAGCTTTGAACTTCTTAAACATGGAAAACACTTCAGATTTATTTTTCAAGAAGTATACCCAAGTCTTTCGAGAAAAATCATCGGTGAAGGTAAGAAAATATCTATTCTCACCTATTGAGGTCAGAGTGATCGGCCCACAGACATCAGTATGTACAAGTTGTAGCGACTTCGACACATGAAATGAAGCCTCCTTTGGAAAATTAGCTCGATGATGCTTCCCCGCTAGACATCCTTCACAGAGTTGCTCGAGATGATCAATTAGCGGCAACCCTTTCATCATGCTTCTATCGGCCAATGTCTTCAGATTGTCAAAATTGAGATGCCCAAATCTCAAGTGCCATAGCCAAGCAAGATCGTTGGTACAAGCCTTCAAATATTTCACATCTTCAGCTTGAAGGTTTAGCATGAACATTTGATTTTTTGACATCTGTACTTTTACAATCAATCTATCTTTTTGATCTCGAAGAAAAAGACTACGATCTTTTGTATGAAAATCATAGCCCTTTTCTAAGAGCTGTCCCAAACTCAATATATTACTTTTCATATTGGGCACATAATAGACATCAGTGATAAATTTTTCTTCTCCATTTTTAGGTGAATAAAAATTTTACCTCTGCCTTTCACTGGAATCTTTCAGAATCTCCAAAAGTCACCTTGCCATTCACAGATTCGTCCATATCAACGAATATACTTTTCTTGCCACACATATGGTTGCTGGCACCAGTATCAAGATATCAAACATCCTCATTGTCACAATCTCCTCCGAATGCTAATAGAAGAATATTATGATCATCTCCTTTCTCAACATAATTCGCCTTCTCTTCAACTTGATTGTAATAATAATCAGAAGAGTAATGACCATACTTCTTACATTTAAAATATTAAAGTTGTGTTTTCCATCGGTCTCCATTATATCTACCATGTCCACGGCCTCTAAAAGATCTTTGATTTTGATCTCTTTCTTCAAAGTTGTTGTGACTTTCTCTGCCATAGAAACCACGTCCTCGGCCTCGAAATCTTCCATGGCCACAACCGACGTTATTTCCGTCTTTTGAATCTTCTCGGCCATCCTTCAAAGAAAGCTTAGTTTGAAGAGCCTTTTCCATCGGCTCATTTCTCTTGCTAAATCTTTTCTCGTGGGCATTTAAGGAACCCAAGAGTTCATCAATCGTCATTTTCTCCAAATCTTTTGACTCTTCGATGTCACAAACAATATAGTCAAATTTCTGAGGAAGTGATGAAGAATTTTCTCCACCACACGAACATCTTCAATCTTCTCGCCATTTCTCCGAAGTTGATTCACCACGGTCAAGACACGAGTGAAATAGTCAGAAACTAGTTCACTTTCCTTCATCTCTAAATCTTCAAACTCCTTTCGAAGTGTTTGGAGTCGCACCTTCTTCACCTTATCTACTCCCTTATAGGAGTTTTGAAGTATCTCCCAAGCTTGTTTTGAGATCGCTGCATCTGAGATCTTCTCGAATGCCGATTCATCAACTCCTTGGTAAATAAAGTAGAGGACTCTACTATCTTTCTTACTGGACTCTTTAAGCGAGTCTCTCTGTGTTGCTGATAGCACACATTCATCTTCAGACTTTTCAAAGCCTTTCACCACAACATCCCAACAGTCTATTGATCTTAATAGAGCCTTCATTTGAATGCACCAATTTTCATAATTTTCCTTGGTGAGTTTAGGAGCAACGAACGGGATCATTCCATTGGAACTCATCTTATCTCTGATACCAATTTGATAACAATATTTTGCCTAGGATAAACAATTTGGAGGAAGATAAAATTATTCTATTAATTTTTCTTTATTCTTTTTTTTGACCTCTTTCAACTTACAAATCACACATATATATACTACTACAATGACTTATAGATTTCCTAATAAAGACTATTGAATTTTCCAACAACATTCATGCATCTACATATTCATGCATTTGACTCCTCAAATAACTAAATTATCTTCTCAATTTTCAAGGTAATTCAATCAAGTTTATTTTCAACATGTTCTAGGCCCAGTCTTTCGAGACAAATAATTGATGCATGAGGAATCATCCTGCTTTTCTATAATGAATCAAATGCATAATCATTTCATGCAAAAATGATGAAATTCCATAGCGTTATGACGTTTTCACATCCGAGAATAGTTTTATGCAATATATGTCAGAATATAAAATTATAACCTTCATCACAACTTTAAAGTTACGATACCGTGAAAGTCATGAAGACGAACGAAGTCTTCGGATTCGCCTGTCAAGTGGGCTCCTTCATCAACAGTTTGAGTTGGGAGTTCAGCCTAACATTATTATGAAGTGTGAGCATTAAATTTCCATACAAGCAGTTGAAGAAAACAGTTTCTGACCCGGATTAATGGGGTTCTAGACCTCAGACTGTGTCCTAGTTGTTATTAACTTCTCGTTATGCTTCACGCGGGGAAATACTTGGACTTAAAGACTTAAACTCAAAAATATATATAAGGCAAATTATGACCCACGTATACCGTGTTCAACATGATGGCAACCGCTAATGTAGAAATGTAGAGCTCAGCAGTACTTGAGTGTGACCATCGCCGTTTTACTTTGATCCTTGCTCTGTTGCTTTCAAAGTCAATGCGACCAAAAGTACTATTTTTTACATGAATTGTCTACATATATGATGTAACAGTATGTTTGCTCAAATACAAGCTGTGTGAACAGAGGTGACTTGATCCCTCTAGGCACTACGCTTTCACTAGTTGTCGTAAGTACCGCTGTTACCATAGTGGTAATTATTGTTTATAGTGAGACATTATTCAAATCTTAACCAAGAGCAAATATTGTTACTTTTTTTTTACTGGTGTATACCTCATGTGACACGCATAAAGACTACTCATGATAGCAACACATCAGCCAAGAACATGATAAGACAGACTAATCTTCCTTTACTCTTTTAGTAATTAATTTATGCAAAAAGTTGGTCGATATGGTATCAAAGAGATACGATCAACTTATTCTATCATGCTGAGCTAGGATCCTCAAGGAGGTAGGACGTTGTATCAATTCAAACTCGATTCATAGAGGGGATGCAATTTTCAGACCATGGTCAATTAAGTAGAGTATTTTGGTAAAATATTTCCGACCATGGACAATTGTAGATCACCAGATATTATATAAATTCAGGTGCCTAATAGTATCAAGGAAAACGGCCAAAACCAAAACATTGGTTGAACTTTTGAATGAAGTATAAAGATAGCCTTTACATGATTTTAAGCCTTTAGAAATCTTACCCAACACGACAAGAAATCTCGTGTAGACATAAAAAGATTTGCTTTTTTATGATCCCTCCTTTATATATAATGAGAAATTAGTGGTATTCCTAAAAGTACCAAATAATGTCACCTAAGTGCATAAAACAATGACAAATGTCATTTGTTATTTTAATATTAAATTAGAATTCTTATGTGATGGATAATTTCTATCCATAATTAAAATCCTCATCAAATTAAATTTATCTATAATCAGAAAATTCTAACTATAATTAATAATTGGTAATCTTAATCAAATCATAATTAAAAAATCAAATAATTATAATTTTAATTCTTTTAATTATTCACAATAAAATTTTTAATAATCACAATTTTAATTCTCTTTTCCTTTATATATAAAGGAGAGATTAATGATTTACTATTAGCCTTACATCCTAAAAATTATCATATGAATCTCCTTAACTTTTAAAAGATAAATTTTACTAAACCGTTTGGCACTAAGCACTAAGGTGCAAATTTTCTAAAACCCAGATTAGTTTTAGAATTTTAGCAAACCACCAAAAACATTTTAATTTTTGTAATTGATCCCAAAATGGCATTACCCCATAATTTTACACTAACGAACATTATCCCTCAAGGCCAATGTATACCTCTCAAATCATTCCTATTTGTAGACTAACTCATAAAATTATCAACAACTACTAAAAATAAAAAATTATACTTAGCCCTGAAAAATATAAAACTACAAACAACCCCTTGAAAAATTAAAAATCACAAAAACCCTTTAAATTATAAAAATTATAGACAACTCCTTTAAACTCCTCAAACTATAAATAGATCCCTTAGAAATATGTAAGTTACAAACAACCCGTTGAAAAATCTAAAATTGCTAAAAGGCCTTTAAAATCTGAAAATTGCAAGAAGACCCTAAAACTTTAATAAATACAAAGAACTAACAAAATATTTGAATATTACAAATAGATCCCCCTAAAAATCAAAAATTACAAATAACACCTTTTAAAATCTGAAAATTAGAAACAACCTCATGAAGAATCTGAAAATTATGTAGAATCCTGAAAATAATAAACAACCATTATTAGGTTCTACCAAAAGTTATTGGGGGTTAAGTGAGAAGACTAAAATATTTATTGTTGTTTTCTTCCCAAAATGAGATTATTTTGCTTATTTGGCCACACATTAACTAACAATGTTAATTTGGGAGCTTTTTGCCAAAAGTTATTGGAGGGTTTAGTGAGAGTTTGAAAGGTGTTGGAGTTTAGTGTTAAACGCCCAACCTTATTAAGGTTTAGTGAAAATTTACTCATATTTCAAAACCTTATTAGTAGTCTATTGAAGAATATATGGGAGCTTTACTTAAAAGTTATTAGGGTTTAGTAAGAGTTTGAAAGGTGTTGGAGTTTAGTGTTAAACGCCCAACCTTATTAAGGTTTAGTGAAAATTTACTCATATTTCAAAACCTTATTAGTAATCTATTGAAGAATATATTAATGGTCACGTGTTACAACATACCTTATTTATCAAATTAAGATAATGACTAAATTTCTAAATAGACGGAGAATCAAGTGAAAAACAACATAAGTAAATAAAATCTGGATCTGCTATTCTAAATAGACAGAGAAGAAAACTTAAACTTCATAAAATGATAGAGATAGAAAAAGAAATGGTTTATATCCCCTTTATGAAGCCCAGACTCGAAGTCATTTTCAAAACAAACTCCTAGTTTATCTTTCTAACTAAAGCTATTTAA